>CM021105.1:118698754-118872007 GCA_007115665.2 Sequoiadendron giganteum | reverse complement strand
CTCCCTCTCCCTCTCTCCCTCCCTCCCTCTCCCTCTCCCTCTCCCTCTCCCTCTCCCTTTGGTCTATGTGAGTACAAATCGGATATCTGAGTTGAGTCGGATATCCGATTTGTGAAACTCCATTGTGCAGAGGTTAAATATTACCGTTGTAGAACATGTTTTACAAATCGGATATCCAATTTGTGGGCCATAGAAAAACCCCATTTGGGTCATTTTTGTGCATTCCAACAGACCGTGCATTCTATTTGCAACACTTTGCAGATGAAAAACATGTGGTTTCAGACAAGAAGAGACAAAGATAAACTTTTAGTAGATTCTTGTACTCAAATTTGTCATACATAATGATTTTTTAGCATCTTTTATTTGGTATAGTGGGGAGCAACAGTCGTCGAAAGCAAAAAGGTAAGAGAAAGCTGACAAAAGAACAAATTGAAGGATATAGACAAAGAGATAGAGAAGGTCATAAAAACAAAAGACAAGGTATGTTAAATATTGGTGAACCTGAGCCCTATGGTCTTTCAAGTGAAGAGGAAATTGAATATGTTCAAGGTGAAAATGTAGAACATGATATTGAAATTGGGAAAGAAAATGTTCAAATTGATATTGAAAATTTTCAAGGTGAAAATGTTGGAATTGAAGATGTTGAACATGATATTGAAATTGGGAATGAAAATTTTGAAATTGATAATGAAAATGTTGGAATTGAAGATGTTGAACATGATATTGAAATTGGGAATGAAATTGTTCAAATTGATATTGAAAATGTTTAAGGTGAAAATGTTGGAAATGAAGATGTTGAACATAATATTGAAGCAAGTGTAAATTATGTTTCACCAAATTACACGAGAAATGAAGAACCTTGTGTGGAAGAAAGAGGTATTCCAAATTCAAGACCTTCAAGGACCCCTAAATGGTTAGTTGAAATTGATGATAACATTATAAATAATTTTGAAGGCAAGAGGTCAACACAAACTATTCGGTTGTGGGCTAGAGTAATTTTCAACCAATATTTTAGTGATAAGACATTGACCGAGCAATGCCAACTTTTTGTACAATTGCTAAAGATGCAAAAGATGAGACCTTTGCTAGCCAAATTGAAGATTCATCTAAACAAGAGGACCGAAAAAATTCTATTATTGTCAAAAATATTTTTAATTCTCTCAAGTCTATTGGAAAAAATAAGAAGGAAAAAGATAAGAGAGCTGCTCAGAGAGTCATTACCACCACCCTAGTAAGCCATCAATTGAAAAAGGCTCGCTTTATGAGACAAATTTGTATCGATTTTGACTTAAATCATAAAACTTTGGATGGAGCACTTGCAAGAAGAGAAGAATAGATGATCCTCTTCAAAATGATACATGGGCTTTTTCTGGAAGGCTTACACGTGTTGATAAGAAGCTAACTAATAATGTAAAGCAGGAAATTCAGCAATTTTGGCATGATAACTCTAGAGTATCATCCAATGCAAAGGATGTTTTAAAGTTAAGAATTGGCAGTCGAGACCGTACACCGCATCCTAAACATTTCTTGGAATCAAGCCAAACAATGTTGCTCAACAAATTTAGTCAAACACATCCAAATATGGAAATCTCACAAAGAAATTTTGAAGGTTTGAATCCATTCTATTGTGTGCCTCTTAAGATTCGTAATACTTGTTGCAAATACCATGTGGAGTTTTCAATGTACCATGAACTATTATGCTATATCCGTTCTACTTTGCATACTAATGAAATGTTGTAGGAGTGTGGTGTAATGCATCTTCTGAAATCATCAAGGGACTTGCTAGATCTATTTTTATGTTCTAGGGATGATGGTTCCTTTTTCTATAGAAATGATTGTTTAAATGCGAAGTGCTCACAATGTGGTGACTTGTCAAAGTTTTTTCAATGTTTTCATGAGGGTTCAGAACATGAATCTGGAAAGAATCTTGTTGAGAAAAAGAGATATGAGATAGTCAAATATACTTTGCAGAGTGGAGGTGAAGGTTCTAGATGCGAGTTGGTTACAAAAGAATGCAATGTTGTTGATTTTATTTTGGATTTTACGGACAATATTTTCTACAAATATGCAAGGCATAGTCATAGGTCTCAGTGGTTGGATCAACAATTCAGAATATGTAAGGAATCTTTTCCGATTGGCACTATTATATTAGTGGTTGATTTTTTTGAAAACTACACATTGCAACCACAAAATGAGGTACAATCACATTATTACAATTCCATTCATATTGCTATTTTTTTCCACATAACATTTAGACATGCACCTGATAGTACAGAGGAGGATCGAAAGATAATCAGAGAGTATAATTTTTATATGAGTGACGATAGATATCACTCATCCGAGTATGCCCAACATTGTTTTGAGAATTTTTTTGAGTTCTTGCAGGAGCATGATATAACACTGGGTTGACATCTCACTTGGTCAAATAACTATACAGGTCAATTCAAGAATGCTCGTATTGTTTTATTGGTTGATTAGAATGCATGTAGAGAGGGGTGTACCTAATATTTGGAGTTCTTTTGAAGCTGGGCATGGGAAAGGGGAGCATGATGGAGTAGGTGCATGTGTAAAAAGAGCTCTAGTTAGGGAGCAATTGAAGATTTCTGGAGAAAAATTCAGTGATGCACATTCTATTGTTGATTGGTGTAGTTCAACATTGTCACAAGGAGGGACACTTGATTCAATAGTGCACAGATTCTTTTGGTTGGTTAAGGAGGGTACAATGGGAGGCAGATTGGATTGTCATACAATCAAAGATTCTTCAAAGATGCATTTGTTTTGAAGCTCAGATGCAAGCACATGGACCATTTGGACATGATAGTTGGCTTGTTTCTGTCAGAGTTGTATTAAGTGCGAGTGGGATCAATGCAAGTCAAGTGAGTGGGTGGATACATGGGTTCCATAGTATCTAACTCCTTTATCTCAAACTATATCCATGAAAAATTACACAATGGAAAGTTCACTTGATTACGACCATCTTTCAAATCTACTACATTCAGGACATGTTTTTGCAGTTGTTGCACTGCAAGGGAATGAAGAGAGATCAAAATATTGGTTGGCTCGATGTGTGCGAGTAAAGCACAAGATAACACAATTAATGAAAGAGTATGATGGGTTCGTGTATCCTACAAGCTCAGTTGTGGTTGCAAGAACTTGGTTGTGAACATACATGATAAGAAAGAATGGCATACCTGCATTTGAAGACTACGAGAAACACAAAACCATTCTCATGTATTCACAAATTGTTATAGCAAAAAATGTTAAATTGTTGAAGCATCATGCCAAACCAAAGACAAAACAACTATGGACACTTAGTAATTTTGATCATGAAGCAATATTGGATACTCTTAAGCAAAGAGATGACCCTTTAGGCACACTTGAATAGCATATTCAAGAATGGAAAGTACAATGCTTAAGCCTCTTTTTTGTTGTGACAATATAGATATATCATTTGACAAATTTTGTGATATTCTTGGCATGATTGATCATGGACCTACTGCAACAATAGTCAACTCTGATCCTTTCAAAGAGGTATGTGACATATTACTTTAATATAGATTGTTTATTCAAAACATCTTTTATAGTTTGTATTACCAATTCATCATCATTCAGTATGTTTAGATTAATATGGATTTGTTAGTTTAAGCATATTTTTTGTTGTTACAATATAGATTTATCATTTGAAAATTTTTGCGATATTCCTGGAACGATTGCTCATGGACCTGCTACAACAATAGGAAACTCTGATCCTTTGAGAGAGGTATGTGAAAAATTACAATAATATCGATTGGTTATTCTAAGCAGATTTTCTATTATATGTAGTTTAACTGCTACTTTGATGGTTTGTACAGGTGCTTGTCACTCGAAAATGACAAAATACTACTCTTGTGGAAGACTGTGCCTTGAATGCCTCAAATAGGCAAATTTTATAAAAATTGAATTTTGAAATGTGAAACAATGTAAAAAGGTCATAACTGTGTATAGGCATAATGTATATCCAGTGATGTTTTTTGAAATAAGGTTCAAATGTCTGCCATTATACTTAATCGAGCTACAACTGGAGGTTTTCTTCCTGGTTCTTTCCTGTCAGTATGCTCACTTGAACCAGGTTTTGTAATAACTCTAATTTATATATAACAAATAATAGTGGCTTGCTACTTTTTTGAAAAACAAAAAAGTAAAAAGTTCATTGTGAATTTCATTTTCCATGTAATTGATTCAAGTTGATTGGGCAAGAGCTAGGACTTGCAGAATCTTGATCCAACCTTAAATATTTATGCCCCCACATTTCATTGACATTAGCACTTTGGACTCTTAAGGGAAAACATCACTCCGATGTAGCTCAGAGCGATTCCACATATTTGGGTGCAAGAGAGAACCATACCTAGCGTAAATGTACCCATTCGGATGTGTTGAAATAGTTCGTTGGGTCGTACGAGTTCGAGAATGAAAGTTGTACCACTTTGCAACTTTACATTGCTTGCATTTGACAACTTTTCCCTCAACTAAAAACTCAACACCACGGGAAAATGCCTTTGAGATAGAAAAAATCAAGAGAGGTTATTGTAGATGGTCTCAACATGATCTCATATCCTTAGATGAAGAGTCTGTAAGCATCACGGTTTCTGAGAAATAGTCTGTCAAAGTTTGCTGCCTTTTAGCACTTTGGACTCTTAAGGGAAAACGCCACTTCGATGCAGCTCGGAGTGATTCGACATATTTGGGTGCAAGAGAGAACCATACCTAGTGTAAACATAACCATATGGATGTGTTTGAATAGTCTGTTAGGTTGTACAAGTTTGAGAATAAAAGTTGCACCACTTTGTAACTTTACACTACTTGCATTTGACAACTTTTCCCTCAACTGAGAACTCATCACCACGGGAAAATGCCTTCGAGATAGAAAAAAATGAGAGAGGTTATTGTATATGGTCTCAACATGATCCCATATCCTCAGACTAAGAGTCTATAAACATCACGATTTCTGATAAATAGTCCGTCAAAGTTTTCTACATTTTAGCCCTTTGGACTCTTAAGGGAAAATGTCGCTCCGATGCAACTCGGAGCAATTCAACATATTTGGGTGCAAGAGAGAACTATACCTAGGGTAAAAATACCCATATAGACATGTTGGAATAGTCCATTGGGTCGTACGAGTTCGAGAATGAAAGTTGCACCACTTTGCAACTTTACACTACTTGCATTTGACAACTTTTCCCTCAATTGAAAACTCATCACCATGGGAAAATGCCTTTGAGATAGAACAAATCGAGAGAGTTTATTGTATATGGTCTCAACCCAATCTCATATCCTCAGATGAAGAGTCTATAAGCATCACGATTTCCAAGAAATAGTCCATCAAAGTTTGCTGCCTTTTAGCACTTTGGACTTTTAAGGGAAAACGCTGCTCAAATGCAGCTCGAAGTGATTCGACGTATTTGGGTGCAAGATAGAACCATACTTACCGTAAAAATACCCATCCAAACATGTTGGAATATTCCGTTGGGTCGTACGAGTTTGAGAATGAAAGTTGCACAACTTTGCAACTTTACACTGCTTGCATTTGGCAACTTTTCCCTCAACTGAAAACTCAGAACCACAAGAAAATGCCTTCGAGATAGCAAAAACTGAGAGGTTATTTTAGATGGTCTCAATACAATCCCATATCCTCAAATGAAGAGTTTGTAAGCATCACGATTTCTGAGAAATAGTCTATCAAAGTTTGCTGCCTTTTAGCACTTTGGAGTCTTAAGGGAAAACGTTGCTCCAATGCAACTCGGAGTGATTTGGCATATTTGGGTGCAAAAGAGAACCATACCAAGTGTAAACCTACCCATCCAGACATGTTGGAATAGTCCATTGGGTCGTACAAGTTCGAGAATGAAAGTTGCACCACTTTGCAACTTTACACCTGTGTAGAGATTTAGGGATGTCCTCTTCAGATCACTCTATTCTGAATAGGTTTGCGGAGCTACCAATGTTGAATCCAAGTTGACTGAATTTGAGAAAATCATATCCCAGTTATTGTAGATGGTCTCAACATGATCCCATATCCTCAGACGAAGAGTCTGTAAGCATCACGGTTTCTGATAAATAGTCCGTCAAAGTTTTCTACCTTTTAGCACTTTGGACTCTTAAGGGAAAATGCCGCTCTGATGCAGCTCAGAGCGATTCGACATATTTGGGTGCAAGAGAGAACCATACCTAGCATAAACGTACCCATCTGGACGTGTTGGAATAGTCTATTGGGTCGTATGAGTTCGAGAATGAAAGTTGCACCACTTTGCAACTTTATACTGCTTGCATTTGGCAACTTTTCCCTCAATTGAAAACTCATCACCACGGGAAAACACCTTCAAGATAGAGAAAACCGAGAGAGGTTATTGTAGATGGTCTCAACACGATCTTGTATCCTCAAATGAAGAATCTGTAAGCATCACGGTTTCCAAGAAATAGTCCGTCAAAGTTTGCTGCCTTTTAGCACTTTGGACTCTTAAGGGAAAACGCCGCTCCAATGCAACTCAGAGCAATTCGACATATTTGGGTGCAAGAGAGAACCATACCTAGCGTAAACGTACCCATCTAGACGTGTTGGAACAATCCATTGGGTCGTACGAGTTAGAGATTTAGGGATGTCCTCTTCAGATCACTCTATTCTGAATAGGTTTGCAGAGCTACCAATGTTAAATCCAAGTTGACTGACTTTAAGCAAATCATATCCCAGTAAACATGATAGAGGTCCCACTTACTTTTGAATGCACGAGCACCATATGACCCTTTATCTCCATTCCTCTTGAAGCATCTTTTCTTTCCTCCTTTTCCTTCCTTCTTCGAGGATTGAGCGGAAAAAACATGAATGTCTTCATTTGTAGGGCTTCGTCCAATACCTCTCGCAACCAACCTTGACTCCCCTTGAATACAGTAAGCCCTCAACCGATCAAACTTGGGAAGTTTCGATCTCATGTCGATTCCTTGAATGTATGAATCCCAAGATGAAGGAAGACCATTAAGAGCCAACATGGTCAAATCTTTGTCATCAACAATATGACCATTTCAACTTAAAGATCAAATAATACAACTGAAAGCACTCAAAAAATGAAACACATAAGACAATAATTACAACAAGAAATTTGCTTACAACTCAGGCCCAGCTCATGGCTAAATTTGATACAATGAATAATAACACCTCTCATAGATGCAAAGATACAATCGAATATGCTTCTCCTTGAAATCGGCCTGCTGCTGTAAGATGAAGCGTTGCTGCTCAAGTGCAAACATTTTCTTGGATTGCAAATTATGTTGAATGAACTTGACTGAGGAAATGAACAAACATCACCTCGTATTTATACAAAATAAGGTGACTCTTCAAGGAGGTCAGCCTCTCTTGAAAATAATAAATTACAAAATAATATCAAGGAAGGTCAGCCTCATCCATTTAAATAAAATGAGTATAAATTAAATAGTCATAGGTTGTCATTTAATTTATTACAACTTAATGTGATCACTATCATGTATGAAAAATTTGGTAGCATAGACAAGGCAATGGACTATTTGAAATAAAACTTCAAAGAAATGTGGTCTCATAGAATTCAATGACAAACAAATGCAATTGACAACTGCTCATAGTTTTTAGTTATGCAATGTGAAGTAATTGCATAACTTCTTAGGTTGACATTGTAAGAACTATATTGTAATTGAAAAATTTCCATCTATGAACATCTAGTTGTTAGTTATGCAATGCGAATTAATGATTTGAGTTTGAAAGATGTGTAATGCAATGTAATCAATGATATAAATATAAAAACTACATAATATAACCATTCAGTTTTAAGCTATTGTACATTGATATTTAACCATTGCTCAAGATAAAATTTTCAAAGATTTTAATCATGCACATGAGGAACAAATTAAATATCGATTGTCAACTTCTATATATCAAATTATCCAATAATCAAGTGTATGTCCATATACAAAAATGGCATCGATGCCAACTCAAACAAAGTTTTACAAAATGTGGCATATACCATCTCAATATGTATTCAAAATTTACATGCCAAAATTTCTATCTCATTCTAAACTACTAGTGGATCATCAAAATGGAGCCTCTTTGAAGCACTCATTGGCTCTGAAGGTAGCTGCACAAGAAAAATTCAAACCACAATTGAGATTAGTTATACTAGACAATTTAAAATCAAATAATTAACATCAAAATCAATATACATTGAATTTTAATTGAACTCTAAAATTGAAATCTTGATTACCTGAAATATACGTCTCTTCAAAGGGTCAGGAGTCCTAGAATATACCAAATCAACTTTTGAAATGCCAATCTATATATGTGAACAAAAACATAAAATTGATCCAAGTTCGCATATGATTATTGGTAATAAGAACTTATTTACCAGACACAAAATAAAATAAGCACATGTACCTCTTTAGGTTGATCTTTTTCTTTATCTCCTTCAGGTGTTTCAACACCTACTCTTTGAGGTGTTCCAATAACTACTCCTTTATGCAGTGTGTCCCTTGTCAACATATCTGTAAAGCTCATAATTACCTGTAAATAAAATTGACAAGTACATATGAAACTACAAATCTATGTCGACATATGTATAATCAATATAAGATCTTAAAAATCTTAATTCAATCCAATTTGAGTTCAATTACCTTCCCCTTATCCAGATTTGTGCCTCCATAGTCTGGACAAGGCTGCACCTCATTCACACTAGGTATTTCCTATAGGAGAAAAACAAGATAAACATATAAGCTATTATATAATTTCATTAATGACAATTCAAATGACAAGCAAGTATATAATATAAAATGTAAACGAGTGAGTGCAAAAATATATACTGCGTGTGTCCAAGCCAAATGAAATGGCCCTAAGGGTGCTATCAGTCACCCGTGCGAGCTCCTCCTCGGACATCAACTGTTAGATAGACCATGTAAATAAATATTAGTACTTGATACTATCTCTTACTAATATTCATTTAAAAAAAATGCAAGTTATGAAATTACAACTTGAATCTTACCTATGTCACTATTCCAGCATCTCCCTCTCTAGCAAGAGAGGACTCTGTAGGGTGCACTCCACTCCCCTGCGACTGATCTATAATGTCTACGTCATGGAGGTCATAATCAGAAGTGTCCAAGGGATGCTCAACGGGCTGTACAAGAGGACCCAAGCATATCTGGTGGCACATAGTGCAAGCATGTGGCACACAAATATGTGGACATGAGGAGGATGATGCAGCAGCACTGGAGCTTTCACCAACATAACCAAAATGTGGCTGAGCTCTTGTAGAAGCATGTGAAACCAAATGACCTCTCAAAGAGTGAATAGCCTGAATAGTCTGTGTGGATGCATCCTCGATAATCTCTAGATGATATATTGGAGGTGGTGGAGGAAGGGGAGGAAGGGGAACATTTGGGTGCAGGACTACTCTAACTGCCCCTGGTCTATCCTGGGGCATACCTCCACCGACACCCTGGAAGGGTTTAATGTCAAAGTAATTCACATGATGCCCTAACACAAACTTAGCATATAATTTTTTAATAAAGTAAAATGGTATGTTAGAATTATTGTTCGGTGGTTTATCAAAAATCATACACCAACGATCCCAAAAGTTAGCTACAATGTCCCTATGCATGCACCATTTTATGGAAAGTTTTGTTTTATTAACATTCACTGGCAAACTGGTGCGGGGATCAATGAATAGAAAGGCTATTTGGGCTTTGGTTATTTGGAGATCTTTCACATCATCGTAAGACAATCCACATTGATAATACTCCCTCATGTCTTCTTGCCACGAATAAAAGGAATTATGTTGGGTGGAGAGGGTTTCTATATTTTTAATTATTTCTTTCAATGTGTTTGTCATATCTCTCAATCGAGGCATTCTCTGATAAATTTCACAAATGCCCCTCAATTGCCCCAATTTTTCACCAATTAAGTCTTCAATTGGTGGTTGCGGAGGTGGTGGAGCATTTGGCATTTGTGGATTTACATTCGCAGCCATAATACCTGATTAAAGTTAAAAACTAATTAAACTAATTGAAATTACACAATATAAATGAAATTATTATAAAAAAACCCTAGTTTTTAATAAAAATCCAAAAAAAACCATACTTTTTCACAAAAATCAATAACAAACTCTTATTTTTGATAAAAATACATCAACAACACTAATTTTTAATCAAGATCCATTTCAAAACATTAAGTTTTAATAAAAAATCAATGTAAACTCTAGTTTTTTTTAAAAATCAATAGAAAATTGTATTTTTGAATTTTTTTTAATAAAACCTACTTAAACTTAACAAAATCTATTGAAAAATCGGTTACAAGATCGAAAATCCAAATACATACCTTTCAAATCGGATATTGGATCAGAACGGATATCGGATTTGGGTTTCTCCTCTTGCGCCCGCGTCAAACTATGAGAAATGAAATTAAAGAGTCGGTTGTTTTTTTATATACAGTTTCCAAAAATCGGATATCCGATTTGGATCGGATATTCAATTTGTGGAAACTACCTTTGGTTTTTGGTTTGGGTAGAAGCACTGTCACCCAAACCTCGAAAAGTCAACTAGGCCATTTCCGCGTTTTTGAGTCGATTCAAAACGTGATTTTTTCTCATTGTCATTTTTTGGCCCATCATGATCCTGCACATACCCCTCGGCTTTACAAATTTTTAGTTTTTTGACATCTGCATATGACAAACCTTTAGCATAAAATTGTCTCATCTCATGCCTCTTAGTTGACCAAAAATTCGTTTGCTCGATTATTTCTCCTACATGAGTTAAAATTGACTTCAATGATTCAACAATCCCTTCCTATAAGGGTGGGTTCCAGTATGCTCGGTTAATCTTGCAATTAATTGTTGAATGTCTCTTTTATTGTTTTCAATTTGATTTTGAATATTTTCTTGTGTTCCTTGAGGATGCCTATAAATTGATGGAGGGGTTTCGGGTTGTTCTTGTATAGGAGGTTCTTCATGAGGGGGTGATTGTGAATTCTCAATGTTTTGAGTGGAGATTCATTCCCTGATTATTATAACAAATTTTTATTATAAAAATCTATTTAAATTTGCATTCCAAATCAAATTCAAAATAAATAGAATAAAAATACACACCTCTTTGCAATCTTCGACCTCTCCGATGTGTTGGCAGCATCGTCATGGAAAATGGCAAGCTAAGGATGCAAACAATGGAAGAGATTTGGTGAGTGCGAGTTGCAGACCTAAAATCCTCTTCCTCAAGCCACGTGTTGAAGATAGAATGAGGGTTTGAAACCCGATTTTTGCTTTTTATGTCTAAAAAGACATTTGGTGCACGCTAAATTTGGCCTGCGCCAAATGGCTTTTTAGTCATTTGGCATACACCAAAGGTCCTATTTTGGAGTTTTTTTTATCATGTTTTCAATTTGGCACCTAAATTGTGTCACAAATCTGTGCACTTACCCCTAAAAAAAATAAGTTATATAGTTATAATTTATGATAAAAATGTATTCAAAGGGGTGAAGTGAAAAGACATTGATGTGTAATAGATTTACCAAATAAAAGATAGATCCATCGAACATGTTGAAGTTACAAAGATCTAAAAGAAAGTGTCTTGGACCTATAAATTAAGGATTATGATTTTAAATAAATAAACCTATGATATTTTTTTTAAAGAAAAAGTGGCTTAGCCATTGTAATATATTAATAGATATAGAAATAAATTATACAAAATACTGGTTTGAGGGGCATACCTGAAGGAAACAACCAGGAAGAAAAACTTCGATTATAGCCCAGATCATTACAAAATGTATGGCCCGAGACCATTCAAAAGATTACAAAATTGTCCCACATAGTTTTACAAATTCACCCCAAGTTGGGGACCCATAACAAATTTTACAAAAAATTAACTAGCTATAGTACTACCACCCTATCTTTTTCCTGACTAAAGTATTCAATACAAAAAATCCATTAGAGAGACATAATTTTCATCATGACCAACCTCTGCAAAATGAAACAACTGTGCCTAAATTCATTTTCAGAAAGATGCAACAATTATCAACTAGAAAAAGAAAAAAAATCCATATGCTCTGCGTAAATTATTCGTCCATACGCTCTGCACACGATGAATTCTCATCCTGCACTTCAATTTTCCCTACCTTTGCTTCAATATGGCCAACATGAGGCGTATCTTTGGCAAAGAAGTCATACCCAAAAAAAGGAACCATCTCCTTTTCTATTTGGTCCTCATTGTCTATATGGGTCCTTGTAAGTAAACCCTTGATCACAGCTTTGCAGCTTTCAGCTTCAACTAAGGCTTGAACACCAGGGTCATAGAGAACTTTTTTCTAAGATCCTCTTGAGAGAGGCTATTCTCAAACAGCCGCTCCCAAGGCTACACAAGGCATTTAATTCTGAAATTCCATGGGCGAATAGCCATGTTGCCACTAGAGAGCACAAAAAAGTCCTAATTTGAACCACACTAGTAGACGATACTTTCAAAAAAAACTTGAAACAGTTTGTGTGAAACTAAAGGTAAAATACATTTTTAAAGCCTAAGGAGCTCAATGATAATGATGCACATTTTTCAAAAGGCATAATGATAATTGAAAGAAAAAATGGATAAATTAATGAAAGAGGATCCTTTGCAATATTATGAATCATGTGAAATCTCTCATACTATAGCAAGAGATAAATGCGAAGTACTTCCGTACATATACAAGTACCTTGAAGCTCACCATCATAGAAAACTCCATCATTTCCTAGAAGGGTGACAAAAATAAATGAGGTGGTATATTGCAATGCAATACTCAACCTATCCCATCATAAGGCCATGAGGATTTCACATTTCCTAGTATAGCATATGACGATACCAAGGAGGTACCAATTGGGACTGCACAAGCACCACAAGGTGGGAGGGCATTTCCTCTTAAAAGAATGGAAAATGATAGCCTAGGTCGAGAATATCACATGGCAATACCAAAATTAGTAAGAGATCAAATTATTTAAATTGCCCTCACTTATTCAGCAAAATATTTGATGGTCCTTCCATATTTGTCAAGATAAACTCATTCCTTTAGGGTTAAAAAGTTACCCCAATATTGATATGATGGGTATCTTGATTGATAAGTTCAAATATATGGGGTTAATTTGAAAGTAGAGAGATATCAGATAAAATATGTAATTCCTATTTTGAGCTACCCAGATTAGCTAGATAATCTGCTAGATTATTTCCTTCCCTGTAAGTATGTGTAATCATATAAATTTGGAACTTATCAAGAAGAGCCCATACTCTTTGAAGAATGTACTAAAGGCCCCAATTTTGAATTTTATTTTCTTTACAAGTGTTGACTATCAAAATGGAATCTCCTTCAATATGTAGTTCTCAATGCCCATCTCCAAATCCAATTCCAACCCAACTAGTAAAGCTTTCAATTCAGCTATATTGTTTGATCCTTTATGAAGATATTTTTAGCGTAATGTTAGGACCTTACCCTATGAATTACGCATCTACCACTGATTCCCCTAGGTTTCCTTTCAAAGCATTGTCGATATTGAATTTTAGTGTGTTGAAAATCATTGAAAAATATGTTAGAAGGTTTAGGAGTGGATACACCAAAATATGAAGTAGAGTAACTAAAACATAAAAGCACAACTACCAAAACTTAATAGAACCATCCAATTGTGACCTACAAGCACAAAATAATTAGAAACAATAGAAAATGATTATTAAAAGGGATGTGAGTCCTACATAGTGTGCTAGAGATGTTTATATAGAATTTTGAGCATAAAAGAACAAATTAAACAATATAAACTATCAAACACATAATGAATACAACAATCAAAATAAATCATAAAGGTTACAAAATATTTATAAAAAATAAATGATATTCCAACCAACACTAACCCTTATTACACAATCCATGGTGGGTCATCTCAATATTTATGGATGATGAGGTAGGTGAGTGATCTCACTTATGGCATAATGTTTCATATAATGGATTCTAATGAAAATGGCTTGGGTTGAGTCTAATTAATATATTTTTGGTCCAAGGATTAGATGACTAGCATCAAAAGTAAAAATTAAGAGTTCAAATATTTTGAGACCATTTGATGAATTAGACGTGTAAAAATGCCTTGATTTGGTTTGTGGATGGATAAGGATCCAAAATTGAATTATAAACTATGGTGGAGAATCCTCGTAGAGAAAGTGGAGGGATAAGATTGAAAGGGGTGGTTGGGAGTACTCTAGGAGGTTGGAAAAGTCCTTTGATTCATGTGATATGGTACCAAGGTAATTTCATATGTACAAAGGCTCATCCCTTCTCATACCTTTGTGCATATTTGTAGATTATACATGATTTGAGGGAATTTAACTAAAGATAGTGTATGCAAGTGAGGGATTACTAAGTTAATTATTTTTAGCTCTTTAATAGAAAGTGGATGGAAAAATTAAATTAAATAAGTAGATTTATTTTTTTTGGTGAAGAGAATAGGGAACATAAGAGTGTAATTATATTGTCAAAAATATTAATATTTTCAAATTTATATTTTATGAATTGACATAATTTTTATAGATTTTATCTTCCTTTATGATTTTTACATAATTCATTAATTCATAATCATTTCAAGTTTTAGATCTTATTTACATATCTTATATTTCACTCACCCTAGCCTTGTTTATGAGTTAGGGTTTTTATTTTACACATGTTTTCAAAATTCATATACATGATAAAAAAATTCCCAAGTTGTTAAGTATAAAATATTTATTTATATCATCACTAAATTTTATGTATATCAATTTGGAAGGATTTTCACTTTTAAATTTAACCTTGTTGTATTTAGAGTGTTTTGTCTAGAAATACCAATTTCTTAATAAAATTTAAAACTCAAAATATATATAGATAATAAAAAGAATAATTATCCTAAAAATTAAAAATAAAATTGTTAGCAATAGAAGATATGCCATTTTAGGAATAAATCCCAATAGAATCTAATAGGAGTTGAGAAAATACAACACCACAAACCCTGAAAATCACCTCCATGCAAATAACCTGTCACAAAAGAAGAGATGGAGACAAATAAGCAAGGGTTCTCTGAAAACTGAAAATATATATATCAGAGAGAATGAGAGAATGAATTGATATGAAATACAATGGGATCAATCCTTATAAAAAGGAGATCATGCAAACCTTAATAAAACCCTAATAGAAGCCCTAATAGGATAACATTTAATAATTAATATAATTATTAAATGTCACTTTATGCAAACTAACGTGAAATTTTAAGAAGGGAATAAAAGTAACTTAATCAACATAATTAAGTTAAGACCTTTACTCTAACACCCCCCTTAAGATGAGCAATAGTGCAGCTACAAACAAATGCAAGAAAGCAAAGGTAACTACAATGCAAGAAGGAAACATGGGTCCCGACAACTAGGCCAAATCAAGTACCCAAATACAACCAAATCTTTGTAAAATGGAGAAATAGAGAAAACCTCATGGGAAAAAGCTCTACTCTAAAAAGAGAAGAAGAAAGCCAAGAAGAGACATCACTGAAGCAGAAAAAGCTACAAACAACTATCGAAAGATGACTGCTATGGTGCTGAAGAACTCCGCTAAAGATAGGATGATCAAGAACAAGAAGACAATAATTTGCATAAGTGCCCATATGACACTACTCGAATTAGATGGCAAACAAAAGAAAACACCTGGAATGTGGCAGGGCAGTACCCATGTAGTACCGTTCGCTGCAGGTGGGGGCGGCGTCCAAGGGCCACCGCCTGCCGTAAGGACAGGCGATGGTACCCTTGGGTACCGTCCCTGCCTGCGTAGGGAGCCCGCAGGCCTAAGCAAGCCTTTAAAAGGCTTAAAAATTTTGGCGAAAAATAAACTTTTTTGTCTTGATTTTTTTTTTTTTTAAATCTAGAAAATATACATTAATTTTTTGAAAATAAAAGGAAGGAAAAAAAATAAAATTTACCAGTAAATGGATGGTCGTACGGTCGAAATGTAAAAAATTTTTGCCTCAGATTTCGACTTTGTCCAAAATAGATGAATGAACAGTCGATTTAGGGGTTTTGAACCGCTGCGGATGCAATGGCAATGTCCGTTTGAGCTGAAAATGCTTCAAAAAAGTAGGTGTGCCCTAGATCAAGAAAACAATCCCCAAACCCTTGAAGCTCCAAAAATCTTCAAAACAAGAATAGGAAGCAGTAAGTGTGGAGCTCTGATACCATGTAGGAGTTGAGAAAATACAACACCACAAACCTTGAAGATCATCTCCATGCAAATAACCTATCACAAAAGAAGAGATGGAGACAAACAAGCAAGGGTTCTCTGAAAACTGAAAATGTATATATCAGAGAGAATGAGAGAATGAATTGATATGAAATACAATGGGATCAATCCTTATAAAAAGGAGATCATGCAAACCCTAATAAAACCCTAATAGGAAAACCCCTAATAGAAGCCCTAATAGGATAACATTTTAATAATTAATATAATTATTAAATGTCACTTTATTCAAACTAACGTGAAATCTTAAGAAGGGAATAAAGGTAACTTAATTAACATAATTAAGTTAAGACCTTTACTCTAACAGAATCTAATTGATTCATATACTATTTTATAAATAATATTTAAACTCTATTTCTTTAATAGTATTTCACTTATAAAATTAAATATTTATTTTTAAATACAAGCGCTTAATAACTAAAATGTATTAATTACAAGTTCTTAATAAACATTCAAAAATTATTTACTTCAATCATCTTTTATTTTTTTCTACATAATTTAAGTGAAGGGTAGGGGTCCTCAAGCTTCCATTGATATCACAAATTTTAAAAATATATTTATATCCATTCTTTAATTGTAGCCAAATGAATTTAACCATATATAATAATCTAATAAAAATAAATATGCTTAGTTACATTACACGATAGTTTTATGATATTAAATTCATAAGGATGAACACCAAGATGAATTAAATTTCCCAAAAGACTATTAAGATAATAATTCATTCATTTATAAAAGAAGGATAAAAACTAGGACATGTCTTTATTTTGTAGTAGGTCAACTCCTTGCTACAAAAATATAATATCTTTAATTGACTTGGATAGGTTGAACTACTCCTAGAGTGGGGATTACTTTTTGTCTGCAAAAATTCCATTACATCAAGACAAGGAGTGGGCAATAAAACAATATCTTTGAGATAAAGGGTATGTGTAGGATCATGATGGGTCAAAAAGTGACGATATCTAAGTGATATGATGGCCATGTGGTTGACGAATTTTTTTTTAACCAAAATTGATGAAACGAAAAGGGTTTTTAAAGGAGATTCTCATCTTTTCACTACTATAAATTATGTTTTACTTTGAACTTAATAAATAATTATTATTCAATTTATATTTGAATTACAACTAAAGTCTTGATTGATAGGCTGATTGAAAAAAATCTATAGATTTCAAACGGTATCACATTTTTAGAATCCAAAACATGCGTCACATTTTATGTTTCACATACTATAGGATTTTAAAAAAAAAGAATTGAATTTCATGAATTTTTGACCAAGTTAAGTGGTTAGACATACGAGTTTTAATATTTTTTTAAAGTTGTAATAAAAAATTCATAATTAACTATTTACTTGGAAAACAATTAAAAAAAAATATGTGTCACATTGGGACATGAGTCCACTACTTATATCTAAAATATTATAAAAAAATATTATCATTTTATTGTGGTTAGGGTGGTTAGACAAACACCTACTTCTTATTTTTTCCCTGAAATTTAATTACTATGCATTGAAATTTCAAATTTTCACCAAACAAATTTGTTTTTATAAAAAATAAACCTAATAGTTTAGAAACTACATTCAATTTTCTACATATTCTATTCTTACATATTTTTGAAATAATATAGATAACTTATTTAAATTTTTACGTCAAGTTGCCTAATTCTGATTTTTGACATATTACAAATCATGAACTAAACATTTGTAGGTTGAAACACAATACGTATTTCAACCTAAAAATTTCTATAAAAAATCAAATATAATTATTCTTATACAACCCTATGAAACATAAAATTTGGAAACCACTTAAATTGGGCTACACTAACATAAAACATATTGAAATCTAACATTCCTATCTAACATACTATGTATGCTACAAATTATACCAAACTATTGCCAATATGATTTCAAGTTAAAACTACTAGACTTTATCACTCTATAATGATGCATGGTAAAAATAGGGATGAAATATGAAATGAAATAAGAAAAATCAATGAAAATAAATAATACCAACAAAAACTACAAGAATTTTGATTCAATAACAAAATGAGATCTCTAGACATAAACATACATGCAGGTTGAGAAAAATAATATGTATTTCAAACTACTATTTTTTTTATAAATGCAATCTAATAATTCCTACATAACCCTATGAGACTTAAAACTAGGTAGCCACACTAATTAGCATATTGGAATCTCACATTCATATCTAGCATAATATGTAAGCTATAGATTATATCAAAATATTATGTATCTAATTTAAATATTAAACTACTTATAAAAAATTATGAATCAACTAATAAAGACATGCATAACTTTACTTAGGTTTTGCTTGGCAAAGATAGGGTTTCATTTAAGGTTTCCCTTTTAGGGTTTCTTGATCTCCTTCATAAGGATTGATCTCTTTGTAATAACTGAGATTCTCATAATGCATTTTAAACTTTGAGGTTTACAAAATATCTTATTGGTTTTGCATGTCTTTTGCATGTGACAGGTGATTGCATGCAGGTGATCTTGGTTTTCTAACATGGTATCAGAGCTCCAGACCTGCAGCTGCCTGTTCGTGATCTGAAAATATGGCTTCTCAGTGAGTTTCAAATGCAAGGGTTTCTACAGGCATCTTTTTTGCAAGATCTGGGTGTAGCCAATTTTTCTGCACACTATGGGCTCAAACGGACGTTGCCATCGTGTTTGCAGCACCTCAAAACCCTAGGAATGCTTGTCGTTTGGTTGATTTTGGTGAACTTGATCTGGGAGGCAAAAATTGAGAAAATGGCCTTTCTTGGGTTTTGTGCCGACGCCTCCAGTGCAAACTACTCCCACCACCCGACGGCCACCGACCCGCCACCAGGCGGTCACCGGCCTACCATCGCCATCGGTCTCCTCCACCGTAGCACCGCCGGTCGGCCCAGCCCTCGCGGGCTCCATCTGCAGGCCGCCAGGTCATATGGGGGACCAGCCCTTTGCACCTAGCCCCCCAGCCCCTTCAGCTTTAGCCAGGGTCCTATTGAGGACCAGTTGTCAGCCCTAGCCCCTTGCCTAGAGCCGCAGGTCACATGGGTGACCAGGTCCAGAAATTTTTCTGCAGGGGGCTGAATTTTTGCGCTGACGGCCAAATGGCCATCAAATTTTTTTGCAGTGAACCGCTAATGTCAGTGTTTGTACGATGCCTTGTTTGTCCCCTCTTAACCCTAGTTTTCTCTAAAGAAGCAGTTTTTTTATTTTTTGCATAACTTGGGCATACGGTATCGAAATCGGGCAAACAAGATATCGTCGGAAAGCTAGTTCTGAGTACTTTCATTTGGTGCAATTTATTTTTCAATATTTTCCTATCTTACTACATTTATTTTTGGTTGAAGTCAGATGTACTTTTTATGCTTCCGAGCTCATAACTTTTTGCCACGATCTCTGATTTTTGATATCTTTGCATGTGACAGGTGATTGCATGCAGGTGATCTTGGTTTTCTAACATGGTATTAGAGCTCTAGACCTAGAGCTGCCTGTTCATGATCTGAAGATATGGCTTCTCAATGAGTTTTAAGTGCAAGGGTTTCCACAGGCATCTTTTCTGCAAGATCTAGGGGTAGCCAATTTTTTGGCACATTATGGTCTCAAATGGACGTTGCCATCACATTCGCAGTGCCTCAAAACCCTAGGAACACCTATCGTTTGGTTAATTTTGGTGAAGTTGATCCGGAGGGCATTTTTTTTTGCTAGGGAGGTCGTACGGCCTCCCCCAACACATGTTCCAAGGCACGAACTTCAAAAAAATTTAAAAAATGAAGTTTTTTGGGATTTGGGCTGGCGCTCACAGTTCAGAGCAGACCCGCCACCAGGCAGCCACCAAGTGGCCACCCAGCAGCCACCGCCGCCGGTGGCTCCCCTCCATTCCGCTGTCGCTCCCATGTACTCAGCCCCTGCGGGCTTAAGAGACTCTTGCTAAGGTCCTATGGAGAACCAGCTACCTCCGCTAGCCCTTGAGGGCTTCTCATCCTCAGCCGCCAGTCCCATGGAGAACTAGGGGCTCCGCCCTAGCCTCCTACCCAGCGCCTACGATCATATGGTGACCAAGGGCCTAAATTTTTTTGCAGGGGGGCCGAATTTTTGCAGCGATGGCCAGATGGCCATCAAATTTTTTCCCGTGAAGTGCTAATGTCAGCATGACGACATCGGCATTACGGCTCTCTTTGCCCCTCCTAGCCCTAATTTGCCCTAAAAGAGCATTTTTTGCATAACTTGGGCATTATCGAAATTGGGAAAACGAGATATCGTCGGAAAGCTGGTTCTAAGTACTATCCTATGGTGCAATTTATTTTATAGTATTTTCCTATTCTACTAAATTTATTACTATTTGAAATCAGATGTACTTTTTACGCTTCCAAGCTCATAACTTTTTTCCACGATCTCCAATTTTCACTATCTTTGCGGTGTTGGAAAGGTATTGATGAGATTTATGTTGCTGTCCATGCACTTTTTTCTGTATCTATCCCAAGTTTCTTGTTAATCCAGATTTGGCCCGATGGGTGTTTTGGAGATTACTTGGATATTTTGGCAGTTGGGAGAGTCTCTTTCATCTTTGCACTTCATTTTTAGTGATTCATCATTCAATAATCGACTGTTGCTTCATAGATTCCAGCATTGTTCCTATTTGGAGTTTTCAAGTGTTCCATGGCATTAGGTCTACTGTTGCATCATTATGATTCCGATATGGTTTCTTGTAGACAGAAGTATCTTTCCTTGCTTACCAGATTGCGGTTCCAGTGTTACTCTACAGTGTTCTTCCAATGCTTCTTTGTAGCATGTCATATCATTGTAGGGGGGTTTTGTCCCACTGGGTTTTCCTTGGGTTTCCCTAGTAAATGTTAGAGTAATAAGTTATATGCTTAATTAATTATATCATACTAGTTAATTAATTAAGTCACTTATTCCTCTAGTTGCTTAAGCTAAACTTAGGCACATTAATAATTGATTAATTATTAAGTGTGCACACTAGAGTTTTCTTTTAGGTCAACATTAGGGTTGCATACTTTGCTTTTATAAAGCAAATCATCTCATTGTAATATTGAATTCCTAAATAAGAATATTTTGCACATCTTCATGCAAAGCTTTGTTTTTTCTATTTTTCTATTTTATGGAAGGTGTTTAGGTTTGCATGTCTGATCTAGGGTTTCTAACATGGTATCAGAGCCTTGACATGCAACCCCTTCTCAAATTCTAGAGAAATTCATTGCAGAGTTTGTTCGGGGTTCTTCGAGGATTTTATGCCTTGATTTCATTTATGCAGCATTTTGGATCAGATCGAGCCTCACCATTGGATTCAGAGCGCTGGGAAAAGTCAGGTTTGGCTTTCATTTTGCAGAGTTTGGCCATGATTTTCCAGATCTGTGAGGGTTTCAAGCTGGGTGATTTTTTGCAAGCTCTGGAGGTTGTCATTTTTTCGGAGCATACTGGAGCAAAACGGACACTGCCATCGCGTTCACAGCACCCCAAAACCCTAAGATCGCCCTTCGTTTCGTCGATTTGGCAAAGTTGATCCGAGAGGCAAAAAATTTTTACCAAGGAAGTCGTACGACCTCCCCAGCACACTTCCTGAGGCACGGTTTTCAAAAAAAAATTTAAAAAATTGCAAACAGCCATTATGTCTTTGCACCTCTAGTTATGAACAAATCCGCCACCGGGCAGCCACCGGCCCGACGCCGCCACTGGTGGCTCCCCCTCCATCCACCGTCAGTCCGTTCTTAGCCCCTGCAGGCTAGCACAGCACCAACACAAGTCCTATGGGGGACCAGGCCCCTCGCGCCCAGCCCCCGGTCGGACATCCAAGCCCCAACCCACTTCGCGAGGACATATGGCGACCAAGGGCTCCGACTGAAATTTTTTTATGCAAGGGGTGTTTTTTTGCAATAAAGTGCTGACATCAGCATGACGTCATCGGTCATATGGCAGTTTGTCCCCTCTTAACCCTGATTTGCCCTAAAAGATCAGTTTTTTTGTTTTTGGCATAACTTGGGCATACAGTATCGAAATCAAGTAAACAAGATATCACCGGAAAGTTGGTTCTGAGAACTATCCTATAGTGCAATTTATTTTACAGTATTTTTCTTTTTTACTGAATTTATTGCTGGTTGAAACCAGATGTTTATTTTATGCTTCTGAGCTCATAACTCTTTGCCACGATCTCCTA
The DNA here is from genome assembly GCA_007115665.2 of Sequoiadendron giganteum. NCBI lineage: Eukaryota > Viridiplantae > Streptophyta > Pinopsida > Cupressales > Cupressaceae > Sequoiadendron > Sequoiadendron giganteum. The sequence goes on along the minus strand of CM021105.1, from coordinate 118,849,537 downwards.
TTTTCGCTATCTTTGCGGCATTGGAAAGGTATTGAGGAGGTTTATGTTGCTGTCCATGCACTTTTTTTTGTATCTATCCCAAGTTTTTCGTTAATCCAGATTTGGCCTGATGGGTGTTTTGGAGATTACCTAGATATTTTGGCAGTTGGGAGAGTGCCTCTTACATCTTTGCACTTCGTTTTCAGTGATACATCATTTAATAATTGACTGCTGATTCATAGATTCTAGCATTGTTTCCGTTTGGAGTTTCCAAGTGTTCTATGGCATCGAGTCTGCTATTGCATCATTATGATTCTGATATGGTTTCTTGTAGATAGAAGTATCTTTCCTTACTTGCCAGATTGCGGTTCCAGTGTTACTCTACAGTGTTCTCCCAGTGCTTCTTTGCAGCATATCATATCATTGTAGGGGGGTTTTGTCCCATTGGGTTTTCCTCCTCTACTTCTTTCTTGCATTTGTAAATGGGTACTTGATCAAGCCTAGTTGTCGGGACCCATCTTTGCTTGCATGCATCTTCTTCTAGTGTTTTTAGCTTCTTCCTAAGTTCATCTTAAGGGGGGTGTTAGAGTAATAAGTTATATGCTTAATTAATTAAGTCACTTATTCCTCTAGTTGCTTAAGTTAAACTTAGGCACATTAATAATTGATTAATTATTAATTGTGCACACTAGGGTTTCCTTTTAGGTCAACATTAGGGTTGCATACTTTGCTTTTATAAAGCAAATCATCTCATTGTAATATTGAATTCCTGAATAATAATATTTTGCATATCTTCATGCAAAGCTTTATTTTTTCTGTTTTTCTATTTTGTGGAAGGTGTTTAGGTTTGCATGTCTGATCTAGGGTTTCTAACATTTCAAACTACTATTATTTTTATAAATGCAATCTAATAATTCCTACATAACCCTATAAGACTTAAAACTAGGTAGCCACACTAATTAGCGTATTGGAATCTAACATTCATATCTAGCATAGTATGTAAGCTATAGATTATATCGAAATATTATGTATCTAATTTAAATATTAAACTACTTATAAAATATTATGAATCAACTAATAAAGACATAAATTTTGAATAAATATTATAAATCATGAACAAAACATTTGCAAGTTAAAACACACAATATTATTTGAACCTATAAATTTCTCTACAAATTGAGTGTAACTATTTATATACACCCTATGAAAAAAGGAATGAGGTATTCACTTTAAATGGTGCAACACTACCTTAAATAATATTATTGAAATATTATATTTCTATCTATCATATTGTATAAGAAAAATTATATCAAATTGTTACCTATCTCATTTCAAATTGAAGGTGTTGATACTAATAGAGATGAAAGATATGAATGATAACTATAAAATAAATGAACACAACCCAAACACATAGAAAATCAATACAAATAAAACTTATTATAATTTTAATTCAAAAATAAAATTAGAGCTTTGGACACAAACATGTGTAGGCTTGAAAAATATTCCATATTTCAACCTATAAATTTCTATATAATCCTACAAAACATAAAATTAAATAGTTACTTTAATTATATCAATTTGTCACCTATCTCATTTAATAGTTAAACTAGTTATAACAAATTGTGAATCAACTAAGAAAGCCATAAATTAGAAAGATGTTAAAAATTGTGAACTAAACATGTGTAGGTTGAAACACACATGTATTTTAACCTAGAATTTCAATAAAAAAATAAATCTAATAATTCATGTAAAATTCTAGTAAACATAAAATTAGACAACTGCTTTAATTGGCACTACACTAACATAAAAGATATTGAAATCTAATATACCTATATAATATATTATGTAAACTACATATCATATCAAAATTTTACCCAATTACCTTATAACACTTTCATGATGGAAAATACAAATAAAGATGAAAGACAATAATGATAGCTATACAATAAAATTACACAACCATAAATGATAAATAATCAATACAAATAAAACCTTCAAGAATTTTGATTGAAGAATAAATTGAGACCGTTGGACACAAATATTTAGGTTGAAACATATAAATTAGAATAATCCCTAATACAAACCTATGTAACATAAAATTAAGTAGCTAACTTTTAATTACAGGTTTGTTGGCATAAATGACATTAAAATATCATATTTGTATCTAACATATTTTATAGGTTAGAAATCATATAAAACTACAACCTATCTAATTCAAACTTAAACTACTTACATTATCACCTTGCAATGATGCACTATACAAAAAGAGATGAAATACATGAATGATAGTTGTATGATGAAATAACACAACCCAAATACATAAATAATCTTTACAAATAAAAGTTGAAAAAAAATTATTCAAAAATAAAATGAGACAATTGGACATCAATCATTTTTGAAGTAATTGATTAACTTACTAAGTTAGATATACCAAATTGGTTTTTAAAATAAGAGATTTTAAAGACCCAAAGGGCCCCACGAGATCCATTGAAGAAACACCTAAATAAATTTCATAGAAACCATGGGTAAACCATTTTGTTTATAATATTAAATGAAAATGAGACCTTTGGACATAAACATATGTAGGTTGAAAGACGATGTATATTTCAACCTTAATTTTTCATACAAATAAAAGCTAATAGTTCTTATATGAAACATAAAATTAAGCAACCACTTGAATGGGAGTAAAAATAGTATAACAAGAATATAAATCTCATATTCCGATTTAACATATTGTGTAAGCAACAAAGTATATCAGTTTAAAGTGAGAAATACTTATTTTATCACTCTATAATGATGCATAGTAAAAATAAAGTTGAAATACAAATAATAACTATCTAATGAAATAACACAAATCAAATGCATAAATAATCAGTGCAAATAAAACTTTCAAGAATGTTGATTTGAAAACAATCAATACATCTTAACATCTTTAATTTTCCAATCAAGTGATTAACTTGATAGCTTACACAAACCTGATTGATCTTACTTGCAAGGACATCTAGAATAAGATATTATCAAGAACCACATAGCTTTACTTATGTTGTTAGGAAATCCCTAAAAACAATTTGATAGTTTATGGTGGAGTAAATTTAAATTTGATTTCTTTCACTTGTCCATTGCCACAGCCTCGGAGGCACATCTCCCTTCTCCAATTTCTAACAATATAAAACATTGTTGGAATTTCAAAAACTCTATTCCCGCCGTTTAACTATATTTACTGCCTAAGGTGACACCTTTCAACTCTCCCATTGGTTTGGCATAAGAAGCGTTATGAAATGAACAGCATCCAAAGTTAACACCTCCCAAATTTAACAGCTCAGAATTCAGACAGCGTTTTGAGAGCTAAACTTAGCAAATTATTCTGTGCTTTGACAGTCCAGAATTCAGACAGCCCAGGATTCATGCACAAAAAGCAACAATATACATAGTTTTAGTTGTCCTAGCAAATCAGGGATGGTAGCTTTAATTTTGTTCCTTCGGGCAATTTGAAATTTCAAGCTATTGGGGAGGTAGTTTGCAATGATTTTTGAATGACTCTGTTCAAGCTGTTATAACAGACGACCATTTTGTTGTCTTTAGGTGTTTTGGACTGAAATTTCTCTTTAGTTTGGATCATCTGTTTGTTAAGTAACTTTGTTGAATAATCAATTTAAGATACCATCGTATTTTCCAAAGGAGGCGGCTATGGATTTCTTTCGTCCAAGAAAAACAAAAGGTACAGAAATTTGAAATGCATTTAGATTTTGTCCTTTGACTAATTTTTAATGTTAATTTCTTTGGTCCTTTTACTAGATGTTATAAGGCGTATACTTTGATTTTGGTATTGTTGACTTGGTTCGGAGTATTTGGGGATGTTTAGTATCCTCTTTCCTTTTTCTTGGTAAATCTCAGGAGAAGTAATGGGTTGCCTATAATGCAGTATGGAGTGAGTACATTTGGGTCATATTCTTTAATATGGGTCAGTTTTAAAGTCTTATTGTATGCATGGTATCTAGTCTAACTCATGTTTGAATTCCCTAGCTATCTGGATACCATCGATACCTTCGTGGGAAAAGGAGTTTTGCAAGAAATCTGTCAGTCTTCCATGGAAAGAATTTTGTGAGACAAAGAAATGCACAATTTTTTTTCCAGAAATAGAGAAGTGGAATGATTCAGGAGCAGAGGAGGCTTTTCATATTGCCAAAAGGAGGTATTTTGCCAAGATTAATGGCACTCCTTGTGACATACCAGAAGTTGATCCGGATGCAAACATTGATGAAGTTAATTGGAATTCAATTGACTTAGGAGATATTGACTGGCCAAAGGAACATGGCTCTGATTCAGAAAATGAAGAAAATTGTGCTAAGATGGAAAGTCTCCCAAATTTGTATCAAGATATGACATTATCTGAGAAGGAGAGGTATGAAAAGAATAAAAGCCAATGGAAGGAAAGGCCTTTTGGATATGGGCATATCTACTTTCCTGAAATTCTTGAATCACGTACTGTTATTTGTAAAGTAGTTGACCTCTATACTGTTGAACCTCAAATTCTTAATCACTGGAAAGTTGATTTGTGGTCAGAAAGTTGCAGAATGACAATGCCTTGTGCAGCCAAGAATGAGTTTGGAGTTTCTGGGTGGGGTTCAGAGTTTGAGCATGAGAAGGAAAAGATGTGTCATTCAGCAGTCCTTCCTTTGGTTTCTAATAGCAATCAGAAGAAAAAATGGAGAAAGAAAAATCAAAGTAAAAAGAGTGAAGATCAGAAAAGAGATCAAAATGATATGAATGCAAATAAAAATTGCAGGACTAGACCCAAAAAGTGTAAAATGAGTGAATTACAAACACCCTATATTCTGCTGAAAATGCGCTAAGCCATTTGGAAATACAAACACATATTTTGTGAATCATTTGATAATTATTCTTTCAGTTAAATGCACTCTAATGCACTCTATTCTACTTTATTCCTCAGGTTTAGAGTTCTGTATGGAAAATTAGAACAGCCCATGTTTGAAGGGCTCATCTCAGACTCCTTGAATAAGAATGTTTTGCTTCTGAGTGGATAGTTCATGCTCCCTCCAGAAGTTTTCATTTTCTCACATGATGTATATGGTCATCTCCTTTTTATTTTTAATGAGATTCAATTGGGTCTGTCTTCTTTTAAGTCATGGATCCAAGCAAACCTATTAAATTTCTAATTTAAAAAAAAAAAAAAAAATCTTATTCCTGAAACTGAATGAAATTCTGTCAAGTAAGAAATACGGACGTCATGAATACATCCCACGATTCATTGCCTTTGTAGAGAGCATTGATGGCCAAAAATCAGTCGAGTCTAGAAAAAAGACAATATTGTCCCATAATATAATTTTAGATTGAAGGAAGAGCAAGTAATAATATACGATTTAGCCGTTTGGATATTCATGTAAGAGTCTCCAAAATCTTTCTCTTCCAGAAAATGTCAAAATCTGAAACAATATCTGAATCATTTTTGTCTTTCTCCTCCTCTGAGCATTAATATGTTTAAACAGCATTGTAAGCAATCTTATAATTACATTTTTCAACCGTTCATTATAATTATCTTATCGAATGTTGGATATTATATTGTAAAATAATTTATTATATAAAATGTCTATTTTTATTATTGAAATGTAACATTTCAACATTTTATAATTTATATGAAATAATTTAGAAAAATATATCAATAATTATATTATATTATATTAACAAATATAAAACTAACATATATTTTATAATAGTAAACATTATTTTTATTTTTTTTCTTATTTAATTTTAGTTCATAGTTAAAAAACATGGTGTCAAATCTTACAATCATAAAACAAAGTAGGCATTATTATATAGTAGGATATATTAATCTTCATTTTAATGTCATAAAATTGAATTTGAAAGCAATAATTTTCAAGGATGATAAGATCAACATATTTCTTATTTATTCTCAGCTCAATAATTACAGTTAAGTTATTTAGTGTGAACTCACTTGTAAAGATATGAAGAAACAATCTCAACCTTCTCATTTCTATAAGAAAGTGTCACCTCACACACCTTTTTAGAAATATTAAAAGAAATGAATTATTTTTTCTAAATTAACCTAAATTTGATACTTATCACATAACATGACTAAAATATCAAGTTATATCTAAAGAGACCTCATTGAGTGATACATCAAGATAATGTTATTGGTAAATAAGAGAATAGAAATATAGACTCTAGAGAATAAATAACCTTATGTATTCTCATAATACATTTGATGTGATTTCCTCTAACTTATCAACATAGAACCAAAAAAGTAAGTAGGAAACTCTATTTAACACTTATATTACATTAAATATCATTTGTTTCATCATTTATCATTCCTACTTTACTAATAGTAAATTCATAAAATGTCATCTCTAAATAAACTTTGAGAGGCAAAAGACCCAATTCCTCGAACACCCACAAACAATTATAATAAAATTGTGAAATTCTTTCTAAAAATCAATGAAACTTGATAATAAAATTTAAACTTATCTACTCTAACTTTTTTATTATTTATTGTTAAAGTGAATATGTAATTTATAATTTAATAATTCATCTATATTTTAGAAATAATCTTAATCTTTCTATTATTAGTTTTTTAGGTATCCTTCACAGAGCTCGTCAAAAATGCGACCTATGGAAAGGGCATGGGTATGTCAGTGGATTATTTCCAAGGCATTTTTTATTGCATAGATTGGTTTTTCCTTTTCTGTTTGTTGCTATAAACAAGACTTTATCCCAACAAGATTCCATGTTCATGTTAAATGTATTGAGACGACATGTAGGGGAAATACATTATGTGTTAGCAGATAAAGTAAAATTGAGGGTGCAAGCCATTTTGGCACTGCTCAGTCATGTGCACGAACCTCCAGTTCAACATAATATTCTAGATGAATCAAGTGCTCTTAACTAGCTGTGAATGGAAGGTGGAGCTGAACAACCAACATGTGTGAATACAAAGCTTAGTCTTCTCCAAGCTGTTCTTGGGATATTAATCTCCATTTACTGCCTCCCTCACAGCCAATTGTAGATGCCTACATGGAGGACCAAGATGAAAATGAAATCCAACCAGAGCTTATGGAAGAATAGAAAAGGAAAATGGCATTCTCTGTTTTTTTTTTGCTATTCCAGATACAAGTAGTATGGGTGTTGCTAGTAAAAATAAAAATATACTATGTCTTCAATTTTTTGTAGTTTAGGGAATACACTATAGAAAGAATATAGCATTTGGGAAGTCCAATAAATATTTTGTCATGCATCCAAGATGGAAAGGCATTATGTTTTTGTGATAGGAAAGATAAGGTAGATCTCCAAAGGTTACATATTTGTATATCCATTGTAAACTCATAGTATTATTAATACAAATATATAGACATTGTGCTTTCAGCTGAAAAAAAAAAACAATGTTCAAAAGCTTCCTGCATTCCATTCTAAATTAAGAAGGCAAAAACAAACGAGGCCAGTGATATATTGTTTATTATGCACTCAAATATTTCAAGGGAGACAAATTTGATCAAGATTGTGACTTGCTTGTGTTTAAGACAAACTGAAATATAGATTCCACAATGAAAGAGGAATAAAAAGATGCATATTTTAACTGTTGACATATATCTACAACGAATTTAATAAAGATAAACAAAGATTTTGAAAAGACCATAAGAAAAAGAAAAACCATAAAACTAAAACATAACATCAACAAAATAACAAAGAGAATTGGCTTCAAGATAGTTGTTAAGTATATCACATCTTATTTAATTAAATGTTAGTGCAAGCAAATGGCTCATTTAATACCAACTTCTTATCAAGTGAATCAAAAGCCTCAACACTGATCTCATTTTTTGGATGGTCCATTCTATGTGTACAAGAGTTTTTAGTTTGGAATATCCAACAACTAGTCAAACAGTCACTTTTGTAATTGACTATGATTGTTGATCTTGGATTACCAGATCCATGGAATCTAAAGCATCTTTAATAAGACAAATTTTCATTTTGTTGAAGACTTAAACTAATATTTTGTCTCTTCGTAAAATCTTAGTCTACTTGAAATGTCTCAGATCTATCTTGGCATCGGCCAAATTCTTTGTAGAACCATAAATATCTCACATCTACCCTGGTATTCTACCTGAAACATATCATATCTAACTTGAAAGTGGAGGAATAACCATAAATTCTTGTAAAACATTGAGTATATAGACTCTTTGTCCACACCCAATGAATGTTCGAATTTTTAGCTGAGAACTCCTTGTCATTTAGAACTATGGAAGCCATGGAAGCAAATTGCTCTTTTATTATTTATATAATCATTAAAAAGAGAGAATTTATTGGGAATCTTATCTATAATATAGTTAAAAGTATTGGTAAACAATTAACATAAAAAATAAAATTAAAATGTTCTTTAAAATTAAGAAAATATATAGTGTAGAAGTCATTTTCAAAAATACAATTATGAATTTTAAGAAAGAACACACCAAAATCATCAATTCTTAAGAAAGAGGATATCAAATCAATACGTGTTCTTATCTCCTTCTACTTTGAGAAAGGATAACCTCCTCAATCTAATGGGAACCAACCCCATTGACCTCCTTTGCTTCCACATGTAGTCTTTTTGCTTCCAATTTTCAACCTCTATGATATTTGTGGTGAGAAAAAAGAAATGAGATGCTCTGAAAAACTTGAAAAAATTATTTCCAAGAAAGCCCCATTTCTAGGGAGGTTCATTTTTTTGTCAATTGCGTATGTGTTTATTTCTTGACCAACTACCATCAAGAAAACCTTGGATCCTTCTTTTGTCAATCAATCAATGTCATAGCTCCAATAATATAATCCTCCACTATTTTTTTAGTAGATATTTTTACCTCTTGTTTCCTTTGGACCTACAATTTTCTTTAGATGTTTTGTTGTTTGATTGAGAAATAGTCAAAAAAATTGTGGTAAACAAGCCATCATTCTTCTACTTAAAATATTGAGACAACCCCTCCTCATCCTCTAATAGAAATATGACTTAAAAAGGTTCTTTGTATTACCTTGACATACCTAGACCAAACTGTCAAATGCTAGAAATAAAGTCAAAACTATAGGGGCATTATTAACCTTCAAAACTAAAATTTCAATTCTCTATGTACAGTTTTATCAAAATTCGCCCATTCATCTAAGAGCTTGATAGAGAATAATTCAAAGCCCATTTAGGTATAAAACATCTATGATTGCTCAAAATAAAATCATTGTTAGGCTTTCTTAATTCTAGGATCTACTTTTGAAGATACATCTTTAAAGGGGAATAATCCTCTTATGCAAGACATTCAAACCTCTTATGCCCAATGTCAGTGCACCAAAAAATATTGAAATAGAAATCCTTCATATTTTATATATTGATGCTAGAGACCAAAATGTTGAAAGGATCCTAATAGAATGAAAGAGAGGTTAGGCAAGATTCAATAAAACACAAGCTCTAGCAAAAGTGAGATGGGTACCATCTAGATTTTGTCTAACTTGAAAAAGGCCCAATCTTCATGGATAATATTTTTGCATCTCAATTTTTTTCATAAGTGTAGAAAACTTGTAAAAATGAATCCAAATAGGAACACATGAAAAAACCTATACTACTAGGTTGAAAAAATGTCTCCACAAGCATATGCAAATCTAGAGTTACATTAAAATTACAACACATTGTCCAAAATGAAATATTGACCCTTTGAGGGTTCAGAGATGGAAATAAATAAAAAAGTTCAAGAATGGATAAGGAAGTCCACATTTGATAAAGTTACAATTTTTTATAGAAGATCTTCTACCCATGATTCGACAAATAAATGATCTTTGGCCAAGATGCTTGGGGATGGGATCAATGCTTTCCTTAAAGAGACCAAAATTTAAAGAATCCTTTTCAAAAGTCACAAGGGTATCATTTGTTTCCTCTTAGAGTTATATTTTTATAGATCCTATATAAAAAAACCAAAACCTAATCTTGGGGAAGCTCATGATGATGGACTACACTTATGATCGAATGCTAGCAATAATGGGCCAATACAAAAAATAGGGTTATAGTTATATTTTAATTGGTGTAAGGGTTAATGTTACCTAGTTAGTCCATTAAATTAGTGTTAAAAGTTAAGGTTAGAGTTCAATTAGACTTAGGGTTAGGGCTCAATTAAGGTTAGAATTCAATCTAGGTTCAATTAGGGTTAGGGTACAAACAAGGTTAGGATTTAATTAGGGTTCCTGTAAATTAGCATTGAATTAGGGTTAGGCATCAATTAAGGCTAAGCTAAGGAACACCTCCAAGGTCAAAGGATATCCAAATCCTCAATAATTAAGAAGAAAACTCCTTAAATTGTGAACAATTAAGGGGAAAAATACGTGTCAAAAAGAGACATTGCTTGATAAAGAATGTAAATAGCAATCAAAAGAGTAGAAGATCAAAAATTTATTAACACGAATAATAATTGTAACCCTAACCCTAACTCTAACTCTAACCCTAATTTTAACACTCATAATAATCTTAATTCGAATCGTAATTATAATTCTATCTATAACCCTAACACTAACCCTAAGTTTAAAATAATATTTTTAATTATATGTTTTAAAATAATATTTTAAATTTTATGTTTTATTAGATTAAAAATATATAAAAAATTATTTAATAAATAAAAAGTAAATTCTAAACATAATGGTTCTATGTTATATCTTTGTTATTAAAAATTCAGCCTCACATTTATTTCAAAATTAAATGTTTTGAATGAATGGAATCTCTTCAAGAGTTCCTTAAAATGTAACATATCTACCTTGGATTTAAAACTTTCAAAGTTATAACTAGCTAAATACTTTCAAGGTCATTATTGTATAGTCATTGTTTGTCAACATACATAGATATTTTTAATTTACCTTAATGGTAAATAGCAAAAATTATTTATTGTTTCTCAACATTCACAGTTTTTTTTAAATAACATAGTCATTGTTTACAAAAATCTATGTAAAATATGTTGAGAGATACCCTTCCCAAGAGGCCTATTGCATTTATATGGTGCAAATTTAATTTAAAATAGGCACCTTGAGAGAGATATCTCTTGGGCTATTTTACATAGATTTTTATAAATGTACGTATGCTAGTTATAATTATCTTATTGAATATTGGATATTAAATTGCAAAATAATTTATTATATAAGGTACATATATAAATATCTATTTATTATTGAGAAATAAAATTTCAACAATTTATAATTTATATGAAATAATTTAGAATAATATATCAATAATTGTATTATATTCATAAATATAAAATTAATTATCAATATTATAATATTAACAAATATAAAACTAACATATATTTCATAGTAGTCAACATTAATTTAATTTAATTTTTTTCTATTTAATTTTAATTCATAGTCTAAAAGCATGGTGTCAAATATTACAATCATAAAACAAGGTAGGCTGCATTATTACTTAGTGGGATATATTAATCTTCATTTTAATGTCATAAAATTGAATTTGAAAGTAATGATTTTCAAGATGATAAGATCAACATATCTCTTATTTATTCTCAACTCAATAGTAACAGTTAAGTTATTTAGTGTGAACTCACTTGTAAACATATGAAGAAACAATCTCAACCTTCTGATTTCTATAAGAAACTGTCACCTCACACACCTTCATTTTAGAAATATTAAAAGAAATGAATTATTTTCCCTAAATTAACCTAAATTTGATACTTATGACATAGCGTGACTAAAATATCAAGTTATATCTAAAGAGCCCTTATTGAGTGATACATCAAGATAATTTTATTGGTAAATTCTTTCAAAAAATCGATGAAACAATAATAAACTTTAAACTTATTTACTCTAACCTTTTATTATTAATTGTTAAAGTGAATATTAAATTTATAATTTAATAATTCTTCTATTTTTTCTATGATAAAAAAATAACCTAATCAAATTTTTATTTAATTTTTTACTTGAGGAAAAAATGATACAAATCATTAAATAAAAAAATCTTGATTGATCAACAAATAGACCTTTTGGAACAAAGGATAGGATGGTGCAAATCCTAGCTTTGGTGGCGATGGCTTCAAGATCCAATCTATAAAATGATGAAGGTGACAATGAGGAAGGTGATGGTGATGGTGCAACCAATGAAGAAGAGGGCAATGACAATGGTGATGCTTTTGCATATTTAGATGCACTAGTTGAATTCATTGATTTTGTTGGTGATAACTATGTTTTTGCTGATGATTTGGGTTTTTTGTATGGGGATCTATGTTGTTTTCTAGGTATGAAGAGGATGATGAACTCCTCCTTGACATTCTCCTAGAGGCTTTCTTGGTAGCCTAAGAAAGTGTTGATCCTAGTTTTCTGTAGGGAAGCATGATCAATTGGGTCACAAGGAGGATTCACTACTTCTCCAAAAGGGCTTAGTTGGAAAGGGTTCTATCAAGCTGGTTCATGATGGGTCTTTTCTAAGAGGGGATTTTTTCTGCCCCCTCCCAAGATTCCCACTCCTCTTTCTCTAGCTTGTTTTTCCCCTTTTCTTGATCTGCATTTCCTTCAACTATTGTTCTTATTTTGGTGGAGGTTTTTGAGCCTTCCCTCTCTCTTGAAGGGGGGTCGGCTCTTGGTTCTCCCTAGTGTGGGTTGCAATAGTATTTTCTTATGGGGATTCCCCATTATGTGGAACCTCAATCTCCTCCTTGTCTTAATCCTTGTGGAGATTTTTCTTTTGGTGGGGTTTCTCCTGATGCTTCTTTTTGCCAGAATGAGAACAAAGATGCTGGGGCTCCTCTTTCTTCTTTCAGTTCTCTCATTATTCATGATGTGTGGATTTATAGAACAATGGTTGGTCTACAAGTTGGCCTTATTAGGAGATTTTTTGGCTTTAGACCAAATATATTTTTATTTCCGTAGGTGAGCTTCTAAGCATTGGTCAGCTCCTAGTCCTCACATTATGGCCTTGATGTCAGATTTTTTTCCTTTTTTCCTTTCATTCCTTTGAGGACTACACTTGCATTTGTCACATATGCCCTTGATTTTTTGGTAAGGCCTTTCTTTACTTACAAATCCGGTCTATCTACTTTGATGTTACAAAGCTTACTTGCAGCCTATTTGGGTGCATCTTCATGAGCTTCATTTAGAATTTTGTAATGAAGATATTCTTCAAGATATTGCTAATGTTGTTGGTCATTTTTATTATGTTAGATAAGTTCATAAAATAGCTCCAAATTTTGATGCAAGAAGTGACTCCCCTTTTGCAAAATACTTAAACAAAATTCACAAAATGGACCTCATAGCAGCTACTTAATGACTCAACCTAATTCGATTACAAAAAAATAATGGTTTTATTAATTCGATAAAAAATTTACATTAGATGGTATTTCATGATCTTATCCTTCTCAAATAGCCATTCTTCCCCTTGCTTTATTCCCTCGAGCTCTTAGCTCATTCTTGGATCTTCCATCTATCTCCTCCCTTCCTCCTCTTTCTCCCTCTCTCCGTTCATCCCCCTTTTCCAAATTTATGCGACCATTGGCTTTCTGTTATCCTTGTTTGAATATGCACCCTCAATCATAGGAGGGATCTATGGCCACAATGTTATACCACAATCCCACCTCACGAATTGCCAATGGCTATGGGGTGGAGGTTAACCTTGTTTTATTACATCAACTACCTATCACAATGCCACAGGTAACCTAGTCTCTATCTACAGGGTTGTAGTAACCTCCAATTCATCCCACAACATTTCCAACATCATGACTTCACCATTGTAGATTAGTGATAACAACAATTATAACATCACTAACTCCTTGTACTGCCGCTAGCTTATTGGATAACCACCACGGGGGTGTGGTTTCCCCACTATATTGCAAGCTTAATAGATGACCAACATGGTGGTGTAGTTTCCCCATAATATCACAAACCTACCAAATGACAACTATAGGGTATGATTTCCCCATTATACCATAAGTTGATCAATCCAACATTTGCGAGAGTACAATAAAGACATCTTTTGATATGCAACAAGAATCGATGCTAACTAAAGTTGATTCTTATCATACTTTATTGATTTCCAAAGTTCTTTGAGGCTAAGAAATTCCCATGAACACCAAACTAGAGCAAACCAAAATTGGAAAGTAAACCTTTTTTTTCTTTTGGGTGGTTTTGATCGCCTATCCTCCCATGTGCTCCTGCACTAGACATGTCAGATAGAAATATTGTGAGAATGGGCTCACAATGGTGGAGCTGAGTGATAGAAGCACCCTTTGAGATTGTGAACAATCTATAGTGAACTCCATCGATGTATTAAGCACCCAAAACTTATATATTTTTCTTCTTCTAGCACTTCTCTAGAACACACACCACCTTCATCCAACAATGTTGTACCTTCTTCTTCTTACCTCTCATGGACTCATGCCCACCAAGAATCATCCTTCTCTGCCAAACACCCTCTATTCTCTTCTTCTCATTCATGGGATCCAACCCACTATAGACCAACCACCTCTATGAAAATATTATAAAATCCTCCATGACTTATATATGCAACCACTTATCCATACACCAATTTGCAATCACATGATCAAATAATTCTTTGTTCTCCTCAACCATATGAAAATTCAACTCATCACTAAACTCAAAATTAAGTTTTACCTCTTTCTCTTTTGTTGTTGCAAAATCACCCTCTACTGCTACAATCACTTCTTCATTTTCTTTCACCGTCATTTCTATTACCTCTTATTCTATTGTTGCAATTTCATTATCAACTATATCTTCATTTATTATAGCTGCAAGATTTTCCTTCCACAAATTTCCTTCAACCTACACAATCTCAATTACAATCTCTTTGCTTTCCTCTTGATCCTTTTGCACAAGGAATTCCTCTTATTTTTATTTAGTCCACATACCTGCAGCAACCATTTCCTTCTTCTCTTCATCCTTCAAATTATTCTCAACAACTTCTTTCCCACTTACCACAATGTTGATGTTCATTTCCTCTTTCATACACTCATCAAAATTTACTGATGCAATTTCCTTAACCACTATCTCTAGTTTGTCCTGGATGTTCAAATTCAACACATACTTCTTCCCATCCTTTACTATGCTATAAGTGTTTTTGGTGCTATTATATACAACCTCCCTATCCCAAGGCCAATATTTTCCCAACAAAACATGACAAACACCCATTGGTACTATATCACACACAATTTCATCATCATATCTACCAATATGAAAACTCACAATTCTTTGTTCGCTTACCCGAATTTGATGACCTTCCTATAACCAAGAGATATTGTATGGCTTTAGGCACCTCAATCTCTTCAAGTTCAGTTTCTCAACCATCTCTAATGCAAGCAGATAATCTCTCCTATTGTTGTCTACCATTACTTTGCAACATTTTCCATGAGACTTGCATATAGTCTAGAACACATCACTCCTTCAGATGGGTTCTTGTTTCACTTCCTTTGGATTCAAATATTCCTTCTTCATCCACAAACTCTCTCAATATCTCCTAGACATTTTTCTAAACAAGTATGACATAATCTCTATCTACAACCACTAGTAAATTAGAATCAACACTCACTACCTTTGCAGGTCCCCCTACAACAAACTCTCACCACTATCCTCTACCCAATAGGATTATGGAAGATGCACACTCACGATCTCTTATACCCACTTCCTCTTAGTGGAAGATATTTTCACACCTTTTACCCAACCTCATCTCTATTGGAGGATAGTCAACATGATTCCCATGGAACCAATGACCTATCAAGGCTTCTTCACTCTTCACAAAATCTTCACCCACGGTCCTAGTGGATACTCTCCACACTCAATATTACCTGCTCTAATACTAATTGATGCAAGAACTAACCCCACTTCTGAAAAATACTCAAACACAATTCACAAAATGGGTCTCACAGCAATTTCTCAATGACAACTTAATTTGATTACAAGAAAATAATGGTTTTACTATTTGATAACAAAATTACATTAGATGGTATTTCATGATCTTATCCTTCTCATACAACCATTCTTTCCCTTCCTATATTCCCTTGAGCTCTCGACTTATTCTCAAATCTTCCATCCATCTCCTCCTCTTTCTCCCTCTCTCCATTCATCCCTCTTTTCAAAATTTATGCGACCATTGGCTTTTCGTCATCCATGTTTGAGTATCCATCCTCAATCATAAGATGGATTTATGGATACCATGTTACACCGTAATATTTCCATACTAGTTCCTAATGACCGTGGGGTGGTGGTTAACCTATTTCGATTACAAAAACTATCCACCACAATGTCGCAGGTAACCTAGTCTCTATTTGCGGGGTGGCAGTAACCTCCAATTCATTGTGCAACACTGCCAACATCATGACTTAATCATTGCAGGTTCATGGTAACAAAATTTATAACATCACTAGCTTCCGCACTACCACAAGCTTATTGGATGACCACTACGGAGGTGCATTTTCCCTACTATACTGCAAGCTTTACAAATGATCACCATGGGGGTGTTATTTTCCCATAATAATATGAACCTACCAAATGATTACTGTGGGGTTTAGTTTTCTCATTATACCACAAGTAGATCAATACAACATCCACAAGAGTGTGGTAAAGACATCTTTGATTTGCAACAAGAATCAATTATGACAAAATTTGATTCTTGTGATACATTATTTATCTCGAAGTTCTATGAGGCTGATAAATTCCCATGAATAAAAAACCATAGCAAACCAAAACTGGAAAGTAAACAAAAAAATGTTTTTGGGTGGTTTTGATCACCTATCTGACCATGTGCTCCTACACTAGACATGTCGAGTATAAATATTGTGAGCATCAACTCACAATGGTGGAGTTGCATGATAGAACCACCCTTTGAGATTGTGAACAATCTACAATGAACTCCATCATTGTAACAAGTTCCCAAAACTTATTTCTTTTTATTCTTCTAGCACTTCTCTGTAACACACACCACCTTCCTCCAGCAAAAATCCACCTTCTTCTTCTTGCCTCTTATGGACGCATGTCCACCATGAAATATCCTCCTTTTACAAACACCCTTTATTCTCTTTTTCTCTGTCATGGGATCCAACCCACTATAGATTGACCACCTCCACCAAAATCCTACAACATCCTCCATGAATTTTATATGAAACTTCTTATCCATACACTAATTTGTGATCACATGATATACTAATTTTTGTTCTCCTCAACCATATGAAAATTCAACTCATCACTAAAATTAAAATTAAATTTTATCTCTTTCTCTTTCATTGTTGCAGCATCATCATGTACTACTGAAATCACTTCTTCATTTCATTTAACTGTTGTTTCTCTTACCTTTTCTTCTATTGTTGTAATTTCATCATCAATTGTGTTTTCATTTTCTGTAGCTATAATCTTTTCCTTCCACAAATCTTCTTTAACCGGCACAACCTCAGTTAAAATCTCTTTGTTGTCCTCTTGATCCTTTTACATAAGGATTCCTCTTCATTTTCTTCAATCCCCATACCTAATGCAACAATTTCATTTCTCTCTTCATCCTTCAAAGGATTCTGACCCACTTCTTTCTCACCTACCGCAATGTTGATGTTTCTTTCCTCTTTCATACACTCATCAAAACATACTGATGCAATTTCCTTAACCACTATCTTTGGTTTATCCTGCAATGGATCTAACACATACTTCTTTACATCCTTTACTATGCTATAAGTGTTTCTGATGCTATTATGTACAACCTCCCATCCCAAAGCAAATGTTGTCCTAAAAATCATGACAAACATCTATGGGTACTAAATCACACACAATTTCATCCACATATCTTCCAATATGAAAAATCACAATACTTTGTTCACTTACTCAAATTCAATGACCTTACTGCAACCGAGAGATATAGGATGGCTTTGGGTGCCTCATCCTCTTCAAGTTTATTTTCTCAACCATTTCCAATGCAACCAAATTATCTCTGCTATCGATTTGTCCACCATTACTTTGCAATATTTTCCACCAAAATTACATATGGCCTAGAACACATAATTCCTTTGGATGGGTTCTTTTTTCACTTCCTATGGCATCGAATATTCCTTCTTCATCCACAAAATCTCTCCATATCTCCAAAAAAAATCCAAAATAGGATGGCACACACTTTATCTACAACAATAAAAAAATTAGAATCAACACTCACTACCTCTAAAGGTTCCCCTTGAAACATACTCTCACCAAGTTATCCTCTACCCAACAGGATTTTGGAAGATGCACCCTCACAATTTATTATACCCACTTCCTCTGAGTGGAAGATATTTGCACACCTTCTACCTAGCCTCATCTCTATTGGAGGATAGTTAACGTGATTTCCATGGAACCAACGGCCTCTCAAGGCTTCTTCACTCTTCACAAACTCTTCACCCATGGTCTTGGTCATTACACTCCATGCTCTAGATTACCCACTCTAATAAAAATTGATCTAAGTGACTCCCCTCTTGTAAAATACTCAAACAAAATTCACAAAATGGATCTCACAACAACTCCTCAATGAATCAACTTAATTCGATTACAAGAAAACAATAGTTTTATTAATTCGATAACAAAATTAAATTAGATGGTCTTTCATGACCTTATCCTTCTCAGACAACCATTCTACCCCTTCCTCTATTCCCTTGAGATCTCAGCTCGCTTTCGAATATTCAATCCATCTCCTCCTTTCCTCCTCTTCCTCCCTCTCTCAGTTTGTCCCTCTTTTCCAAATTTATTTGACCATTGGATTTCCATTATCCCTATTTGAATATCCGCCCTCTATCATAGGATGGATCTATGGCTACCATGTTACACCATAATATTTCCACACCAATTTCTAATGACCATAAGTTGGTGGTGAACATGTTCTAATTACATCAACTACCCACCGCAATGCCGCAGGTAACCTAGTGTTTATCTACGGGGTGGTGGTAACCTCCAATTCATCTCTTAACACCACCAACATCATGACTTAATCATTGCAAGTTATCGGTAACAACAATTATAACATCACTAACTGCCCACACCACCCCAAGCTTATTGGACGACCACCATGGGGTGTGGTTTCCCCTATATCGCAAGCTTAACAGATGACCACCATAGGGTGTAGTTTCCCTACAATACTGTGAACCTACCAAATGATGACCACGGGGTGTGGTT
Organism: Sequoiadendron giganteum; assembly: GCA_007115665.2. Taxonomy (NCBI): domain Eukaryota; kingdom Viridiplantae; phylum Streptophyta; class Pinopsida; order Cupressales; family Cupressaceae; genus Sequoiadendron; species Sequoiadendron giganteum. The sequence goes on along the minus strand of CM021105.1, from coordinate 118,830,394 downwards.
TCCCTATTATACCACAATTTTAGCAATCTAGCATCCATATGAGTGAAGTTAATACATATTTTGATCTACAACGAGAATTGATGCCGATGAAAGTTGATTCTTGCCATACTTAATTGACATCAGAGTTCTATGAGGTTGAGAAATGCCCATGAACACCAAACCAAAGAAAACCAAAACTAGAAAGTAAACCTAAATTTTTTTTTGGGTGGTGTTGTTCACCTCCCTGCCTATGTGCTCCTACACCAACTTTATTTTTGAAATATTTTGTGTCTCGATTGTGTTTGGTCTTCTGTTTCTCAAAATTGTTCAAATCATTTCTTAATCTTGGGACTTGGGTGTAAGCACTTCATTATGAAACTACTCAATTGCAGCCTAATATGTAGGGTCAACCTCATCATGTTAAAGTTTTGAATACTATGTTGAGTACCCAAAATGGGTCAACTCTTGTTTAATTTTTTGTGACTTGGGCATCCCATGGTGCTATTGGTAAAGGTACTATGTTAGGGATAAAAATTAAGTTGGATGTTGGGCTTGGTACTCCTACCGAGTTGCATCCCATGATGGTTATTGGTAAAGAAAAGTCTTATGTTGAGATCTTTAGGTTGGATGGTGTTTCTTGAAAGTTTAAGAGATTGTTTTTTTATGTGATTAGAAGCTTGCCTAATTTTGATCGGTATCTTCAATCTTGTCCATCTCTAAGGAATATTTTGAATTTTGATTTCAAGCCTCCTTGTTTGGTTTTTCTTAGTTTTGGGTCGTTCCAAAACTTATTCCCAGTTCTTTAGTCTAGTCAAAATCTTTTATTGGTCCTGTTGTTCTCCTTGCTGCTTTTTCCTTGTCTCACCTCTAGTGAGATTTATTTTCTATTTTCCTTTACGGTTGTTTTGTAATAGGTATGGGTCCCTCCCAAATTTACCTTAATCAAAACAAATAAACTTTTTTATCACTAATGATGAGACCATAAATGATATAGTAATTTATAGAGGCTCCTTCATTCAAACCAAAAAAATATTTCATTAATTAGGTGAAAACCATCATCAAACATAATCTTAAAATACATATTTAAGAAATGGGATTTAAAAATACCAAAAATAGTCATTTGTCTTGGTTTAATGCTTTTCTTCACTAGGTTAAGAGGTCTCACTCTAAATAATGAAATTATCAATTTTCTTCTTTTTCTTGGTTTTATGGTCGTAAGAAAATTCCACTAAAAAAATATTTAGCAAAGAGTGTGACAATTAACTTGAATATTATTTTTCTTTTTCAAAGATAACTTTGAATCTCATCTTAAAGAATAATTAAAATAAATAATAAATTTTGAAAAATATTTGATGGCATAATTTTTATTTGAATATATCGAGTATTTATTTCATATAATATTATTTATAATAATTATAAGTGATCAAACATTTTAAGTTGGTTTTGAATTAATATTTTAAATAAATAGACGATAAAAATAATAAAATAAGAATATCAATTTTCTTTTATTAAGGATAGAATTTGAAATTAAAAAAAATTATTGACATAATTCTATCATTTCTTCTTTCTATCACTAATTTAATTAAAAGAAAAGAATATGTAATAATTATTATAAAACATCCTATCTAAAATAAATCCGAAGATAATTATATGAAAATTTTGTAACTTACATCATGGTGGGGAGACTAATGAGTACATGTTTTTAAGTCTTCTAACAAGAGATTTATTCTCTAATTGTATATTTCGAACAAGGGAGAAAGACCTTGATTTGAGGATTTATAGATTGAAATACCATAACTAAGAAACTAATAGTAGTTATAAAATACCTAATCTAAAATATTAATGGAATCAATGTGTATATGATCTCAATAACTTTTATCATAATTGAGAGATTGATGACTATCATAGAAGTTGTATATGCTAGTTTGAAATGTGAATTGGAAACATTTGTAAATGAAAAATTGTAATCAAACTAAAGAAAAGACTCAAATAGATCATATAGAGGAATTCAAAACAAAGCAATACCACAAGAAACCAAAATAATTTTAACAATGAACTTCATTGTAAATTTGATTTGCAGTGATAATAGATTTGAATTTTATTTTTATGCTCTTGCATAAAAGACCTATTTTAGCAACATATTGTTAAAATAACATGAATGAAACAAATGGATGGGATGATGCTTCAATTTATATACTTTTGGGAAATGTAATGGATGGTGGAGATGTGATAGAGATATAAATAGTAGAGGATGAATGAGATAAATTGTCTAATATTAAGAAGATAATGGAGGTCCATGATGGAGGTTGTTGGAATATGAAGATCTAGGATATACTTACAAAAAATAGTAAGTTGTTTCAATCATGAGGGATGTGAGGGAAAAGTGTATTTGGGACCAAGGCTTTATTTTGGAAATTGGTAGAGAGAATATAGCCATAATTAAATAATAATATTATTTAATTATTTTAGCTATGTGAGGTGGAAAATGGGTGTAATTAAATAGTAATTTTATTTAATCATGTGGGAAGGAAAATGAACTAATTAAATAATAGGATTATTTAATTAGGTAGGGATCATTAGGTGAAAGTGATTTAATTTGATGATGTAATTATTTAATCGATTTGGACAAGTGTGTATTAGGAAACTATTAGGTGTAGATTATTCTTCTCTTTAATACAATTTAATAAATAAGTGGCATTATGTCAAAGAAGAATAAAAAGTATGATGTGGTAAAGCTTTGGTGGTATGTTGTGATGGTTTCTTAGAAGTAAAGCGATTATTATGGAAGTGATGTCATCTAAATAGATTTTTTGAGTGAAATGAAGCCTAGGAGGTCTCTTAAAAAGATAGAGGAAGGGGAGAAGATGTGTCATTGTCATGTTTATATGACTTGGGAGAAATAATATTAGGATGATGTACATTCCATGGATATAAAACTAATGATTGATGAGGATTGGAAATATTGAATAGTATCACTTAGATTATTTACATGATATGTTTCTAGATTACATCAGTCTACATGATTGATGATGATATCTTGCAAGGATGTACTACAACTAAACTAACACATGAATTTTTGGAAAAAGGATGGATGGATGAAATGAAGATGGTTAATCATATAATAAATGACATACAAATATTTTCAAAATAACCTCACATGTAAATAGAAATCTATTATTTGTTGTAGAACTAGTGATATGCAACATGATATACTAGATCATGATGATAGTGCATCATTTGTGTATGGAATAACACAAAAATAAAGAAGATGTAAATAGTATAGTGGTCTAAAAGACACATTATTGAGGCACATCATCATATGGAGGATGCGTGAAACCATGTTAGTTTTGTGGATGAATCTCTTGGACTATAAGCAACATGGATTGTCACCAAAAAAAACTACAATTATCATAGTGATCCAAAAGGTACATTATTGTCAAAGTCCATCATATGAAGGATGAAGGAAATGATTACAATGTGGTGTATAGAGAACTATAAATATAGGTAACAAACAAACACAAACATATGTAGACAATAAATCAAAAATATGCAAAAAAATGAGGTGGTACTTAATGAAATGTTGAAGTCAAGGGGTATTGGATGATGAGTGGGATGGGAAAGATTCTAATAAAGGAATAAATCATGGTGTGGGGGATGTGAAAATTTTATGGCCATGTTGAGATATATGTGGTAATCATTCACTAGGAAATATCAACAAGGGGATTCCATAAACTAAGTGTAAAATCAAGGAAAGGGTTTGATGTGAATAAGGATAAAAATGAATGAAAGAGATAGAGGGAGGTAAATGGAGGGATAAGTTAATATGGGGAAGTCGATAGATGAAAATGAGATGAAGTATTGGTAGGTGAGAAATTTGATGGAGGATGTCATGAGTATTTGATGTATGTGGAGGCAATGAAAAAGAGAGATGGGATGAATTATAAAAGAATAAAAAAAAAATGTATAAGGAACTTGAGAGAAAAATCTGAGATTAGGGGGATGAATAATGGAAGCATCAAAATAAATAATGTATAGGGAACTTGGGTGAATGATTTGAAATTAGAGGGATGATGGGATAAGTGAAATGTGATGACTGAGAGAATATAGATTGATTCATTCTCATATAATAGAGTGGTTACCTAATACATATGATTCTTATTTGCTTCATTTCCATTATGGTACCTTCCCAAGGTGTAAAAGGAGTTATTTTCACAATTGGAAAAATTCATTTCTCTTTTTTATTTTTTATTTTTTATTTTTAGAAGACTTGTGCTAATGGTTTGGGTATAGAAGTAGCTAACATGGATAATATGCATGGGATCATCTAGTTCATATCCTTCAAGAGTATATATATTGTATAAGTTCCTAATCTAAACTAAGTTGTGATGACATAGGGACTTAAGTAGTTTGGGTCAAATGTCCCTTCTCTCTATCACAAGTTATGTTCTTTTGGTTTTCCTTACAGAGAAGGTATCCAACCTCAAACTCTCAAGTGTGAATGTGTTTTTTAAAGCCACAATTCAACCTATGTTGGTATACTTTAAGTGGTGATCTTATGCTCCCAAGGATTTCTATCTCATGTAACTATCATACTTGATAATCCTCATTTTAGATGAGGTTGTATAAAGAAAAACACAAAGAGGGTAACTTGGCCTCTATTGAAAATATTTATTTGTTACAATAAACAAGTGAATATGGAGTATCACCTGTGGGAGCATGAAAATTCTAGAGGATTAGGCTAAAGAGTAGGATTGAGTTGAAGGTGTCAATAACAACTAGTGCCATTTATTATTTTCTTGAGGATTTTATGATGGTTTAATTAGATGCCTTAACTTGGATATTTCCTTGGGTGTATTATGGCATGGACCACTTGTACTTGATGAAATGAAGCAAGGTATGTGTAAATTTTTACTAAATTAATATTATGAGAAAAATATTATAAAAATGTTAATATTTTAACAATTAAAATAAAAGACATATTTAATCGAAAATAAATAATGAATAACATAAACTAGGTGCAACTAGATGGAGGTGAGTGGGAACAGGAGTGAGGGGGGAATTTTGAATTCCTCTAAAGGAGAGAGTGATGCGGGTGATGTTTAATATGATGATGATGGATGGGTTATTGGTGTCTTGCACATGTGCATCTGTCTAGATGTTGGGGGTGACATGTTTGGGGTGTCTCTTTTGGCTCTACCTTTTCTATGCTCAGGTGGTTCCATCTGATTTTGGTTCAGTTGACGTTGAGTGAGTCATCTCTACTAAAGATTCCTAGTGTGTTTTCCTATGTTGGGTGGGCATGGATGTAACTTTATTGTTTGGAGGATTGACTATGGTTTTATCCTCCTTCCTTGGTCTCTCTATTTGTGGGGGTTTTAGTATCCTCTGTTTGTTATTTCCTATCGACGAAGGTGGGTTTGTGGCTGAGGATCTATGTTTTTTTCTCATATTGGGCTCCAAATATTTTGTGGTATTTTTGTTCACTTTTATTGAAGTGTTTTGTCCTCTCTAGCAGCTCTTCTACACTACTTCTTCTAGGATTTTCAATCATACTTTGTCAAGGCTAAGTCTTTTCTCCTTCTACGATTTTTATTTCCCTTCATTTTCCCCTTTCATTATATGCCTGATTAGGGTCCTTGGTAGTAGTTTCATGGGAGCCACTATTGTGGAAGGTGTGTGTGCTTACCTCTACCTGTTTTGGTTCAAACCTTCGTGTTTCTTGCCACGGATTTGGATTGTTCATTGGCCTTCTCTTTTGGCTTATGGGTTTGTTCGTTTGGTGAAGGAGGATTTGTTTTTGCTACCTCTCTTAAGGTGGGGAAGGTTTGGTTCTTCTCTGGGTTGGGGCTTTGGGTTTCTTCCCTTTAGTGGTTTTGGTGTTTCTCCCTTGTCTTTGGGGGTTGTTACCTTGGTGCAATTTTTCCTTTATTTGGTGATATTTAAGGTTCTTCATGGGGGTTTTATGGACTGGTTCCTACTTGGTCCCTTGGTTATCTTCTTTCTGACTACCTAGGTGGCTCTAACTTGCAAGGGAAATGTTGTTGCCTATTTCACTACTCTTACTCTCTTCCTAGTCCATTGTTTGGTGACTTCTTTTGAGGTGAAGTCTTCTCCTTTTTAGGTGGAGCTATTGGATCTAGCTAAAATTAATGACATTCAAATGGCCCTCTCTTTGGCCTCTTATATTAATTTGGAGTCTCTCCTTTCTTGGTGGTGATGTTTTTGGCTAGAAGGGTTGGTTGTGTTGTAGTAGATTTTTCCTTTACTTTGTCATTTTTCTCTTCAAGAATGTTGGATTTCTTGTGGGGAGTTGCTACCTCTATTAAGATGTCTTCCTATCTCTTGGTGTAGTGAATTTTTATTGGTGTTTGGTTCCCAATCCAACCCTTGGTAGTTGGGACTATTGGTTGTATTAAGCCTTTGGCTTCTCATTTTTGGAAGTTGTTGGTTCCTCCCTATCTTAGAAGGCTCTATCTGAGTGGAATTCATGGATTTCTTTATGTGTGGAATTCATGTAGTTCTTTCTTGGAGATTGGTGGGCCTTTTGGTTAGTGTTTATGTTGTAGGGTTTATTAGGTTTCACCCATTTCTCCAGGGAAGTGTCTTTTGTACTCACTTCCTTTTGGTTGCCCTATTTCTTCCATCTAGTCTATGTTTTTCATTTTCATGCTCTGTTAAAAATAATGATTGTTTAGTTGGTCTTCTAGGCTCACTTCTCGTGAGTCTCCCTCTTCCTTTTCATTTTTTTATGGGTGACCTATCCTCTAGCTCTATGGCTTCTTTGTAATGGGTATTGGCCCTTCCAATTTTAATCTAATCAAAACATAAACTAGGTGCACATGGGGAAACCCCTTCTAGGAAAGAAAACCCACACTCTAAATCAGCTCATTGTATTATTCAATAAATAAGTATTATAGTACACTTGTAGATAAATCCTTCATAGGAGTACCACCAACTAAAGATCTAGAGGAATTTTTACAAATGTAAAATAGTATCTAGAAAACTTAACATACCACCTTCATGTGAATCACCTAATTGTAGTTGTGAAGTAATTATTCCTTAATCTTCTTTTGACCATTTTTGGATTTTATACGTATTTAGCTTCAGGATGAATCCACGCTTAAAGTGAAATTTTTTCTGAAAGGAATGCAATGCACCATGTGGTGGCTACATAGTTTTTATTTATCACCTTCCTTTTGAGACAAAGTCAAGGTAGGTGTCAACTTGGTAGGGATTTTCTTCAGGGATACTTTCATAAATGAAAATTCCCTGCCCACTCAACACATCATCTCTTCACTTTGGGTAAGTTGTGCTTTTAAGGAATGATTTCTTTATGGATTTTATTAGAGCATGTTTTGTATTTCTTGTTTTAGGTTGGAACCTTTGAGTCGACATCGTCAATCTATGTGATTGGTCAATTATATTTTTCCAAACTATTTTCTAGGATCCAATTTTTTTTAGATGGTAGTCTTCACTAAATATCTAAAGGACATTAATGTGGAATTTGAGAATTAATGAGCAAGGATTTCTACAATATAATCAAAGATGTATGATTGGATCATGAGCTATCATATGCAAACACCTGGAAGTATTTTATTCCAGAATGTTGGTGACATTTCTCTCCTTTTTAGCTATAAATAGGAGGCGGTAACAAACAAAAAAATGTTTTCTTTGAAAGTTCTTTTAGTTTTCCTTAGTTATAGAGATATTTTTATAAGTTTAAAGTTGGAAAAACGCTACTTTTTGAGCTAGCATGTTATACTATTTTAACTCAAACTATTATCATATTGGCATCCAAACTTTTTCTTTAAGTTCATTTGATATTTAAGTGCGACCTATTTGCAAGAAATCATTGAAATTGTGCATGTTATGGCCTTTTCCAAGTTTCTTCTTTATGTTTCATTCAAAATAATATATTGTGCTAAGCTTAATTCAATAGTTTGAGTAGTTGATTTCCATGTTATAGGCTTCTATGATATAATAATAACTTGCAGAAATTGGATTATGTATGTTGAACTTTTCCATTTTTTTTAAAGGTTGTTGTTTTTTCATATTATGTCATAAAAAGAGGAAGGGTTTTCTACAACTTCTAAATTTTTTCTATTGACTTTTGGGACTTTTATGCTTGATCGAAACTTAAAGAACACTTCTCGTAAGGAGATTTGAAAGATTGCATTGTACTTTTACTTAGCCTTTGTTTCTCATTCTCTTCCCAACAATGAAGGGTTGCGGCATTCTGTTTCTATTATATCATTCATAGGAGTTCGAATTGAGTTTGAAATATTGTAAAAGCTTTGGTGCATCACCATTTTTTATGTTTTCTATTTATATTTCCATCTACCTTTTCTCCAAACTCAAAGAAGAGCCAAATTTCTATAAAACTTATGGAGTTATTCAATGAGGCACAAATTTGTCCCCTACTCATTGAATTTCCCATAAGGTTGTCAGAGAGGCGCAAGCTTTGATGATCAATAGTTCTTTTTCTGGTATGCCTAGTGGGATAGAAAAACTTCACCTTATTAGAAGTCAGAAATTTTTCTAAAATCAAGCCAAGGAAAGAAGCTAAAAAATGTATGCCTTGAATCCAAAAAAGAGCATCCTCAAGAGGCCATTTCTAGTACTCCAAATTACCTGTCTTGGCCTCAAGGAGATGAAAACTTATAGGCTTGGATTCACTTATAAGAAGTAATAGAGCACGAAGTGAAAACCCAAGATCTAGAGCCTTATCTACTCCACCTGGAGGCCAAACTTTCAAAATAAAAATACCAATATACTCAATTCACAAGACTTTTTTCTCCATGGCTCACATAGTTTCCCCTACTCCTAGAAATTTTGTAACCTAGGATATTGGTACTCCTCTATAGCTACCTACACCCTCAGATGTATGGCTTGCCATACCCACTAATACCCTCAACTCCAATAAAAAGAATTTTTTAGAAGACTTCAAAACCCCCTCCAAACACTGCCAAGATATAGCAGAGGCATGGGGGGTACATAACATAGCAAAGGAAAATATTTATCTTCGATTGTTAGTTGCATATTTCAAAGGAAAAGCTCGAGATTGGTATCGATCCCTGACTTCTCGTTCTATCGGCTCCTGGGATTAGCTCAAAAAAATATTGTTTGAACGCTTCTCAAAGAAGGGAGATTTATCTTTGTTACTCCATCAATTAATCACCATCAAAAGAGCCCTGCAGGAGGCCATGAGCGACTTCAATACCAAGTTTCACAAAACCTGGCAAAGAATCCCTATGACTACCTAACCTTCAATCATGATGGCATTCATATTCTACCTGAGGGATTTCAATTCAAACATTATGGTTATTGTAACCTATATGGGTGGATATATCTTACCCGACACATACGATTTGGTTGTGCATGTGAAGAATAGTTTGATCGATGCTAGGAAGCTTCCAACATCACTTTTGATGCCCGTATTTGCAAAAATATTCGACGATCCTCATAAGGAAGCTATTCCAAGCACTCCCACTCCATAAGTGGGAACATTAGCTATGCCACAATCCATGTACATGTACCCTACCTCACAGCCAAGCACATCAAACTCCTCCTCTAGAGTAGTGAACATCAACGATATGAAGAGTCTTATGCAGTATTTTGCTAATGAGTTAGTCCTCATCAAATAATAGCAAGAAACACCTCTAAAGTAGGTCACTCAGACCTCTGATGGAGGAACACCATCTTATCAACATAACACATACCAAGGACCCTCCAAGGGAGGAGGTCAACAAATGATGTCCATAAACCATATAGTTTTGGTCACTATACTGCTACAAACAATCAAGGACAACTAAAGTAAAGAATTAATCCAAAGCTAGAACACCCTGATGGAAGATGAGAATGTATGGTTCTTCCCATGCAGTGATAGCTACATGCCCTGAAATTGCCCTAGAGGAATCGGTGATAGAAGATAGTAGAACAAATAAACAAGGGTGTGCTCTTGAATATCGAAGAATATTAGTATCCTGAAATGGAAATTTCCAACTTTAGAGCACAAATACAAATAATGTCTATAGAACAAGAGATGGATATTACACCATACCAAGTGCTATTTACATGGATGGAGGAAGAAGATGCAATATTCATGAATGAAGCTCTAGTGACTAGTGCTCCACAATACAATTGGACTACAATACAAGATCCTAAAGAAGGCTCATGAGAGAATATGTACAACAAGCTCTACTACTTTTGTAACCACCTCAACTACAACTACAAGAAAAATAGGCTCCATAGGCCACTAGCCAACCTACTTAGCAGTCATGAACCCCACCATTGCCAGAGAAAGATTTGAATAAGATGTTGAGCCCATTCATAATAGATTACTTTTCCCCAAAGACAAGAGAGATACCACCACTTAAACTCAAGGTCTTGACAGTCAAAATGCTCAATATGGTGGAACAATTGAAGAAGGGACCTGCTAACGTATCTCTATGGGATGTCATATATGTTCCCAAATAAAAACTATTTCTCAAGGAAGCATTAAAGGAGAAACAAATGCTACAGACGAGTGCAGCTCCATCATGAAATCAAGATAAAGATAAAGAGCCCATGTCAGACCCAAAATCTTTAAAAGCCAAATCTTATGTGAATGATGCAGAAAATGTAAAAGAGAAAGAGGTAAGTAAGCCAAATTCCACACCTTTATTTTTAACACTTATTGTGGGAGATAAGTTTTTGCATAATAACATGATTGATTTGGGAGCTAGTACAAAAATCATGCCAAAAAAAGTGGTCCATACCTTGAAGCTTAAGTATGAGCCCCCTGAAAAGGGAATCGTGCAATTAGACGAGAAAAAGGTTCCAATCATTGGTTGTATTAAAGATCTTCCTTTAACCTTCTTCTCATATCCAATCCAAATGTTCACACAAGAAATTGTGGTGATAGACATTCCCTAGGTATTTTAAATGTGTCTTTCAAGAGATTCATAGCAAATCTTGTTTGATATTTAGCTCTCGATTCATCTCACCTAATATTAAGGATCAAGCATGGGGTGAAGATGTAAATATTATTAGAATATTTGCATCCCAAACAGATAGTGGACAACGTAGTCTTATGCTTTGAAGAAGCACATACCTCCATCTTGCAAAGGGAAAGGTACTATGTCAAGATGCTGGAAGACAAAGAAGAAACGAGTGATCGAACCTATAAAGAAGAGGTCCTCCTCAACCAATTCAACAACTCCAACCCATTTGAAAACTTTCATGTGATGGTAATAGGAACTTATGTGATCTTTTATGATGATCAAGTATTTCCAAAATTGATAAAAGGATTTGGAGGAGCATGATGATCCAAGTGACAACCATCTATGGACCTTATATTTTATGGCGCCAAATGCAAATTTTGGAGTGGGTGTTTGACTAGTGTCACCAATAAGATTAGAGATCCTCAAGGCATTTTATTTTTTGTTCTCATGCTTAAACAATGATGTGGAATATGAAGCCTTGGTTCATGGTTTGATTCTTGTAGAATGAATAGACATAAAGAGAATGGAAGCATTCAGAGATTCAGAGTTAATTGTGATCTAGGTCTATGGGAAAGAGACTATAAAGAATATAAGAATGAAGTTGTATAGACATTAGATATGGGATCTGATTGAAATTTTTGAATATTTCAATATACAAGTCATTCTCGATCTCAAAACAATGTTGTCGATCGGATTACTTCAATCGGCTCACAATTTGAACTAGTTTTTGATTCAACAATGAAGCATAATGTAGTGCAAATCATCATTTGACAAAAAATTCTTGACAATGATCAAAACTAGCAAGTATTTGAGGAAGATATATAGATTGTCACCTTTTTACAAAACTTAGGAGAAAATTTTGACCATTCACGATCTAAAGAAGAGCTTTCAGAATGGAAAGCTACCCAGTTAAAAGTCAATAAGATTCCTCAAGGTTTAATCTCTCTTGAAAATATTTTTGATTGTGAGGATGCAAGAAATTGCAAATAAAGGTTCACTACGGACATGAGGGATTATGAAGAGCTTGATGTCGGAAGGTTGAAAGGGACGTTCCATGGAAGGACACGGAAAGATTAAAGGATCTGCATTCTATATATGATGGGGTCATAGCCTAGACCTATGATGACCTTAGAGGGTATGATTGAGGCATAATTCAGCATACTATTGACTTGGCTAAAGGATCAAAGCCCATCTAATAGAAAAAAGTTCCAGTCAACTTGAATGTCAAAGCATTGATGGCACAAGAGCTCACCAAATTAATCAAATCAAGGACAATATACTAAATTAAGCATTCCACCTAGGTGTCTAATGTGGTACCGATTCAAAAAAAGAATGGCAACATTAGGCTCTATGTGGATTCAAATATTTAAATAAATCCTTGCTCAAAGACCACTACCCTTTATTGTCAATGGAGCAGATCCTGCAGACTGTGACCAGATCAAAGATGTTTTCATTACTTGATGATTTCTTGGGCTATAAACAAATACATGTAATGGAAGGTAACCAAGATAAAACAATGTTTACTACTAAGTGGGGAATGTTCGCATACTAAAAAATATCATTTGAACTTTCAAATGCTTCTGCGAATTTTTAGCGAGCAATGGATATTACTTTCAGAGGATTAATTAATTAGATTATTTTAATATATCTGGATGACCTAATGATCTTTTCAAATTCAAAGGATGATCACTTTGATCATCTAGAAAATGTTTTCTAGAAAAGTCAACAATTCAGGATTTCCTTAAATCCCAAGAAATGTGTTTTTGGAGTGCCCCAAAGCAAGCTACTCGGTTTTGTGGTATCAAAGGAGGGAATAGTGATAGATCCTTAAAGGGTTAGATCTATGGTGGATTTTCCCCTACCAGTAAATCGGAAAAGGTTACAGTCTTTTCTAGGGAAGTTCAACTTTGTCAACTAATTCATTCTAGACTTTGTAGGCATTGTGAGACCTATCACGCTGATTCTCAAAAAGAACCTAATTTTCAAATGGACCCCTAAAGGAAAATCACCTTTTGACCGGATAAAGGTAGCTATCTTCGTCACCCCAATGTTGGCTAGCTCAAAATTTTCCAAGTATTTTCTACTCTATGTATACAGCAGCCAACATAGCATAGCTTCGATACTCACTTAGAAGGAGGAAGAAAATAACAGAGAGCATCCCATTGCATTTCACTCAAGAACGCTTAAGGACATGAAATCATGTATAACTTTGTTGAAAATCAGGCTTTTTCTATTGTTAAAAGCCTAAAGAAGTTCTGACACTTGGTGTTAGCCAATAGAATAGTTGTTCTTATTGTACATCCTAGTGTGTGGGAGTATATCACTGAAGGTGAAACAATAGAAAAGAGGGCCAACTTGATCACTAAGATCTTGGAATATGATATGGATATTAAACCAACCAATCTGGTTCAGGGAAGAGGTCTATGTGAATATCTTACGTAGGAATCAAGTTCCTTAGTTGAGAAGGAGACTGATTAGGTCTACACAAACCAGTTTGAGTCTGACAAGTTTTGGGTGATAGATCAAACGTAGTATATGGAAAAGGCGAAGTTCCTAGCCAACCTTTCATCTGAAAAAAGGTGATACTCAAATGCAACGCACCAGGTATGTACTAATTGAAGGTATCTTGTTTAAAATAAATCATGATGGTGTCTTGCTCTGACGCTTGAATAAGCCATAGGCGGAAAGAGTTCTTATTGAATTTCATAATAGTCCTAAAGGTGGACATTTCTTTGCCAAGACTACTACTTTGAAGATAATGTGAGTAGGATATTATTGGTCCTCGATGTTCTCCAAAGCTCACCATTTGGTGCAAAAGTGTACGCAATGACAATATTTTGTTGGAAAAATTAAAAATTCCACCTTTCCTTTGAGCCCAATTGTAATTGAGGAACCCTTTGCTCAATGGGGTTTGGATTTCATTGAGATGATAAATCCTATCTCTAGTACTATCCATAAGTGGATCCTTACGACAATCAACTACTTCAAAAGGTGGAAGAAGGCCATCTCCCTAAAAAATGCTATAGAAGGTGAGATCGTCAATTTCCTTGAAGAGCTAGTATCAAGATTTTGTGGGTTTGAGAATGTCATATTTCTCTATCAAACATGGGGTTTAGGGTTTACCTTAAAACTTCATCAAATTACTACCCACAAGGAAATGGGTTAGAGGAGTTGACCAACAAAAACCTAATTAGGTTAATCAAGTGCATCAGGTTAGAGTGACAAATGGATTGGCACAAGAACCTACAAGTTGCTCTATGGGTAGACAAGATTACACCCAAGTAGATCCTGAAGGCCTCCCCTTACGAACTAGTATACGGAAAAGACGTAGTTTTACTTGCTTCCATAGAGATCCCTACGCTACAACTATTAAAGGCCCTGGAGATTGAAGAAAGAAACATAATGGAAGTAAGGTTGGTGGAACTCCTCAAACTTGAGGAAGATAAAGAAAAGGCTTATGGAGCCATGATCGGTCACCAACAAATAGTGAAATGATGGTTTGATAAAAAGACCTCCAACCTAGATTTTAGGGAAGGAAGCCTGGTACTAAAGTATGACAAACACACTGTGAAACCAAGACAACATACAAAATTTGAAGCATTATGGAAGGGACCCTTCTGTATCAACACGTGCAAGGAAAATAATATGTATGAGCTAGAATATATGGAAGGTAATGTTCTAGATATATTGGTAAACGATATTTATCTAAAATTGTTCCATTAAAATGCACAAGTTCTTTTAAAATATTCATAGTTATGTATCATATGTAATTTTTTTTGTAAAATACGATTTATTTTTGATAATAAATCCATGAGACTAAAGCTAGAAGAAATAGAAAAGTACTATATTATATTCAATGATAAATTAACATTATAGTATGAGCTCAAGGCTCCAAAAGAAGCTAAAGCTTCTTTTGAAAACCCAAAAAGAGCTATACTATGAAAGGGAAAAAAAGTGAGGCAATGAGAAAAAAATAGTAAAATTCATAAGCCTCTAGCCATCGCTAAGCACTCAAAATTAGATCGTCATTGGTTTCTTCTTCTTATTTTATTTATTCTTCTTCTTCTTTGACAAGGTGAGAAGGGTCAAAACAATAGACGCAGGCTTGGTACACCAATGACCTCAGTCCTCATTTCCACGGTTGCACACTAGGAGGTCGAAGTGATTTTTCCAATCAATACCACCAATGTGCTCCATACAAAAATCCCTCAAAAGGAAGGCGGTTGTAGGATGAGATAGCGAGTGGTGCCTCTCGACATCCATGGTTTGAAATTCAATAAGGGTATATAGACCACATCCTCCCCATAATCGACGTACCTACGGAGGTCCATGGAATTCAAAATACTGACACCAGGGATGGCCACTTGCACAATTTCATTGAGCCCATCCAAGTACATGGATTCAAACATGGCATGACACACTACAATTATCCAAGGATTTTCTATGTCCAGGTCGGGAAGGGAGGTGACAAAGTGAGAGACGATATTAGAGTTGCATCGTGGCTGATTTTCATCCTTCAAGTAGTCCTTGCCGAAGACCCACTTGCATGCAATGACAACGAGGCGATCATTCTTCTTCACCAAGCGCTTAATTATGTCACAAGTAATTTCACCAATGAAAGAGTATTGTAGCCTTCATAGAAGGGGCTAAATGGAAGTTCTTAGACTAGATGACATGATGGCAGTAAAAGCTAAGGCTAGTAGAATGGGACATAGGAAGAAAAGATTTCTAAACTTAAAAAGCTATTTTTTGAATGAATATTTCTAATAAGGTGGCATAACTATTTATAAAAAATACACATCAACAAAACCAACAAATGAAAAATCTATTTTTGGTCCGATGACAACATAGAAAAGATCAAAGAAGATGGAGGGTAAGAGAAAAAATCATACAAGAAATCTAGAAGGAGGCCTTGAAAAAAAATTTAGGCATTGGGAGTAAATTCTCACGTAGGTTGATCATCGCCATGTGTCATTTTCCATAATTAGCACCAACTAGCTTTCTCATATGAAAAGACATTGATTAATGCATTAAGTTCTAACAAATTAAATAGGAACATATTTTCAAAGTACCTTGCACCACTTAAGAATGCTTTCCAATGAATTTAGCTTATTTGTGAAAGAGGCAGTAGAAAGAATGTACTAATTCCATTCTCATGGAAATTTTGGCATTCCAAAGGGAGACAGATCCCAAATCCACATGTATTGCCTCAATGGCAACATTTAGTGGACCAACAATAATGGTAGAGCCTTAACTACATGTACATGCAAAATAATTAATTGCACCCAATAGAATATTTTGTTAAGTAGAAAAACAACAAGTGGCCATTTCACTGAAGAAAATCTCTACAACTTCTTGGCATAGCAATAGCAGAAGCATCAATATCTTGTAGAAAATTCGGAGCCTCATCCAAAAGTTTGGGTTACACAAATATATTTGGGAGGGGATTCATTCATGAATGCCCCAACACCAGAATAACAACAATTTGATTATACCAAATCGGTGCTACTAGTTAATCATGTCAAAGGAGAGGTGGTGTAGGAATTTGTAGACAACACTTTTTACCCAAAGTTGGAAACTAACCCTAAAATCCTTAGGGAAGGGGCATTGGAAAGAATGATTCAGAATAGGTCCAAAGGTTTTGCATCTCGAATCTAGAATTATGGTTTCCCACAGTTCATTTTTCCCATCATACACCCCTACCCAAAGTTTGTAGACGCATGTGCTAAAAGATTCAATAAGGAGACAGGGGTTATTGTCGGCAACAAGATCAAGGGTACAATTACTGTAGTGGCCATATGAGATATGTTGTGTATCCCTTCAACTTGGGGTGTTGACTACTTTGACAAGGAAGAGATGGAAAGTTTTTGGGAAGCCAAAACTAAGAAGGGGAAATTTTATGAGGATGAATCAAAGGTAAGTCCAGAGAGATCATTTTTCTTTTTCTCTTGTGCACAAAAAATTCAAGAAAGATACATAGTCTATTTTCTCAATGTTAGCCTAGATTTTTGATCTTAGTGATGATGAAGAGCTCCATCCTTTTTAGATGGGCTTGGCTTTCATGCTTAAAAAGGAGAAGACATTAAAGTATTATGATTTTTCTCATGCAATAGCTGAAAGCATGCTCGAGAAATCAAGAACCTATGATACTGAGTATAAATTTAGGTATTCTTCTTTCTTGGTTCACTTGATTCTACATCAAAATTTTGGGTTTCTAGAGAAAAGTGTGTCATTATTTAGGTTTGATGTAAAAGGTTTATACAAGCCAATTTTGGAATGGACTCACGTACTTTCAAGAACATGGGATTATTACTAGTTTTTGGATTATTTTATGAGGCTAGTACTTCAAGATTTGTTCCCACACCCTACGGGTTGCTTCTCTACTGAAGTCTTGCAATGGATGAATACTTCACAGACCTCGATGGATTATTTTCTAGGTGAAGGTTTCACTTTTATTAGATTCCATGGTTTCGTTTGGGAGCCTTTCAGACCCCCACATTTGTAATGGATAGAGTTTTAGCTTTGGAGGCATGTCGACAGGAAACCCTTGCTGACAATGCTTATTGCACTAGAAGGCATAAGACATGGCTTTACCTGACTCCCCTTAACCTTTCCAATAGTCAGATAATGTTGGTGAGGCAGAAGGTGGAGGGTGAGCTCACAAAAAAATTGTTGCTCTTAGGCTTGGTTCTTATTTGTGACACATGGTACTACAATCCAACGAAGCACCTCCCAAATTTGAAACATGAGAGTCAAGAGTATTTTAAGTTGAGGAAGAATCCAACTCAAGAAAGGCCAGGAGTATATGTCAACTTGGCTCACATACCATTCAAATGACCACCATGGTTGAACTTCTATGTTCAGCAGGTGGAGTATTTGAAGAATCTTCCAATCCATAAATCCCTTAGGACGCAATTGAAATTCCTAGGCTAATAAGAAAGGAAGAAAGTAGATTTCAGGATGTTTTGACAAGAAATGAGATACTCCAATGCCCTATTCATAGGTTTTCAGCCTTATGATGAAGGTTTGATGAAATTTATGATGAAGAGGCCAATACATAGAATAGTAACCCTAAGACTAGTTATGAAACTGAATAGGAGGAGATTTTTCACCATGCTTCACAACCTCAAGAATCAAACAAAAGAAAAGGATTGAGGCAAAAGGAATCACAAGTCATGTCCTCTATTATTGCCCAAAGAAAAGGGAAAAGAAACTGATGATCCCCAAGAAAGCTCATTATGGTTATCAAAGGGAAATTTTTAGCGGTATCAACCACCAAAGGATCAGAATATACCAATTCTGACCATAAAAAGAGGAGATGAGTCAAAGATCTATGTAGAACTAGTACATTAGTTAGAGGAGGAGAAGAATTGGAGTCTCCTCTGTGAGGTTTTTCAACTATCATGGCCCAAGTAAGTTTTTCTCCCTCTCTTCTTTCTTCCTTTGCATCTCTGGTTACTCCTTTTCTCACATTTGTGGAGAAGAGTCATCCATCCATAGATGTTGATCCTTTGGTCCTTAATGAATCCCCAACCATTTTCAACAATGAACCTTGTGAAGTAGCCCCACATTTTGAACGAGTGTCATCTTCTTTGGCCTTTATTGATTCTTTTATTTCCCTATCAAAGGCCCCCATTGAAAGAGTTGAAAAATCCATGTTGCCTATTACTCTAGGTCCATCCGCTTCCAAGAAAATGTATCTCCTTCTACCTATTTATCTTTTCACCCCAACTAGTTTTCTCCTTTCTCAATCTCAATTTGGTATCTCACCATTTGATATGATAATGCTCTCATTTGCCTCTTTGGATTCTCATACATCTGAGGTTTCTCCTTCCAACACCCTTTTTGGCCTCTCTCCAAGTGCTTCTATTGCTGCAAAAAGAATTGACACCTCATAGACTCTCTAAGCCCATTTCAATGCAACATGGTAGGCCCAATCGGTGAGGAAACAAACATGGAAAATAAAATCCACCAAGCAACCAACTACTAAGAAGATTGAAGCTTGCTTCAATGAAGAGAAAAACTATTTGTTGATCACTACCATGAAGCTTCTCATGTCCAAGCCCAAGGGACAAATGAAAATGGAATATTATGACATCTAATCCATGGGTCTATATTTAAGTTAAACTCGCTCGCGTGAGAACATAGTTCAAGCTGAGGCCACCCAGAAAGTAGTACATACTGATTATGAGATGTTGACCAAACAATTGAAGAAGCGGAGATAGAGTTGGTAAATGTAAGGGATACGATGAGTAGGCTATAGATGAAGATCAAGGACAATTATTTAAAAATTTGGCTTGCATAAGACATATACAAGATTAGTAAGGAGAAGCAACTAGGTTGCTCAAGGAGGCCCAAAGTGAACAGATTCAGTTGTATGTTGAAATTGAAAAATTAAGGGTTGACCTTGCTACTGAGTGTTGGATGAAGATAGAGTAACAACGTAATCAAGAAAACATATAGAGAGAGATGAATGACATCTAATCTTAAGCTGTCAAAAATCTACAAAATTCCTAGGTAGAAACAAAAAATTCAAGACAAGAGAAACAAGAGATCATTTTTTCTTTGTAGGTTCATGACCAAGAGGTCAGAAGGTTGAGCTCTGAACTAACAAAATCCCTTCAAGAGAAGAATCATATGGTGGAGAACATAAGAGCAAGAGAGGCTTAGTTCCATCAGGAGTTAATTGTTGCAAAAGGATTTGGAACCCTCCCGATATTGAAGAAATTAATATCCACACATGAGGAAAGGATCATTGTTGCAATTGCCATTCTCAGGCCAGCTCTACAGTTTTTAAGGGATGCTCAAGAATTAAATGGAAAGTTTGGCCCGATGGTTGACCAAATTCTATAGATATATGCTCTCCAAATATCATAATCACAAAATCTAATTTCCAGATTGTGTGTGGCCACTAGCGTGGCCCTAAGAAGTGTAGGGATTCTAGATCAAAGGGCCACCTCAAACAAATCAAGTGAATTCATCAACTTCCACAAATTCATAGAAAAGATCAAGGAACACTAGGCAGTGTTGAACAAAAGGGTCGACAAAAACAAGAAGGATTTCAATGTTTTATGTAACTTTGGTTTTCTTCTCCTTTTCTCACCAGATGGAGATGTGCTATCAGTTGAGAAAATTATAGATGCAATCAAACATAAGTTTGGACATCTATAGAGCTCCCAAGTTTAAGCTTGATGCAAATCATTGATGAAATCAAGCACGATATTTTCCCCTTTCTCGTATCTATTATCACTTTGGGGTTGTTTCAACAAGATGGGGATTCATTTATTTTAAGGAAGTCTTCAAGTTAGATAAACTATACATGATCCTTCGTGCTCTCATCTGACTGACTGATTTGGACTGGGAGGTATAGCATTGCACCTTCCTCAAACTCTAGGAATTTCTAGAGCTCTAGGTTCATGCTTCCCAAGGTGAAGGCCCCCTATGAGTCGCTAGAACTATGATGCAATTTTGCCTTGATCTTCTTTTGGTTTCTAGATTTTATACATTTTTGGCTTCAAGATGAATCCAGGCTTAAAGTGAAATTTGTTTTGAAATGCATGCAATGCACCACATAGTAGTTGCATGAATTTTTTTATCGTCTTCCTTTCAAGAGAAAGCCAAGGCACGTGTCATCTTGGTGGGGATTTTATCTAGGGCTATTTTCATAAATCTAAGATTCCCCACCCTCTTAGCACATCATCTCTTCGCTTTGGTAAAGTTTCACTTTTGAGGAATGATTTCTTTATGGAGTTTTTCAGAGCATGTTGGGTGTTTCTTGTTTTAGGTTGGAACCTTTAAGTTGGCTCCATCAATCTATGTGATTGGTCAATCAAATTTTTCCAGTCTATTTTCTAGGATCTGATTGTTTTCTGATGGTATTCTTCGCTAAATATTTAAAGGACATTAATGTGGCAATTGGTAATTAAGGAGCAAGGATTGTCGCAATCTAATCAAAGATCTATGATTGAATTGTGAGCTATTAGATGCAAGCATATAGAATTATTTTCTTCTCAAATGTTGGTTGTGGTTCTTCCCTTTTCAATTATAAATAGGAGGTGAGAACAAACAAACAAAAATGTTTTCTCCAAAAATTATTTTAGTCTTCCTTAGTTATAGAAATATTTTAAGAAGTTTAAAGTTGGTAGAACATTGCTTTTCTCTGGCATGTTATATTTTTTTAATTCAAACTATTATCGGATTGGTATCTAACCTCTGCTTTTAAGTTCATTTGATATTTAAATGTGATTTGTTTGGAAGAAATCTTTGAAAATGTGCATGTTATGGCCTTTTTTGCAAAAAGAATTGACACCTCGTAGACTCTCCAAGGCCATTTCAATGCAACCAAGTAGGCCCAATAGGCAAGGAAATAGAAATGGCCAATAATATCTGCCAAGTAGCCAACTACTAGGAAGATTGAAGCTTGCCTTAATGAAGAGCAGAATTCTTTGTTGATCACTACCATGAATCTGCTCATGTCCAAGCCCGAGGGACAAATAAAAATGGAATACTACGACATAAAATCCATGGGTCTAGATTTAAGAAAAACTTGCCCATGTGATAATGTAGTTCTAGCTTTAAGGCCACCTAGAAAGTAGTATATATTGATTATGAGATGTTGAACAAAAAATGAAGAAGTGAAGGAAAAGTTGGTAAATGTAAGGTAAATGGTGAGTAGTCTCTAGATGGATATCAAGGCTAGATATTTCAAAATGGCTCACATAAGACAGATACAAAATCAATAAGGAGAAGAAACTAGGTTGCTCGAGGAGGCCTAAAGTGAATAGATTCAGCTATATATTGAAACTGAAAAGTTAAGGGTTGAGCTTGCTACTAAGTGCCAAACAAACAAAGAGTACCGATGTACTCAAGAAAACATAGAGAGAGAGAGTTGAATGGTGTTTGATCTTAGGCTTCTTGAAATCTACAAAAGGCCTAGGCGAAAGCATAAAAGTTGAGACAAGAGAAACAAGAGATCATGTTTTCTTTGTAGATTCGTGACCAAGAGGTCAGAAGGTTGATCTCTGAACTAACAATCACCCTCCAAGAGAAGAATCATATGGAGAACTTAAGAGCAAGAGAGGCTCAATTCCACCAAGATTTAACTATTGCACAAGGATTTGGGACCCTCCCAGTATTGAAGAAATTAATATCCACACACTAGGAAAGGATCATTGTTGCAATTTCCATTCTCAAGCCAGCTCTACAGTTTTAAAGGGATGCTCAGGAATTAAATGAAAAGTTTGGCCTGATGGTCCACCAAATTCTATAGATATATGCTCCCCGAATAGCAGAATTACAAAATGTGATTTCCAGAATATGTGTGGCAACTAATGAGGCCCTAAGTAGTGTAGGGATTTTGGATTGAAGGGTTGCCTCAAGAAAAGAAAGTGAATTCATCAACTTCCACAAAGTCATAGCAAAGAGCAAGGAACACCAGACAGTGTTGAAAAAAAAGGTCGATGAAATCAAGAAGGATTTCAATGTTTTGTGTAACTTTGGTTTGCCTCCCCTTTTCTCACTAGATGGAGATGTTCTATCAGTTGAGCAAATCATGGATGCAATCAGACATAAATTCAAAATTCTATGGAGCTCTCAGGTTTAAGCCTGACGCCCATCATTGATGAAATCAAGCATGAGATTTTTCCCCTTTCTCGTATCTATTATGACCTTGGGATTGATTCAACGAGATAGGGAGTCATTTATTTTAAGGAAGTCTTCAAGTTAGATAAAGCATACACGTTCCTTAACACTCTCATCCAGCCGAATGATTTGGACTGGGAGGTATAACATTGCACCTTCCTCAAACTCTAGGAATTTCTAGAGCTCTAGGTTCATGCCTCTGCAAATGAAGGCCGTCTATGAGTCATTAGGACTATGAAGCAATTTTTTCTTAATCTTCTTTTGGTTTTTGGATTTATACGTTTTTGGCTTCGAGATGAATCCATGCTTAAACTGAAACTTGTTTTGAAAGGTGTGCAATGCACCACATAGTGGTTGCACATATTTTATTTATCATCTTCCTTTCAGGAGAAAGCTGGGCCATGTGTCACCTTGGTGGGGATTTTATCTAGGGCTATTTTTATAAATCTAAGATTCCCCACCCACTCAACACATCATCTCTTTTCTTTGGGAAAGTTGCACTTTTAAGGAATGATTTTTTTATGGAGTTTTTCGAAGCATGTTGGGTGTTTCTTAGTTTAGGTAATTGGAACCTTCAAGTCAATGTCGTCAATCTATTTGATTGATCAATCAGATATTTCTAGGCTATTTTCTAGGATCTTATTGTTTTTAGATGGTATTCTTTGCTAAATATCTAAAGGGCATTAATGTGGTAGTTGGGAATTAATGAGCAAGGATTGTCATGATCTAATAAAAGATCTATGATCGAATCGCGAGCTATTAGATGCAAGCATCTGACAGTATTTTCTTCTAGAATGTTGGTCGTGGTTCTCTCCTTTTCAACTATAAATAGGAGGCGGCAACAAAAATTAAAATCTCTAAAAATTCTTTTAGTATTCCTTAGTTAAAGAGATGTTTTTAGAAGTTTAAAGTTGGCAGAACACTTCTTTTCTCTAGCATGCTATATTATTTTAATTCAAACTATTATCGGATTGGTATCTAACCTTGTTTTTTAAGTTCATTTGATATTTAAGTTTGATTTTTTTGGAATAATTCTTTGAAACTATACATGTTATGGCCTTTGTCAATTTTATTCTTTATGTTTTTGTTCAGAATAAAACACTATGTTAAGCTTAATTCAATAGTTTGAGTAGTTGATTTTCATGTTGTAGGCTTCTACATTATAATAATAACTTGCAAAAATTAGATTGTGTCTATTGAACTTCTCCATTTTCAAAAAAAGGTTGTTTTTTCATATTATGTTGTAAAAAGAGGAAGGGTTTTCTACAATTTTTGAATGTTTTTTGTTGAATTTTGGGACTTTTATGCTTGATCGAACCTTAATGAACACTTCCCACAAGGAGATTTGAAAGACTTCATTGTGCTTGTACTTATCCTTTGTTGCTCATTCTCTTCCCAACAATGAAGGGTTGTGGAATTTTGTGTCTATTATATCATTCATATGAGAATACTCGAGTTTGAAATATTGTAAAAGATTTGGCACATTACCATTTTTATGTTTTATATTTACATTTCCTTCTACCTTTTCTCCAAACTCAAAGAAGAGTCGACTTTCCATAAAAATCTTGGAGGTATTCAGTGAGGTACAAATTGGTCTGCCACTCGCTAAATTTCCCATAAGGCTATCAGAGAGGTGCAAGCTTTGATGATCAACAATAGTGTTAAAAATTTCATATCCCCTTGCAATTTCGCATGACACATGTGTCAACTCTTCTTTATCTTGATAAATGAAATATATTAATTTTAATATAATGATATCAAGATATATATTTATACTAGAAACATTTTCCTATCTTTGGATTTTTGAGTTGGATTTTTTTATATCATAATGCTACATGTGGATGTTTGTGTGATACACTAGCATTCTTGAAGAATCTATGCATATTCAAATGACCATTGGAATACTATATTCCTAGGAATCTAGAAATATAAAGTTCTCATATTTCTCATCATGACCTGTAGACGCTTCTATGACATGATATTTTAGAAAAAGGAAGTATTTTTCTTGGCAACAAGAAAAAATAGAACTCTAATTCACAAATTCATCCATACACACATATTTTAGTTTTTATCTCTATAACTATGGAATTTCTTCAAGTTGTATCCCAATACAATATTATTTTAACTCTTGCATGTTATTTTCTTCATGGTGAGACTGAAAGGTGTAATATTTTATAACTTTTTAACCCTTTTAGAGGTCTATGAAAACATCTAGGTGGACATCTCTTAGATTGCATGCTTCTCTGACTATGGGTAATTCAGTAAGGCTACTATTTTGAAATATCATTGATATGATTATATTATTATTTAGTTACTTATTTTATCTATCATTACACATGTTTTTATAAATATTTATCATGTATACATTTAATCATGATCTTATGTGGCAATCCATGCAGGTAGAAATACCAAAATGAGGGTTTGACTAAGGCAATCCCCTTAACACAACCTTAAATATTTTTTCTTCTCCTTGTGTGCAATCTTTTAGAGTTTCTTTTTCTTTGTATTAAACTAAAGAAAAAATTACTTTATTTAGGATTTTTTAGTTTCTATCTATATGGTATGAAAATGTGTCATGTCCTAGTCTTTGTGTAGTACTAGATTCTATGACAAAGAGCTTTTACAAATCACAAAATAATTTATGTAACTTCTACTTTCTATTTATGATATTATCAAGTTGTAACTATTCATATATAAATGTATATTCTTATTAGTTTGTTATAATTAGAAATTAATATTGAAATTGTTTTAGTTTCATTTTCAAGATTGTAAGTTTTATAAAAAGAGTAAATCAAATTATTGAGTAACATCTCATTCATTCAAATGCAGTAGAAATTTTAGTTCTGAATTTTTGTTTTCTTTTATAGAGCTCAATTTTATTATATTTTGGTTAGCCTGACATTCGTAAGAATTTATTTTTACTTATTAAAAAAAAAAACATTTCAAAACACAAAAAATTATTTACTTCTCTTTTCATTCAAAACATATATAGGTTGAGAAATTTTATACTCTTCTTCAAGTTTCACAACCTAGTCCACCTCTTCTGGTGAGATAGTAAGGAGTCTTATAAGTTCTTGAACATGTAACATTCAAAAAATACTAGCACTCCTCATAGAGCTGGAGCAAGCTTCATAATAGAGAAATATTCTACAAGCTTACCCCCTAATTATTCTATGCTATATCTTGGTTCTAAGATCCTTATACACCATCTATTTCTCTTCGTCTTACTGATCATGATTCTTCTATTAAGGTTCTTTTTTTAGTATGTTAAAAACCTAGAGGAAAAATTAAGAGACATTCAAACCATGTTATCTAATATTTCTTATAATCAAGTTGTATGTAAGGCCTTTGTAATGCTAATTCAAATTGTCATTTTATGGGTAGACACACAACTCAAAGGAGAGTTTCCTAGATGAACAATTCACCCAATGCTCACAAACGCTTCATTTAATTATCAACCAAGGCCCAATAATATTTTGATGATGTTGCTAATGTATGTACATTCATGGACTCTATACGACCTATATTAATGAGTATAGGTGGTTTACACATATAAAAGAAAACAGTAAAGGATGAAAAAGGAAAAAACTTAATTTATTACTTATGCTAGAGGTACCTTCGACTTAATATTGTACGTATTAACTACTAAATCTAAACTCTGCAACTAACTAACAATATTAACTCTGGCTATTAATTTCTTAACTCCTCTAAAGAATAATTCAAGGAAACATTATTCTAACACAATCTATGATACAAGATATCAATTGTGTGCATGTATTTAAGAGTTTACCTAAAATAAATGCAATTGTATAATAATCTAATCTAATAACAAAAATAAAGGTGGGTTGATAGTACCTTGATTGGCCTTTATTTTTTGTTCCTATAGGGAGATCAAATGTACACTACTTAAATCAACCAATCATAATAGTAAACTAAAACTCCTTTATTGCATAGAAATTGAACTCTTATAGTACAATAAAATCTTCAAAATATTTCACATTCAGAATAATATATAAACTAACATCAATGAAGCATTGTCTAGTAAAAATAGTAAACTAGAACTAGCAACTATATCCTCTCACTAGATCTCCTCCTCAACCATTGATCCAAATATATAGGATTGGGAGGAGTTTTATTTACACAAGGACCAAAAATAAAAATTAAATTCATATGTTCACTCTCCCTCAAGAATAGGCAAGGGAATGTTTTTTGTAATTAAAACCATAATTAAAAATGAAAAAAGAAGACAAGTAGAACTAAAATTTTGGCATAAAATTTTGACAGAGGCATGCCCTTCGTAAACTGTCACACTATATTTCCTTCCTGATGTAGAATCCTTCCTCCTCCTCTCATCTTATTTGGTGATTTGGTGACTCATAATTTACCACTTCAATGATTGTCTTCATTATTTCCTAGAACTATCATGTTTTCAACATTTTGGACTCTCTCCTGCAATTTTCTTGTGATCCTTTTGTTGCAAGCTACAGTTCTTGTTGCAAGAGGTTAATTTCATTTAAATTAACACATTATTTACAACCATAAATTAAACATAGAATCATATTAAATTGTATGAATATTAACACATTCATCCATGCAAATACCATCATGTCATAATTATATTTCCACATATCAAAGTCCAGTTTAGGATGCATAAAAGTCATAAAATATGTATAAGGTTCAAGAATTTTTTTTAAATAAACTGATTGAAATGTTAAAAGTCATGAACTAAATGGAAGAAAACTAGCTATTAACTTGACCCATCATTCCCCCTAGCAATAGTATTTTCTTGTCCTCAATGAACTCTTAAGGTTAGAGATTATACTATAGAGATATTTCTCTAAAATATACTATAATATCAACTCCCTTTGTTTGTCTCAGATAGTAGCCTTAGTAACATGAAATATTTTCCATCCTGATATTCTCTACCACTTGTTGATCCATGTTCTTCTTCCTTGTCCAATATGGTTCTAGAAAGAGGATAATGGGTAGATTAAAGTTAAGTGGAAACCATCTAAGTACATTATTCCTAGAAATATCTATGTATTTGTGAGACCTTTCGATAATGGATACAAAATTATAGGAGTGTGGCTCCTTTTTCTTCAGCTCATGGGTTAGCTCTTCCCATCTATTTTGTACAAACTTAAAGGCTTGATTGATAGGTCCTATGTGTAGTTGCTTCATTTTGATATAATCTTTTCTCTAATACTCATTATCTTTCTTCCTACACCTTTATAATCTGGGAGCTCTAACTATTTTTCTAGAACTACATTTGAATACTTTGATTCTTTTTGGAGTTGCAAAGAAATAGATTTTTCCTTTTCATTGTATTCTTGTAAGATTCCAAAATTATTTTATATTCATTCTTGATGAAGGAGGCAAAAGCCCTAATTTTTAGGTCTCCAACAAACATCAATAGGTTTCATTCAATTTCATCTAAGAGAACAAAGCTATGCAAGTAAAACTCACATAACTAATCTTGCATATCTAGTGTAGAATCAAATAAAGTATCTAAAAAAATAAATTTCTTATTAATAGAAATCTGTAAATCACTAATTAACTGATTGAACTAAAAACACAAATAATTTTCCTGCAAAAATAACACATATACCCTAGTAGTTGTTCTGCATTTGGGCAATTGAGTAATTGAGCAACTTTATCTGTTATCTCTCCAATTCTCACTTTCAATATTTTTACTTTTTTTTCTTCTTGTTCAATTTCCCTAGTGTGGTTAGATATCATTTCATCTTTTTCTTTCTCCCAGTCTCTCTATATTGAGAGAATTATTGGGTTCTCTTTTATTACTCAACACCTAGGAACACTACAGTAGGACCAATGGGTGTTCTAGCTTGAGGAATTGATATTTGAGATACAAGTTATTTTTTCATACCTCAACCATAGAAATTTGTGCAAGGATCTCCAATTTGAATCCATTCTCAAATTAATACAACTTCTCCTCTAATTATTTGATTTGTGTGTCCCTTTCACTATCCCTCTACTGATGTGTCCTTACCAATTCTTCTAATTGCTTTATTCTTTCCATAGTTCATACAATTATTTACTAATGTTGTTCTCCTTGTTAAATTTTCCTTGTCTCACCTCTTGTGAGATTTGTTTTCTCTTTGCCTTTATTGTTGTTCTATAATAGATACGGGCTCTTTTAAAATTTACCTTAATAAAAAAGTAAGACCTTTTGATCAATAATGATGGGACCATAAATGATATAGAAATTTACGGATTCCCCTTCATTCAAACCAAAATAAAATATGTCATGACTTGGGTGAAAAGAGTCATCAAACATAATGTTAAAAGACATAATTAAGAAATGGGATTTAAAAATTCCAGAAATAGTCTTTTCTCTTGCTTTAATGCTTTTCTTCACTAGGCTAAGAGGTCTCATTCTAAATAATGGAATTATCATTTTCCTTATTTTTCTTACTTCTATGGTCATAAGAAAATACCATTAAAAAACTATTCAGTAAGGGGCATGACAATTAATTTAAAGATTATTAAGTTTTGTATTTCAAAGATATTTTTGAATCTTATCTTAAAGAAAAATTAAAAGAAATAGTATATTTTGAAAGATCTTTAATGGAATAATTTTTATTCGAATATATCAAATATTTATTCATATAATTTTATTTATAATAATTGTAATTGATCAAATATTTTAAGTTGATTTTGAATTAATATTTTAAATAAATACATAATAAAACTAATAAATTAAGAATTTCAATTTTCTTTTATTAATGATAGATTTTCTTTAAAATTAAGATTATTTTATTGGCATAATTCTATCATTTCTTCTTTCTATCTCTAATTTAATTAAAAGAAAAGGGTATGTAGTAATTATTAGAAGACACCCTATCTAAAACTAGTCTAAAGAGAATTGCATGAAAGTTTGGTAACTTATATCATGGTGGGGAGACTAATGAGTACTATAGAAGGCATCATATATTCTACCTAATAATTGTTACATGTTTAAATGATTCTTCTAACAAGATATTTAGTCTCTAATTATATATTCCAACAATAGAGAAAGACCTTAATTTAAGGATTTATATATTGGAAAATTTAGATAAAAAGTGAGAATAACAAAATTTATTTTAAAATTAAAATAAAATATGTAGAACCATGACTAAGCAACTAATAGTTACTATAAAACAAGTTCTAATATAAAATATTAATGGAATTAATGTGTATATGATCTCAATAACTTGTGTCATGGTTGACAGATTGATGACTATCATACAAGTTGTATGTTTTAGTTTATAATGTGAATTGGAAACATATGTAAATGGAAACTTGCAATAAAATTAAATAAAATACTCGAACGGATCATACAAAGGAATTTAAAATAAAACAATAACACAAGAAATCAAAATAATTTTAACAATGAACTTCATTGTAAATTTAATTTACACCAATGATAGATTGAAATTTTGATGCTCTTGCATAAAAGACCTATTTTAAAAAATATCACTAAAATAATGAATGAAACAAATGGATGGGATTCAATGCCTCAATTTATAGATTTTTGGGAAAGGTAATGGAAAGTGGAGATGTGATAGAGATTTTAATAGTAGAGGATGAATGAGATGACTTCTCTAATATTAAGAAGATAATGGAGGGTGATGATGGAGGATGATGGAGGATATTGGAATGTGAAGATCTAGGGTATACTTACAAAAAATAGTAAGTTGTTTCAACCATGAGGGATGTGAGGGACAAGTGTATCTAGGACCAAGCCTTTATTTTGGAAATTGGTGGAGAGAATATATCCATAATTAAATGATAATATTATTCAATTATTTTAACTATGTGAGGTGGAAAATAGGTGTAATTAAATAATAGATTTATTTAATCATGTGGGAAGTAAAATGAACTAATTAAATAATTGGATTATTTAATTAGGTAGGGCACATTAGGTGAAAGGTATTTAATTTTATCATGTAATTATTTAATTTTTATTTGGACAAGTGTGTACTAGGAAAATATTAGGTGTATATTTTTCTTCTCATTATTACAATGTCATAAATAAGTCACATTATGTCAAAGAATAATATAAAGTAGGAGATGAGGTAAATATTTGGTGGTAGCTTGTGATGGTTGCTTAGAAGGAAAGGGATGATTATGGAATTGATACTATCTAAAGAGATTTGTTGAATGAATTGAAGCCAAGGAGGTCTGTTGAAAAGATAGAAGGGGAGAAGATGTGTCATGGTCCATAAAAGATGACTTTAGAGAAATAATATTGGTATGATGTACATTCCATGGATATAAAACTAATGATGGATGAGTATTTGAAATATTGATTAATGTCACTTAGATTATTTACATGATATGTTTCTATATTACATTGGTGTACATGATTGATGATGATATCTTCAAATGGCGTACTACAACTAAGTCGACACATGAATTTTGTGAAAAAGGATGGATGTATGAAAGGGATATGGTTAATAATATAATAAATGGAGGATAAATATTGCCAAAATAACTTCACATGCAAATATGAATCTATTATTCATCATAGAACTAGTGATATGAACCATGATATAATGGATCATGATGATAGTGCATCATTTGTGTATGGAATTACACAAAAATAAAGAATATGTAAATAGTATAGTTATCTAAGAGACACATTATTGAGGTACATCATCATATGGAGGATAGGTGAAATCATGTAGTTTTAAGGATGAATCTCTTGGACTATAAGCAATATGGATTGTCACAAAATAAAAATAAAAAAATCTACAATTATCAGAGTGATCCAACAGATACATTATTGAGGAAGGTAATCATACAAAGGATGAAGGAAATGATGAAAATGTGGTTCATGTAGAACTATAAACATAGGTATCAAAAAAATACAAACATATGTAGACAATCAACCAAAAATATGCAAAAAAATGAGGTGGTACTTGAATAAAATGTTTAAGCCAAGGGGTATGGGATGATGGGATGGAGATTATTTTAAACAAGGAATAAAACATGGTGTAGGGGATGTGACAATATATGAAGATGAAAATTTTATAGCAATATTGCGATACATGTGGTAACCATTCACTAGGAAATATCAATAAGGGGATGCCACCAACTAAGCATAAAATCAAGGAAAGGGTATGAAGTGAATAAGGATAAAAATGAAATGGAAGAGATAGAGAGATGCAAAAATTAATGGATTGTTTAATATGGGGAATTTGATAGATGAAAATGAGATGAAGTGTTGGTAGATAATAGGATATGGGTTCCTAGGTAGCTTGGATATCGGTGATGGGATCTTGTAGGGGATTAGGATCATGACATTAAGATGAAGGGGTATTTTTATCTTGACTTAGGGTAGGATCATGGGATGGAGTGGATGGTATAGTTTTCTCTTGGTTATGATATGGAAGGGGATCATGACATGGAGATGTAGGGATTCTTTCATCTTGAATTGGGTCAGGATCATGCAATGGGGTAGATGGTATAGTTTTCTCTTTGTTATATGAGATGGAAGGGGATCATGGCATGGAATAGAAGTTATAATTTTGTCTTGATTTGAAGGAAGGGTGTCATTGGATATGATAAGAGGGATATGTTTCTCTCAATTAGAAATGGGATCATGAGCTGGAAGGGGATCATGTGATGGAGTGGATGAGGCATATTGACCTTGATTGGGATGGTTATCATTTGATGGGATAATGGAACTAAATATTTGTTATTGTGATGGACTAGGGTCATGCCATGGAGGTGGTATGATAGGATCATGATATGAGGTGGATATGCTAGGTTGTCAAATGGGTTGGATATGGTTAGATTATGAGATGGTATAGGATCATGTAATAGAGTTGATGGACCTAGATTATGGCATGGAGTTGAGATACTTGGATAATGAGATGGTATGGGTTTATGAGAGGGAGTACTTTGATCTTGAAATAAAGGGGAATCTATGATGTCATTCTTTGGATCAATGAGGTCAAGTGAATGACATGGTTAACTTTTTATAGGTACTATAAAGGTTTTAAAACATGAAATTGGTGATTTGGATTAGATGGATGAGGTGGATAATTTCAAAAAGCTAAGATAGTAGAACAACCTCCTACACTAATCTTGAGAGGAGAATAATATAAAACTTTTACTGATCTTTAACAGTTATAGAAACTTAAATATAAATAAACATAAATGTCATGCATACCACAAAATAGTGATTTATGAGGAAAACCCTTTTGGGACAAAAACCCTACACTCCAAAATCCACTGAATATATTATTCAAAAATCAAAAATATTATAATATAATTATAGAGAAAGCTTCTCACAAGAGTATCACCACTCAGAGATCCAAAGGCAACATGACTACTATCAAAATCTCATAATACATCACAATACATATCCATAATACAATTCCCTCATAAAATAAGTTTTCTTTCTAGGGAAAGCCAGTATAATAAAATATTGGATGTTAGATATGAGACATAATAATGAATGGACTATATTCACAATAATACCTTATGGATCTTGCCACACACCCCTCCTTTCATGATTAGATGAAAAATACCTTATGTAATTGCAAGGTTGAGACACAATTTCTCAACTAATCTCCCACTTGTTGAACAATTTGCAAGTAAAATAGAAGGGTGTCATCATCATCTCTTAATTTCTAGGGGACAAAAGGCCCATGGTCTCATAACACCATCTAAAATTCTCTATGTCCATAGGCTTAGTTAAAGAATCAACAACATTCATCAAATTCTCTACCTTAACTAGCTTCACCCTACCATCTTCAACCATATCTCTACCAAAATTATATTGTACATCAATGTGGTTGGTCTTGGCATGAAATGTCAGGTTCCTAGCTAGACGTATCACACTCTATCACAATAAATTATCACTGCACCTTGTTTTATTCTAATATATATGAACATGGTATCTTAAGCCAAATGGATTATTTACAAGCATGAGTAGATTCCATATAACCAACTTCAATAGTGGAAAAAGCAACCACAACTTGTCGCTTACCCATCCAACTAATTTCACCACCAAATAAATTAAATACATAAGAACTGGTGGATCTTCTACTATCGACATCACATGCCTAATCTAAATCCACATAACCATGAATATCAATGGAAATCTCATCTTCAATCATATTACTATGATAAAAAAAGAAATAATTTGAGGTACCATGCAAAAATCTCAAGAATCTTTTAATTGCATCCCAATGAACTCTTTCGAGATTATACATATATTTGGAAATAACTCCCACTTCTTGGGAAATGTATCTAGTCTAGTATAAACCATAACATATATCAAACTTCCAACTGCACTCAAGTAAGACACTCTACTCATGTCTTCCATCTATGATGGGGATGTTGGACAATCTAAAATAGATAACTTTGTTCCAGCTGAAATAGGAACACACAATTGTCTAAAATCCACCTCTATAAAATTAAATTGACATACTTACATTGGCCAAACCATAGCTTTATTTTGACTCTATCTCTTTTAATTTCTATCCCAAGAATGTGTTTAGTTGCACCAAGATCTTTCCTTTCAAATTTAGTAGCAAGTTGAGATTTCAGTTCTAAAATCACGTCTTTCCCTCTACTAATAAATAACATATCAACATATAATGTAATAACAAGGAAACAATCACCACCAATTTTATATTAAAAAAAAATGATCTAATTTAGAATGCTCAAATCCCAAACTCAACACATATGTATCAAATTTATGGTATCAAATCCTAGGACTTTATTTTAGGCCATACAAAGATTTCTTCAATTTGCAAACCAATTTATTTTTACCTTTCACCATGTAGTACTCTAGATGTGTCATATAAATATCCTCCTCCATGTCACCATGAAGGAAAGAAATTTTAACATCCATTTTCTCAACCTTTAAATCATAAGTAGCAATAATAGAAAGAAAAAATCTAATGGATATCATTTTTACAAAAGGAGAAAATATCTCACCATAATCAACACCCTCAACTTGAGAGTAACCTTTTGCAACCAACCTTACTTTATATTTCTCAATAATTCAATATGCTCCAATATTTTTCTTGATCACCCATTTGCAGCCAATAGATTCTCATCCTTCAAGCAATGGTAAAAGGTCCCACATGTCATTCTTTTTCAAATCTATCATTTGTTCATCCATAAAAATTTTTTAGTATTTTGCATCATTCATACCTAATGCATCTTCTATTGATCTAGGTCCATCCATGTTAGTATTCAAAGAAAAAATACGTCTTCAATCATCAGATGAATACCTTTCAATTGGTTGTATATACCTTGTAGACCTATGAACAAGATGAGTTGGAGGTTCTTCCTCCTCTTCTAAGGATTCAAAACTAGATAAGCTCTCCTCAACTTCATGTCTATCCATAGGCCTCGAGTCAACTTTCTCAAGTGTAGAAGGAAATTGAATCACATCTTCCTTTTTACTTTGTTCTGGCTATAATGTGACAAAAGAAGGCTTGGTTTCTCTAAAATTAACACTTCTAATACGTATTACCTTCTTTGCAATGGGATCCCAAAGCTTGTATTATTTCACACCATAAATGTATCTAATGAAGATACATTTCACAACCTTGTTCTCCAACTTTGTTCGCTTCTCCTTTGGAAAATGTGCATATGCCTCACAACCAAAAACTCTAATATGTATTAACAAAGGCTTGCAACTCGACCATGCCTCTATAGGTTTCTTATCAACAAGAGCTGGTGTAGGAGACTTGCTAATCAGGTAATAAGTAGTGGCAACAAATTCAGCCCAAAACCTTTGTTTTAGACCATCACCACTCAACATACTCATAGCCTTCTCCATCAGTGTCCTGTTCATTCTTTATATAAATCCATTCTACTGTGGAGAATATGGATTTGTATTTTTATATCAATACCACAATCTTTATAGAATCTATCAAATCATTAGAGAAAAATTCACTGCCATTATCAGTCCCCAAAACAAATATTTTCTTTCTATTCTAAAACTCAACCATTGCTTTAAATTATTTAAATCAACTAAAAACTTCATATTTACTCTTTATAAAATATACCCATGTCCTTCTCCAATAATAAAAAATAAATGAAACATAATATGTGTATTTACAAATTGAAGGAACATATACAAGACCAAACACGTCAGAATGAATAAGATCCAATACACCATAATATTTATGAGAACTTGAGTAAAATTGAACACGGTTTTGTTTTCCATAAATGCAATGCTCACCTCATGTGTGAGTGCATACCAACCGTGTGTTTGTATCTCACCACATTTTTGGCATTCTCACTTGGTGGATAACCAAAATTCTCATTGGCCTAGAGTGAGTACATCCTTTTCTTTTGGACAAATTTCCTAGAACTGATTCACAACTAGCTGGACAAATGGTCGAAGCTTGATCTTACCTTTTCTCTCTCTCCACTCTTTCACATCACTTCTTGTGTGATCCTTTGTACTTATGTTTAGTTTTCCATGGGATCTTGATCCAAGGGGCTTGATCATCCCTTTTGATCATAGTCATCTCACCTTTCTAACATGATTACATTAGATCTCACTCAACAAGCATGATTTAGCTAATTTAGTGTGAGTTTGAAGTAATTTCATACTCTCACTAAAGCGGGGCCTAAATTTGTCACCAAAAAGTGTAGTCTTTGGCACTTTTTCACTCATTTTGGCCTTTTCCCTTGGATTTTGTCCTTGTTTTCCCTTGATTCAATCTTGAAAGATTGCAATTAAACAATAATATAATGGTCTTTTACTAAGGTGTTTTGAAGTGTTCTAACACATTTCCTCACTTGTCTAAGACCTTTTCAACATAATTCACCTAAACAACCCTCGTTTACCCCTTTCCAAGCCTTGTGACAAAGTGTTGTAGAGTGTTGTAATGCATTTTCATACTTTCCTAGGCTTATCGCCCCTAATTTAACCCTTTTCCTATTCCTAATTTTCCCCCTTTATGTACTTTTAGTCCCGACTTAAGTGTGTTTTAGGAGGCAAGCATAATACACATCATTAATCAACATATTATTCCAAACCACCACTTAAAATTTTCCAAGTGGACTAGGTCGCTACCTTGGGTAACCTAGTACCTTTTGACATAAATTTCAAAATTAAAACAAAATCTAATGGAAATGTTGCCTACTAAACCCTTGTGTCAGCCTATCATGTTGCACTTTCAGGAAAATTAGGGTTTAGCATGTATAAGTAAGGGTTTTCACCTTCATTTTTCTCTCTCCCAAGCTCATTTTTACATCTCATCACAAGTACTCTTGCACTCAAGCTACCAAAGCAAGCAATCAAGCACAAGGGTTTCACAAGAAACCTCCATTGGAGATATTCTTATATGTTGCAGACCTCAACAACAAAGGATTTGGTGAGCATTTACATTGTTTATCATTCAAGCATCTTTTTTTTGATTTTATCTCATTTGGGTTTAGTTACCATCAAAGGGGTTTGACTTAGGCAAACCCCTATTCCATAACCCCAAAATTCTCTTGGTATTTGCATGTGTTTGTAGGTTTGTAATCAAATTTGGTGAAGCAAAAAGCTTTGGAGAAAGTACAAACATTCCAATCAAGTCAAATCAAAGCATCAAACCCTAGAAGGCTCAAAAGGACAAGTTATAGGTTATTTTTGGGAGTTCCAAACATGGAATGTTGCAAAGGAGGAAAGTGCCAACCAGGACCCACAAAATCATACCCTAAATCCTCAAAAAGCATCAAGAGGATTAGGTCGTGACTATTGGTGACCTTGTCCCTATGCTAAGCCTGAAAATGGGTTTTTGCATTTTTGGGTACCCTTTTCCCTGAAACCCAGTCCAACAAAATTTCTCGACAGGAGGACTAGGTCGCCCAACTTGGCATAAGTGTCCCTCTATTGATTTTAGAGAATTTCTAGAGCATTATGGGGCTTCTCATCTGCAACATTCCATTTCTAAGTGCACAAGCTCTGAACTTTCTAGTTCATTTTATGTTTTTCTTGCATTTAGGGCATATAATTTAGTTTGCATTTAGTTCATATTTTCTTTCATTTACATTTCTTAGTTAGCATTAGTTTCATTCAACCACACAACACACACACATATCACAACCTTCATCAATCAACCCTTCCTTTGAATGCAACCACCAAAAATTCCATAACCACTAAGCTGAAAGAGAGTCATTCCTACACACCAAGAGCTCCTAGGGTGAGAAACCCTAGGGGCCTAGTAAAGGGAATCCTCTTTCCCTAGGTCATTGTTTGTAAAGAGCGAAAGTCTTTAATTCCAAATAATCTTATAATTCCTTTAATAAGTTCAGTTCCATTCCATAAATATCATAACTCCATTAAATAAATAAGTTTAATCCAAAATATTCTAAATATCAACTTTAAAGTCTACAAAAAGATTCATAATACATCCAATTACATTCATAAACACGTGTCATCTTTCACGACATTTATAATACAAAAAACATTGTTAAAGAAAATTTACAATTCAAGACTTAGGCATTTTGTCGACTTAAGTTTGACAATAATCATACAATAATGAAATATAATATATATATGAATAAATTTTCATTTGATCTTCAATACAATAGCTTATCTTCAAACATGAAGATGAGAACAAGGTTCAGGTGCTTTTTCCGCCCAACCTCAAAGCTTACACTTCCCCAGAATTCCTTAGTCATTCAAATAATACCCGACCCTGCACAAATCGCTTAGCAAAAAGAAGTCAACAAGAAGGATGGAATATGATGTGTGCCTAGTATAACTAGTAAATCCACAAGCATTTTCATTTTTCTAATTCACTTAAGAAACAAGCAAGTTCGATACTAGGATATGGTAGAGAGTTATAAATATTCCATCTATTTCAATGGTCCTTAAG
Organism: Sequoiadendron giganteum; assembly: GCA_007115665.2. NCBI lineage: Eukaryota > Viridiplantae > Streptophyta > Pinopsida > Cupressales > Cupressaceae > Sequoiadendron > Sequoiadendron giganteum. The sequence goes on along the minus strand of CM021105.1, from coordinate 118,791,942 downwards.
TTACTTGGACAAGGAAAATGTCATGCACAACAAATAATAGTAGTTTTGGAAAAGCCAAACTATGCTCTCTATGAACCCATATTCGGCATTCGTCCCGAAAGGTAACTTTCCAAACACATGACATGCACATTCAATTATCAAGCATGCATGGTTCCATTCAAATAAATAAATTATCTTTCCCAACACATGTCATGCCCATTCCATTATCAAGAATACATGGTTTTAATGCAACAATCTCACATATTTTCATCGTAAATAACATTATTTTCATAATCGAAATAAATAAAAGAACAGTCATTCTTTTGGTTCATTTACTCATAAAATTCATCTACACTTCCAAATAATCCTTTTCTAATTCATTTCATTTCAATGTAAGTATATTTTATTATACTTTCTCTTCTTTTCTGTATTTTTTCATATTTCCCTTAAAATAATATTTTTTCAAAAAACGTAAACACCTCACATTTACTTCTATTTCGTAAACAATTTAATATCAATTCTAGAGAATTATCAAATTTCTTTCATCCTTTTCAAGCATATTTAAAAACACAAAATTATTTTAATCCTTTCATTCTGGGAAACATTCAATAATTTTAATGTTTTCTATTTTAATGATTTCATGTTCTTTTTTGGTAATTTCCAATTCTCTGTTTGTACAATTAATGAATCTTGTTTTCATTTGGGGGTTTTCTGAATCTAAAACATGTTGTTTTCTGTGGAAATCTTCATGATATTTAATGGAATAAATTTTTAAACATCCAACTTTCTGTGCAAATCTTTAAACATGCTAAAACAAAATTCTTTAAATAATAAATCTATTGTTTCTTAATAGTTTTTTTTTCATGCTTGTTCTTTCTCTTAATAAAACTATAGTTTGGTGTTTGATCTTTCTTCTAAATTTGATAAAAACAGCAATAGGGTCTCATTTTTACTATTTTTTTGTGAAAGAAAGAAATAATAGCACAAACATTCATTTCAATTTCTAAAAATGGTAAATGTTTTATTTCAATAAACTTACATGTTAGCCTGTAGTAGCTGTGTGTTTTCCTAAATTTGATGATGAATATTTGCTTCTTTGTTCTTTTTGTGAGTATATTTCCTATAGCTGCTCTTTGACCGTCTTTGTCTTTCCATCTGTCTACTTTCCTTCTTTTGTTCCTATGGTATTTTATTTAGGTTCTATGTTTGTGTCTCCACTATTCTCCTACTATTATTTCCTATTTGTCCCTCCTTCTCCTCTGACTCACTTCTCTCTTATCTACTCCTCCTTCCTACGCACTTCCCTTCTCTTCGAGCCTCCTTCCAGCACACTTCACCTTCTTTCTACTTGGTGTTCCTTGCTCCCTTCTCCTCCTCCTTCCCATGCACCTCTCTTTCTACTCCCCTGTGCGCATCACCTCCCTCACACACTTCACCTTTCTGTCTTCCTCCCCTCTAAACTTGCAATGCACTTCCCACTTACCTATTTCTCCTTTCCTCGCATTGGCTCTTCTCTTCCCATATGCGTACCCTAGAGATTATCCTTGTTCTTCCTTCACTTGGTTCTCCTATGGCCGACTTCTCCTTCCCTTTTTGCATGAGATCACCTCCTCTTCACATACGCACTTCATGGAGAGAGATTTATGTTATCTCTCTTTTTCCTCTCTTGCCGCCCCCTATCTTCTCTTCTACTAGCACATGAGTTATTCTCCATTCAAAACAAAAACTCCCCTCCTTCCCAAAATGGATTTTCCTTTGCTCATATGTGCATGATGAAGATATTTTATTTCTCCCCCCAATTCATGCATATGATGAAGTCTTCAATAAATTTGATCCACAAAATAAGCTTTGATCTCAGAAAATGGTGGACATAACTCAAATTTTACTTCATGATTGCATGCGTAATTGATTGAAAGGTAATTTTTTTCCATTTGTTTACTACAGTTCTCAATTCAATTTAAATTTAAAAATGTATTTCATTTATTTCATATTCTTATTAAATAACATAATTTAATATATATATTTCTTTAAACATATATATTGCTACTTTCATTTTAAAATCTGTTTTTCCACATAATGATATAATATACCCAAATTGAGGAATTCTTTTCACACATAAGCAATCTTTCCATTTCAAAAATCAAACATATTCATTTTCACATAAATTTGAGCAATCAGATAAACTTATTTTAAAAATATCCAAAATAATAATCATGACGAAAACACATTAAAATAACTAAGTGGTGTTTGAGATTCCATCGTCCTTATTAATGTCTAACGGCAAAAATGACTCTACCTGATCAATGTTCTCGCCTTCATTCTCGTTCACTTGTTCATACATTCACTTGCACTCAAATTTTCATTAGCAATGACAATCCCCGAATTTCATAATAATGAATTTCAAATCATTTCATTTGCATTTAAATTTCAATTTCAATAATCATCAATTTCAATTTCAATTTTCATAATTATCTAACATATAGATGCAAATCTCATGATTTATATTTTCAATTAAATAATTGATAAAAATCGGTATGTGACATCCTTCCCCTCTTGGAAGATACATCGTCTCGATGTCTTATTAATCAATTAATAAGCATAGTATCTCAATCATAAAACATAGTATCTCAATCAATAAAACATACTATCTCAATCATAATGAAATAATAACTAACATCACAGTTCTCAAAATATAAGCATAATAAATTCATAGTAGCATCCACACTATCCAAGTTCACAACATGTGAATCAAAAACAAGAGTATCAAGTATCTCATGCATTAAGAAAATACTACTCTAAGAAAGCAAATGAGGAAAATGACGGCAATCATCTCAGAATCCTCCCATGTAGCACTATCCTTAGTATATTGGTCTGGCTGGACCTTGTACTGAGTACTATCCCTGTTAACGCTAGTTTATAAGCAACTGGATTAATGAATTCCAGTACATCAAAGTGTCCCACAAATCTCTAAGCCAACTTTGATGATTTCCCAAAATACATAAGATTTACAAAACATTGATCCTATGTAGTAATCTTGTTCTTTCTAGACCTTGCTTCAAGTGTCCTTACTATCGCATAGGGAAATCTCATATTCTTCACACATACTTACTCTCCCAAAGAGCTTTATTCCATAAATACATCCAATATATAATAATAACTATACTTAGTGATGGGAATTCATTGGTCCATGAATTTATCCTTAGTATAGTCCAAATGGAAGAGGAATGTCGATGTATTGTACACTACATCATGGGTCCAATCCTTTTCCTTTGTATTTACACTTTTACACAACTCATAAACCGAGTCCATTCACCACTTATAGATTCATTAGCCTTACCATAAAGTACTTTCCCTTGATTACATGTCTATCTCGAGCATAACCTTGCTCCTAGACACTTGTCAATTTTGATACTGCTCCACACTTAAGTTTTGTTATCAATTAAGTTTCATCGATCACTTCGATATATTACTCCTTTTTGACATTTTATCATGTCTATGATTATACCTAGGACATTTTCAGCTTTAATAGAGTTTCCTTTCTTTCCATATAATGGTCCAAACTTCAATTTTAGAGGTTTACAAATCATTCAAGATTTAGTGCACAATTTTACTTATTTGACTAAAATAATATATTGCACATTTATTCAAATGAATGTCTCATGGTATGATTTTGGTTTACACAACCCTATCATTATTTGCTAAACTGAAATAACCTTTCAGGTTTACTAAGCAACTACTTACCCACAATATATTATTTAGGACCAAAATCCTATAAGTCGAGTTTCCAAAAACTGTTGGTTTCTTTGATGAGTCTATCCACTAGAACATTATGTTAATTCTACTAAAATAGATAGATTAATTTTTCTTGTGTTCTACCATTTTCCTTCTAGAATCTCAAGAGAGTTACATGTCCTACCAATGATGACTTTTGGTCTTCATTTCCTGGCATACTAGACATTACCTTGCTACATTTTGTGCAACTTATTACTCTATCTTCTTCCAGATGATAGTGGATCCTTATCTGACAATTCACTTTTTCATTATGATGTCCTAACTCTGACATTATTTTCCTCATTCCATTCTTGAATCTTCCAAATTTTGGACACATAGGTTTTTTTGTATCCAACAATAGTCTATTCTTTGACTAAGTTATAACCTATTTTGATCTTACGCCATTATTAATCTTCATGTAAATGGTTATAGGTTTTGTAGAGATAATTCCCATTTATCTTAGGACATCCATACCATGGATTTTCTTTTGTCCTTGGATTATTTTCAAAGATGCAATTCATCTTTAAACTCAATCTAATTTCCTTGATTTAATCTGGTACTAATTTTTTAGTATTAATCCTCGTTCAATCATGTTGATCTCTAGATAATAAAAAAATTACTTGCATATCTAATCATCAAGCATGAAAATTTAACTCCATGATTTCTTAATTAAATAGGATATTCTCAACTTCAATAAATCCATTTTGAGCACAAGTAACAATTCTGATGTTCTTCTCATTAAGATTTTCAGCATTTCTTGCTAAGTGAAAATTCTATGATGTTATGTCATGACAATAGATGCTTCCTTTTGAAATTTTTTCTATTTTAATATAAGAGTTACTTAAAATAAAGTCTTGTCAATAATACGACTTCATTTCACTTACTACGCATCCCTCCTGCATTTCTATCCTTATAGAGTTTGATTATCTCCAATGATTTTCAATCGCATGGGCAAATCTTAAACCCAATATTCCCTTCCAATTCTTAGGATGGAGTCCTTAATTGTTGAATAGTCTGATTGTTTATAGTTTTACCTACTCTATATGGCTATAATCAAGACCCAATAGGTTTTAGTCTCATCATGAGGTCTCTCTCTTTATTGAGTGAACTTCTTGTCCCAATTAGGTTATCTTTAACCCAAGGTTGCATTCAAGAATAAGGTAGTGATTAAGTGATTTAATCATTCTAATTAAGAGATTTTGGTGTGGTTCACATAAAATTGCATCTTACTTTATTTTTCACTCCATCTTAGTGGCTTAAATAGCTAACCTTTTTTTCATCCATAGGTTTCTTAGCATAGTAAGCTTCAGTGTCAAGTCGTTTCCCGACATGGATATATTTCATATAGAAATAACATCGTTATTTAAATTCTCTATATAAACTATATAGGAGTATAGAGACACTTTCTTCCAATCACAAAGTCTCTTAGATCTTTCCTTGTCAATCCCATAGATAATGATCTTCATTATCATGATCAAGTTATCTGCCTATCCTTATCTAAGGCATTGATAATAATATCCTTTGATCTTTAGATCAGATAATCATAAGGTATAAAGGTCATAGTTCTTAACCTTTCCATTTGTCATTTTTCCCTTGTGGTCATAAAATGTATGACTTAATTGTCCTTATGACTTGCAAAGAAGTAATTACCAATTTTTTGTTGGGTGGGGTACTTAGCTTCAGTCAATCCACTCTCTTCTTCCCCCCCCCCCCCACCTTAGTGTTTCCGCAACTTTCATTCTTCTTACATTGAAATTCTAGCAATTTACTTGCTTCCTTGGAAAGGGTTTGTCATTCCTTATTTTTGACTTTTCATTTCCTTCCCTTACCTCATGGCATACCTTAAATACACTTTTCTCAAAGTTATATTTTTCATTGCTTTTTTATTATCTCACAGATTCAACATATTGGATCATTTAGTAGGATATCCAATGAATAATAAGAAAAATTTAGGATTTTAAGAAGAACAAATAATATTCCATCTTCTTTCTAATATCCTTTTTAATGGAGGAATATCCATGCTCACAAAACTCTTTCATTGATGTACTTCTCAACTCAGAGTGTTGCTTTCCTGGCAACTTCTAGTGTCCTAACACATAGAGCCATGTTGCATTCCTATTCCCTTTTGGAACCATTATTCATAAGTTGTTTGATTCCAAAAACTTCAATAACCTCATTAATTTTGGTTGGAGGAACCTTGCTCATGTCATTGATTGTTTCCTTTGACCGTTCTGGTCTTTTCTCAATTCCTCGGTACTAACTCTTTTTTAACAAGATCTTTATCTTAACACATCAGTTCAAGTCATGAGTTCCCCAACCCTTGAGGATACTTCCTTCATTCATATCCTACTTGAACAGTCTAATTTATGTTGACTTTGCATATATAGATTCGTAGTGTTTACACTAATCCAAGAGTTCCTGACTCTTTTACAATTGTAGCTTGCTACAATACAATTTATCTCATTCCTACTAATTCTCTTTTTCTTAGAGTCATGTATGTATAGGTTATTCTTCCTAACCTTCCTACATAACTTGATTGCATAAGGAATTCTAATTCTAGGGATGAATCTTTTACTAGCCCCAATTTACAAAAGTTACTAATGTTTACATCTTCCTTTTCACTTCCTTAAGTTCTTTTCTCTTTCTGATCTGGCACAAGAACTTTTCAACCTTTATCTTCTGATAAGGTTTACAAATTATTGCGTAATGAGCTCATAGGTTTTAGTGCAAAACCTCGTAGCTATGATACCAAATGCAAAGAGGCAAAGTCTTTAATTCCAAATAATCTTATAATTCCTTTAATAAGTTCATTTTCATTCCATAAATATCGTAACTCCATTAAATAAATAAGTTTAATCCAAAAGATTCCAAATATTGACTTTAAAGTCTACAAAAAGATTCATAATACATCCAATTACATTCATAAATACGTGCCATCTTTCACGACATTTATAATACAAAAAACATTGTAAAAGAAAATTTACAATTCAAGACTTAGGCATTTTGTTGCCTTAAGTTCAACAATAATCATACAATAATGAAATATAATATATATATGAAGAAATCTTCATTTGATCTTCAATCCAATAGCTTATCTTCAAACATGAAGACAAGAACAAGGTTCAGGCACTTTTTCCACCCAACCTTGAAGCTTACACTTCCCCGGAATTCCTTAGTCATTTGAAGAATACCCGACCTTGCATGAATCGCTTAGCAAAAATAAGTCGACAAGCAGGATGGAATCTGATGCGTGCCTAGTATAACTATTAAACCCACAAGCATTTTTATTTTTCTAATTCACTTAAGACACAAGCAAGTTCGATAGTAGTATATGGTAGAGAGTTATAAATATTTCATCTATTTTAATGGTCCTTAAGTTACTTGGACAAGTAAAATGTCATGCACGACAAATAATAGTAGATTTGGAAAAGCAAAACTACGCTTTCTATAAACCCATATTCGGCATTTATCCCGGAAGGTAACTTTCCAAACACATGACATGCACATTCAATTATCAAGCATGCATGGTTCCATTCAAATAAATAAATTATCTTTCCCAACACATGTCATGTGCATTCCATTATCAAGCATACATGGTTTTAATGCAACAATCTCATAGATTTTCATCGTAAATAACATTATTTTCATAATCAAAATAAATAAAAGAATAGTCATTCTTTTGGTTCATTTACTCATAAAATTCATCTACACTTCTAAATAATCCTTTTCTAATTCATTGCATTTCAAAGTAAGTATATTTTATTTTACTTTCTCTTCTTTTCTGTTTTTTTTCATATTTCCCTTAAAATAATATCTTTTCAAAAAACGTAAACACCTCACATTTACTGTTGTTTCGTAAAAAATTTAATATCAATTCTAGAGAATTATCAAATTTCTTTCTTCCTTTTCAAGCATATTTAAAAACACAAAATTATTTTAATCCTTTCATTCTGGGAAACATTCAATAATTTTAATGTTTTCTATTTTAATGATTTCATGTTCTTTTCTGGTAATTTCCAATTCTCTGTCTGTATAGTTAATGAATCTTTTTTTCGTTTGGGGGTTTTCCGAATCTAAAACATGTTGTTTTCTATGGAAATCTTCATGATATTTAATGGAATAAATCTTTAAACATGCTAAAAAATAATTCTTTAAATAATAAATCTACTATTTCTTAATAGTTTTATGTCCATTCTTGTTCTTTCTCTTAATAAAAATATAGTCTAGTGTTTGATCTTTCTTCTAAATTTGATAAAAACAGCAATATGGTCTCATTTTTACTGTTTTTTTTGCAAAAGAAAGAAACAATAACACAAACATTCATTTCAATTTCTAAAACTGGTAAATGTTTTATTTCAATAAACTTACCTATTAGCCTGCATTAGCTGTGTGTTTTCCTAAATCTGGTGATGAATATTTTCTTATCTGTTCTTTCTATGAGTATATTTCATGTAGTTTCTCTTTGACCGTCTTTCTCTTTCCCTCTGCCTACTTTCCTTTTGTTGTTCCTATGGTCTTTTATTTATGTTTTGTGTTTGTGTCTCCTGTATTATCCTAATATTCTTTCATGTTCGTTCCTCCTTCTCCTACCACTCACTTCTCTCTTCTCTTCTCCTCCTTCCTACGGACTTCCCTTCTCTTCTCTTCCTTCTAGTGCACTTCACCTTCTTCCTTCCTCCCAAATACCTCTCTTCCCTGCTTTTGGCACACTGCACCTTCTTTCTACTTGTTGCACCTTCCTCCCTTCTTCTCCTCCTTCCCACACGCCTCTCTTTCTAATCCCCTATGCACATCACCTCCCCCACGCACTTCCCACTTACCTGTTTCTCCTTGTCACGCATTGGCTCTTCTCTTCCCACATGTGTATCATGGAGATTATCCTTGATGTTCTTCCTTCACTTTGTTCTCCTCTGGACGACTTCTCCTTCCCTTTTTGCATGAGATCACCTCCTCTTCACATACGTGCTTCATGGAAAGATATTTTTGTTAACTCTCTTTTTTCTCTCTAGTTGCCCCCTATCTTCTCTTCTACTAGCGCATGAGTTATTCTCCATTCAAAACAAAAACTCCCCTCCTTCCAAAAACGGATTTTCCTTTGCTCATATGCGCATGATGAAGACATTTTATTTCTCCCCCCAATTCATGCATATGATGAAGTCTTCAATAAATGTGATCCACAAAATAAGCTTTGATTTCAAAAGATGTTGGACATAATTCAAAGTTCACTTCGTGATTGCATGCATAATTGAGTGAAAGGTAATTGTTTTCCATTTGTTTACTACAGTTCTCAATTCAATTTAAATTTAAAAATGCATTTCATTTATTTCATATTCTTATTAAATAACATAGTTTAATATATATTTCTTTAAACATATATATTACTACTTTCATTTTAAAATATGTTTTTCCACATAATAATATAATATACCCAAATTGAGGAATTCTTTTCACACATAAGCAATCTTTCCATTTCAAAAAGAAAACATATTCATTTTTACACAAATTTGAGCAATCAGATAAACTTATTTAAACTTTTTCCAAAATAATAATCATCACGAAAACACATTAAAATAACTAAGTGGTGTGTGAGATTCCATCATCCTTATCAACATCTAATGGCTAAAATGACTCTACCTAATCAATGTTCTCGCCTTCATTCTCATTCACCTATTCCTGCATTCACTTGCACTCAAATTTTCATTAGCAATGACAATCCCCGAATTTCATAATAATGAATTTCAAATCATTTCATTTGCATTTAAATTTAAATTTCAATAATCATCAATTTCAATTTTAATTTCAATTTTCATAATTATCTAACATAAACATGCAAATCTCATGATCTATATTTGCAATTAAATAATTGATAAAAATCAGTATGTGATAGTGTTATATTTTTGGTGGTTCATTTTGGTGAACCCGACCATAGAACACTTATTTAACTATCTTATTTTTTATTTCATCTTAGGAAATAACTTACATTGCATTTAAAATTTTGCATTGTTTGCATGCTAGGGCTTGTAGAAAAAGTGCATTAGTGAAATTTCATGCGAGCTTGCACTTTACATTACATTCTCAACAAGAAAATACGGAAAGAATAGCATTTTTATTCTCTATTTGTATCTAGAAATTAGAAAAAGCATAAAAGTAGTTAAAAATTTTGAATTTTTTCAAAAATAGCACTACTGGGACTAAGTTGCCACACTGGGAAACCTAGTCCTTTGGCATTGTTCACTATGAAATTTCCAACAATTTTCCATTATTTTTGCATTGCAGTTCCCTGGTTTTACATTTCTATGTTTTGATATAGAATTCTAGTTACGAGCAATTTTATCACTTTTTCCTCCATTGCCTTAGCCTCCACCCCATCCTTAGGGAACCTTGTATCAGCATTTGGTGTTCCCTTGCAGATACAATTGTGAGATGAAGTTCTAGAATCATGGCATCTAACACCACTATTTTTGTAGATCTTGGGATCTCTTAGACTTCAACTCCTAGTATTGATGATGGTACACTAGGCTTAGAGACTATCCTTAGCAATTCCTTACACATAGGAGACATAACCGATGATAATAGTGACCTCCCACATGATAAGGTATTTCACATCCATGATGATCTAGCTAATTATCAACATGAATTAAGCCTTGATCCCATATCTGGCACCGCCATCCTCGCTATAGAAAACCTCCACCACTTACTTGAATGTGATGATGGCCTAAGTGTCATGAAGAGGATTGTAGAAATCTATCACAAACATGCCTCTTCTACACTCAAGGTATCTCCCTCACCTCCTCCTTTCATTTTTCACGTCCACCTTTCCACTTCTCCCCCATCAACCATAACTTCCATCCCCACTTATGCCTCTTCTAGTGTGACAACCACTGCGCAATATATTAGTAATGTGGTACTTTCCATTGGTATCCCTACTAGTGTTTGTACTTACCTTGTGGCATCACATCCCTTAACTTGTTCCACCGTTCCTCCCATAAGTATCCCTTCCACTTCTCCCTCTACTACATTCACACCTTCACCTCTCTCCCTTCCACCTCACAACACTTACACTGACCCTCTTATTACACAAATTTTTCTCACTGTCACCTCCATGCAACAACAAATATCCACTATCAACCAAATCCAACATGGTTCCCCTACCCACTACGTTTTTAGTAATCCATTATCCTTTGACATCTTATGCACCCCCTTACCACAAGGAATAGAGATTCCTAGATTCGAGAAGTACGAAGGGAAGGGTGACCATTCTAATCATGCCAATGCCTATATTTCCCTATGTAGCGACTTTTCTCTTGATGAGAATTTGCTCACTAATTTATTTCCAAGGACTCTCAAAGATGTCACCTTGGACTAGTTTTCCTCCCTTCCCAATAGTTCCATTACCTCATTCAATGAACTAGTGGATGCCTTCATTAATCACTTCCAATTCCATGTGGCCCCTAATAAGACCTTAGTCAACCTCATGAGATGCAAGCAGGACACTAACGAGAAGATAAATGACTTTATCTCTCTTTATTAGGCTCTTTATTCCTTGATTGATGTTAAGATACTTGAAACCCATCTGCAAAAGATGTTCACTAAAAACCTCTTAACAACTCTCCAAGATAAACTAACCCTCATGAAGTTCCCTCTTTTATGCACTTGTTCCAAGCCCTTTGTGACTATCATAACTCCACTAGTAGTCATGATTCACGATCCACTTCTAGTAGATTTGAGAAGTCCGATGCTTCTTCCCAATCCAACCCTCAACCATTTCATAAACCAAACAAAGGGTTTTTACAATTTAACCCTTTGTCCCAAACCACACCACCTGCTAATAACCAAGTGGTCATTATTAGGTCTGCAATTCCCTTCAATTATGGAGATCCTAAGCAAACCTTCACACCCTTCATAACACCATGACTCAATTAATCCAACACCAAATTCTCTTTACCTCTCCTCCATACACATGATCCCAATAAGCCATTACCTCCATCTTATAATTCCACTGCTTATTGTTACCTTCATCAACAAGAAAGACATGATACTAAACAATGCAAGCATCTCAAGCACCTTGTGCAAGACCTAATTGATTCAGGTTGTCTATCTGTTGTTGGCATCAATGATAAAAGCAATAAGTTTGTGGCACCCCCTAACTAAAACTTGCAAATATTTACCAACCCCATTCCCAAGCATAATGTGTTGCTTTTCAAAGAAAGCGAAACTTCACCACCTGATGTTATGAATGTTGATTCGCTGGATACATAATATGCTTCTCTCCACATGGTAACCCATGTCACACCTATTAATGAAATGGTAGGAGAAATTGACATTATCCATTGTAAGGGCTCAAAAAAAGGACCTCTTGAGATTACCTTTTCACAACAAGACATACTACAAAATATTATTGATGGTCCTCTCTACATAGCTAGTAGAATCTATGACAAGACCACTAATGGAATACTCATAGATCTTGCCTGTGGTGAGAATGTGACCACAGAAGAATTTCTAGTCTTACATAATATTGCTCAAGATATTTATAATCGACCTACTTCTTGGGTCAAAACACATAATGTTTTTGCATCCTTGATGATTGGATCAATTGCCCTCCCATTACAAATAGGTCTGAAGATATTGGATGTTACCTTCTCCATCATACCACAATCAGACCAATTTTGTTTGTGACTTGGCCACCTGTGGCTTTGTTCAATGAAATTGGTCCCATCTGTCATCCACAAGTATGTGAAGTTTCCCATTGACAATGACATATTCATTGTCCACCATAGTGTCTTTAATCCTATATCCTCCAAAGGTAAATTTTCTTTGGAATCATTTTGGCCTAAGCCCATGGAGCCCATCACCCCTGTATGGGACTTCTTTTTCATTGCCCATCAGAAGTTCAAAGCCAAGAAAATATTTGAACTCTCTCTTCACAACATACCTCCTACTTCGGAATCATGTATCCTTGATGAAGCTTGGTTGCCACCCAACTCTAACATGCCTAGTCAACCCACACCTCAAATCTCTTCCACATCATCCAAGAGGCCTAGGGATCATGATAGAAATTTCATTCTCCCTCCCCACACTAAATAGGTCTAAAAAGCTAAGGAGAAAGTGGATGAGCCACCCATAGTTCCTCTCGTCCCTCCTCCCAAGGACAAAAAGCAACCTATGGTGGATCAACCCTCTCCTTCCCCCATGCCCCTTGGTAGAAAAGAAAAAAGGAATAAAGAAGCCCAAGAGCATAGGCATCGTAGTCATGCTCTCACTCGCCAATCTTGTGAGGAATAAAATATTGAAAATCATAACCCACCTATGCCAGAAGCCATGCCTGTTGACCCTCCTCCTCCACCCCCATAGCCTGATCCCATTCCTCCCATGCCACCAATTTTACATGCTACTACTGACATTGTTGTTATACCTACTATTTTCATCAACTTAGATGATGATGATGATGAAAATTCTCGGATTGATGAAGAGGTACACCAAACCTTGAACTCACTATTCTCCTCTTCCATGCGCATTCATGAAAGTTCTCCCAGGACAAGCATTGGTCTTGATGCTAGTTCGAAAATTGACGTCGTTCCTCTCGCTAGTCACCCTCCTGATTTTTATAATAAACAAGATTGGGAGACATATGACTTGCTTGTAGAGTAATGTACATGTGCCTTACTAGTCTTTGTTTTTTCTTTTTTGCATTTATGTGTCATGTATTTCTCATCTTGTTTGATGTTTTCTTACTCTTTGTGACATTCTTCTATATGTCCCTCCATTCTTCTATATGTCATGAACCTCCTTTCCTTTCATTTATTTTTTGTCTTCCATTTGGGGATGATGCAAGGCATTGAGATTGTAATGTCTCCTTCATGTTGACCCAAATGGAGCTCTTTTCCTTTTTCTTTTTCTCTTTTTTGCCTCTTGTTTGGGGATAATGCAAGGCATTAAGACCACAATGTCTCCTTCATGTTGACCCAAATGAACCTATTTTCCTTTTTATTTCCCTTTTTCCTTCCATTTGATGATGATGCAAGGCATTGAGACTACAATGTCTCCTTCATGTTGACTAAAAAACAAGGCTCTTTTTAATTTTCCTTTTGTTGTCCTTTTTCGGGAGGATGAAAAGCGTTGAGACATCCTAGGTCTCTTCCATGTTGACCCAAATTGACTCTTCATTTTCATTTGCTTTCAATATCTTTGTGTCCTTCTTCCAATTCTAGCTATTTGGGGAAATGATGATAGTTTCGCACTCTCTAAACAAACATTTCAGCAATGAACATACTGACCCCAAATCTATAGATCCCTTATGTGTTTTTGGTTCTTAATTTTTTGGGGAAACTCCTTTTCTCTTTCTCTTATCTTCTTCTTTCGAATGGCGCAACCTCTCTTGGACACCTATCACTTTACATAGGGCTTTTCAAGTAGGCTCTCATGTCTTTTCATTTTCTTTTTTCATTTTTCCTTTATCTACTTTAAAGAAATTTCTCACAAAACAGTGTGTAGCAATCCCTTTAATGTGGGGGCATACATTGGCATTATTTTATGTTGTATTTTCATTTATTTTTCTTTGTTTGTGCTTCCTAGTGCAGCCTTGTCACTTCACATGATGCATTTTCTCATTTATTGGATGACATTCAGTGTAATTTCCTTCATAAGTGTGACTTATCTTAGCATATTACATTCCTCGTAGTGGTCTAATGTGACGCATTGCATCCCCTAAGTTGTGAATCTTCTATCCTTTGATAGGTTCTCTTTTTGGGGGACATTAGACGTAATTTTCCCTAAGTCGAAGACCTCATATGAACTAAACAAGACTCCTTGGAACATCCTTTTTACATTTTTCATTTTTTTACTTTTGCATTTAACATGATACATTTTTGAATTGTGCATACATGGCCATGTTGCATAACAAAAATTGCAAGCCTGTGTTTCCATCTTTCACCTGTTCATGAGTTCTAATCATCCAAGGCTTTGCTTGTCTCATGAACTGAACCCTTGTCTATTGTGGTTCCTTATCAAAGTTATCAATAGGTATAACTATGGTATGGTTGAGCAGGAAGTGCAACTAGCGGTATAGTTTTCCCCATAGCCACCTTTTTGTGTGTCAGTGCATACCAACCATGTGTATGTATCTCATCACCTTTTTGGCATTCTCACCTGGCAGATAACTAAAAGTCTCATTGGCCTAGAGTGAGTACATCATTTTCTTTCGGACAAACAACCTAGATCTGATCCACAACTAGCTAGAAAAATGGTTGAAGCTTGATCCAACCTTTTCTCTCTCTCCACTCTTTCATGTCACTTGATCCTTTGTACTTATGTTTAGTTTGTCATGGGACCTTTATCCTAGGGGCTTGATCATAGTCATCTCACCTTGCTAACATGATTAAATTAGATCCCGCTCGACACACAAAATTTGGCTACTTTAGTGTGAGTTTGAAGTAAGTTCATAGTCTCACTAAATTGGGGGCTAAATGTGTCACCAAAAAGTGTATTCTTTGGCACTTTTCACTCATTTTGTCCTTTTCCCTTGGATTTTGGCCTTGTTTTCCATTGATTCAGTCTTAAAATCTTGTAATTCAACAATAATCTAATGGCATTTTACTAAGGTGTTGTGAAGTGTTGTAACACATTTGCTCACTTGTCTAAGACCCTCTCAACATAATTCACCTAAACAACCCCCTTTTACCCCTTTCCAATCCTTGTGACAAAGTGTTGTAAAGTTTTGTAATGAATTTTCACACTTTCCTAGGCTTATCACCCTTAATTTAATCCTTTTTCCTATGCTAATTTATCCCCTTTATGTACTTTTACTCCCAAATTAAGTGTTTCAGGAGCCAAGCATAATACACATCATTAGTCAACATTTTATTCTCGACCACCACATAAAATTGTCCAAGTGGACTAGGTCGCCACCTTGGGTGACATAGTCCCTTTTGGCATAAATTTCAAAATTAAATCAAAATCTAACAGGAATGTTGCCTCCTAAACCCTAGTGTTGGCCTATCATGTTGCATTTTTGGGAAAATTAGGGTTTAGCATGTATAAGTAAGGGTTTTCACCTTCATTTTTCTCTCTCCCAAGCTCATTTTTATATCTCATCACAAGTAATCTTGCAATAAAGCTTCCAAAGCAAGCAATCAAGCATAAGGGTTTCACAAGAAACCTCCATTGGAGTTGTTCTTGCATGTTGCAAACCTCAACAACAAAGGATTTGGTGAGAATTTACATTTTTTATCATTCAATCATCTTTCCTTTGATTTAATCTCATTTGGGTTTGAATTAGGGAAACCCTTATTCCCTAACCCCAACATTCTCTTGGTCTTTGCATGTTTTTTCAGATTTGTACTTAGATTTGGTGAAGTACAAAGTGTTGGAGAAAGTACAAACATTTCACTCAAGTAAAATCAAAGCATCAAACCCTAGAAGGAGGAAAAGGACAAGTTACACGCCATTTTCGAGAGTTTCAAACACATACTATTGTAGAGGAGGAAAATTTTAATCAGGACCCATAGAATCAAACCCTAAATCCTTAGAAAGCATCAAGAGGACTAGGTCACCACTATTGGTGACCTTGTCCCTATGCTAAACCTAAAAAAAAGGGTTTTTGCATTTTTGGGTACCCTTTTCCCTAAAACCCAATCCGACAGAATTTCCCAATAGAAGGACTAAGTTGCCCAACTTGGCATAAGTGTTCCTCTATTGATTTCAAACAATTTCCAAAGCATTTTGGGGCTTCTCATTTGCAACATTCCATTTCCAAGTTCACAAGCTCTGAAATTTCCAATTTTGTTTTTGTTTTGCATAGATTTAGGGCATATAATTTATTTTGTGTTTAGTTCATATTTGTTTTCATTTATATTTATTGGTTAGCATTAGTTTCATTCATCCACATAACACACACACATATCACAACCTTCATCAATTTTCCATTTTTTTGAATGCAACCATAAAAAATCCCATAACCACTAAGCAGAAGGAGATCCATTCCTACACACCAAGAGCTCCAAGGGTGAGAAACGCTAGGGGCCTAGTAAAGGCAATCCTCTTTCCCTAGGTCAGTGTTATATTTTTGGTGGTTCACCCACGAATCAAGAAAAGAACAAAGTAGGATCTGAAATTTCTCTTCCTCATCCATTTTTACACCAACTGATGCCAATTGAGCCACCATCATATTGAATGCTTCTAGGTAGTCTGTAATTTTTCCACCCTCTTCCATTATCAAGGAATATAATTTCTTCATCAAGAAAATATTGTTCACTAAATATTTGTCTTGATACATCTCACCAAGCTTCTTCTGTACTTTATGTGCAGAGGTCTCTTAATGTAAATTTATTAAAATAGAGTCTAGAAAGCATAATCTAATTAGACCCTTGGCTTTATGGTCCATAACATCATATTGAGAAGCTTGTGTAGGATTTGTAGGCCTTTAAACATTCTCATCAAAAACATCCTGTAAATCTCGATCTATCAATAGATCCTCCATCTTCAGCTTCCACATTTAAAAACTATTTCTAGAAAATTTATCCACCTTCATTCTCCTTGATGAAATTGCCGCTTGAAAATTCCTACAACAAGATCACAAATCGTCTTCTTTACAAGCTCCCACTCAAATCTAGATTAGTTTAAAATTCCCAACAACCCACAACTGAAACCAAAGGTGATCAAGCTCTGATACCACTTGTCAGGAAGCTAAGGTAGCAAAATAACTTCCTACACTAATCTTGAGAGGAGAATAATGCAAAAAATTTACAGATGTTTAATAGTTACATAAACTTAAATAAAATTATATATGAATATCATGCATAACAAAAAATAATAATTTACGTGGGGAAAATCCTTTTAGGAGAAAACCCCCACACTCTAAAACCCACCCAATATATTATTCAAAAATCACAAAGATTAAAATACACTTGTAGAGAAAACTTCTCACAAGAGTATCACCACTCAGAGATCCAGAGAAAACACAACCACTATCAAAATCTCAAAATACATCACAAAACACATACGTAATACAATTCCCTCATAAAATAGGGTTGCCTTATAGGTAAATTCAAGGTAATAAAATATCAGTCATCAGATATGAGACATAATGATGAATGATGTCGATTTACAATAATGAAGTGTATATAAAATTTGGCTTCCAAGGGTGCTTCCCCCAAGCCCCTACAGATGTGCACTACCCCCTTGACCCCTAGCTAGGGGGATGATCCCCCCTGACCCCTCATCGGGGGATCCCCCCATGCCCCCTATCATCATCAAATGAACAGTACCTTATGTATCAACAGTACCTTATGTAATTTCAAGGTTGAGACACATTTTCTTAATAGAGGGTGATCCCACAATAGTGGTTTACAATTTTTGGCCAAACTTGACAGTGAATGATTTTTTTTAACTAATTCTTCACATTTGGTCACCTATAGCAACTAAACCATGAGGAACTTGAAGATGATTCAAACTAGAGTCTCGTCACATTTTGTCTATAGATTCTAAAAGTATTTTTTTCAAAAATTTTGGAATTAGATTGCACTTATTTTTCCATCTTCCATGAAAAATGGTTTTCTTTTAGAAATCAACATTTTCAAAAAGTTACACACACTGTATAACGCATAAATTTTTTTCCATGAAGGATAAAATTCTAATTCTTTCGAATTTAGATTTGTAACTCCAATATCTAGTGCTTCCACTTGGTTAGATAGGTTTTTAATGAATAATTTTTCTTTAATCCAGTTTTGAAGTCAAACCAATTACAATTCAGACATAGCATGACCGTATAACGCATAACTTATTTTGTATATATCAAAATTCAATTTATTTATTTTTGGATCAAGGAATTCAATATCTGGTGCGCTCATATTTTTCAATTTTTTTTTTGATAGTCTGCTATTTTTCCACATGTCCAAAACAAAGAGCTTTATTTTCGATGAAAAACCTATGTTTAATAAAACTAAAAAAACAAATAAATAATAAAACCAAAACATATTAAAATCATATTTGTTGGATAGATAATTCTGAGGACTACCATGATCATTTCAAATAAATTTTAAATGAATTGACTTGATCCCCCAAAAGGTAAATCAAAAGTTATTTTTTATCAACATTTTGACAGGTGTAAAGGAGGTTGAGTTGTAGGTATGGTTTAAAACTAGTAGGGTTCTATGCAAGGGGGTTTTATTTAAGGTGGTTTGATCAAACCCTCTTTAATTGGAATCCTTAATTTCATATAAATTTTTAAGGCTTAAATCATTATATTTTCTAAAAATATGTGATTTCAACAAAAATCAGAATCTCCTAGAAATTGTAAACCAATTTTGTGGGATCACCCTAGACAAACATTAGATGGGTGAGGTAGAAGTGGGTGGAACTAGAAGACTAGGACTAGCATTTTGTGAAATAGGATTTTATATGGGTTCTTGTGTTCAAGATTTGAAGTTGAATTTTGGTGCTCCTTGGAGGGTGACTTTTAGTTGTGTTTTGATGGTGTTCTTTGACTTGATGATGGGTTGAATAGGATGTGAAGTGCATGAGATATGGTTATGGATGGGTGCTAGTTTAACATGGAAGAAATTTTGGTTTCCCTTGTCAATGGAGGGAAAGGATGACATGGAGGCTTGGATGGTTTTTAGGATTTCTTGGAATCTACTTATAGGACACATGATCATGGATTTATGTGATTGTTAAAGTAGTTGGAAAGGATAAATTCAACAAGATCTTGAGGTATGAGATGGAATATGGAGGATATGTTAGGATCATCTTGATCCATGGTTTGTTGGTTTCGACGATTGATGATTTATCGGTATTTAGCTAGACTATGATGGACATCAAGGTAAATTGAAGACATGGTAATAATTTTTCAATAGGATAGATTAGTTTGGAATGGTGTTAGGTTGATAATTTGATTAGATTAATATGATGATGAAGGATGATGATAATAAAGGATGTGGATTAAAGGTGATGATAGATATTAAGGATGATAATGTATTAAGAAAGAAGGATTTTGATGTGGATTATGGAGGGTTGTAACAATAATTATTGGGACCTCAATTGGATTAGAAAAAATAATTAAGTTTAGGGTCCTAAATGATAGGTTAAGAATAGATGTAGATAATTGAGATATTGGGATAATTTAGATTAGATTATTGGCTATGATTAAAATAAGATGGATGACTAGAAATATTAGGGAGATAATTAGGATGATAATGAATGATTAGGATGGGGTGATAAGGACAAGGTGATTAACATGAAAAGGAATGATTATAATGGATAAGGCTAACTAGAATGAAATGAGAGATGGTTAGGATGGAAAGGAATGGTTAGGATTATAATAGATGATTAGAATGAAGGGTGATTAGGATGAAGGGTGGATGATTAGGATGAAAATGGATGATTATAATGATTAGGGAGATAATTAGGATGATAAATGATGATAATGATGGAAGGGGATGATTAGGATGGAATGATTGAAAGGAGATAACTACAATGATTAGGGATGTAATGATTGAGATGGAAATAAATTATTAATATAGAATGAAGAATGAATAGGATTAGAATGGATAATTAGGATGATTGTGAAAGGTTGGAATGATTACGGAAGATATTAAAATGATTAAGAGGGATTAAGATGAGAAGGGATGATTATGATAGAATGATATGATTAGAATGAGGAGGAATGATTATAATGAAAATTATTGGTTAGGATGTGGTGATTAAGATGATTAGGATGAGATGAGGTATGGTTATGATGACTAGTATGGGGTGACTAGGATGAGGAATGATTATTTGGATATGAAGAAGTGGTCAAGATAAGGTGATTAAGATGACCAAGATGAGATGATGGATTGTTATGATGACTAGGATGGGATGATTATGATGGAGAATGAAGATGGAAATTTTAAATTGGATATTATGTGGATAGCTTGACTTGGAGAACACCTAGATGTTTTTTATTTTTTTAGGTGTTTTCTAATTTTTTTGGGTTTTTTTTTTTTTTTTAGTTTTCTTGATTTAGATCTTGAATACACATCCACACACGTAAGACAAGGTTTAATGCAAGATGTAATTAATTTTTTTTTTACAAGATGACACTTCCAAGCACAAGAAAAATCTAACAATTATTCAAGTGGGTAGGCTAGCCAATGGTCTTAAAATAGGATGCACAAGGATCTAGGGATGTCTTGTAAATACCTTGAAGGTATGTGAGGCCCAACTCCATGAATTTGAAAGGATAATAATGCCAAACAGTCAAGAGGAGAGGTTAACCCACACTCCACCTTCATTTCTAAAAGGTATAAAGTTCTTTGGGGCTTAGCCAAGATTGGCAAGACTCACTTCCAAGAGGTGTGTCTTTTGATTCGCCCTCCTCTATTTATACTCTATCATAACACTAGAGTTGAGGTCACCCCTATAGTGATCACTTCTCTAGGTAGGCCCCCTAAGAGGATTACTCAAAAGTGATGCAAATAATTCTATTTGTCTCCAAGATCATATGATAATGCAAGGAGAGGGAATACACATGAATTTTTATCACACAATAAATGTTCATTAACATTTGGATTGAAATATTTGATGTTAAAATGAGAGTGTTAAAGATTTCTTTTTAATATCAAGATCATATGGAAATGCGAGGGAAGAGCATATAAACCTCCAAGCACAAACAAGATCACTAATCAATGCAAACACTTGTTCTTTTAAAGCAAAAATCGAAAGTGTGATGTTGTAAACAAGATTAAGATAGAGATATGAGTTGAAAGTGTGCACCTAGATTTTCTTTAGCTCCAAATTTCTATCCACTTGATCCAATTTTCCCTTTGAAGAGTTTATTTTTCTGCACATTAACAAAACCAACAAAAAAACCCTAGCATGATAATTGATCACTAATATTAGAGGGTTAGCTTAAAACCCAAAAAAAAGAACTCGGATCTATTAATGATGATAAAACTCTTACAAAGATTAGAAAATAATTTATGATGCCACAAAATAGATGTATATGAAAAATTTGTTCATCACTAGATTGTAATTCTATTTTTTTTCACCTAGTCAAAATAAATCTATTTTTTAGAAAAAAAATTGGCACCAAAAACAAAAACACAAAGAATATACCCCTACAAAAATTTCAAGATCTTTCCAAAAATGAGAAAAAAATCTAACAAATTCACTTATTAGCTCCCAAAAATGTGGAATTATGGAAAAACTCTAATTAACAAAAATTCAAAATTTTATCACTATTTTCAGCTCAAAAATAAATATGTAAAGAATAGACCCCCACTAAAATTTTAAGAGCTTATTGAAATGCACAAATTTTTGAAAAATTCACTGATTTGCACCTAAAAATGTGATTTTTTTTTTTTTAATTTTTTTAATCATAAAATCATCCTAAATCACCCAAAAATAATGATATGACCTTAATTTTTTGTTGTATTTTCTTTAGATGATTTATAAACTTTAGCTAAAATCCTATGAAAAAATGCATGGTCATTTGAAAGATATGATGAAATCTTTGAAAGATTGGGTTTTTTCATAAAATGACTCAAAAACTACAAAAAAGCTAACAAAATATGTAAAAAGTAAGCTAGATCAAGTGAAGTGGGTCTAACTCCAAAATTCCTGAAAATTTCTCAAAAAATTGAGCCAAAAATCAGTTGGGGGTTCACATTGGGTTCACCAAAATATATGCATATAAAATGGATATAATAGAAATATGTGTAAAAATATCTTAAATCAAACCAAATACATGCAAACCTCAAATATTGAATGTATTATGTTGAGATTTTGAAGATTTGAATATGATTTCTCATGAATCAATAAAAATTCTAGCAGCATGACATTAGGATAAAAGATGTTGATGCAAATGGGATTGGAGACCTCTCATTTATAGAAATGAAATGGAAGAAATGAAGGATTTGGATACATTAATGATGAATGGATAGGATTGAATGAGAAGATAAGGTTTGGATTGAAGTTGCAATCATGTAACAAGTGTCACATGAGGGAAAGGGATGGGCTTAGGGAAACATCCTTATATGGGTGACTATGATTAAGATGTGGGATATTAAATGAACGGATAAGATGAAACGGTTGTTTGACTTTTGGTAAGTGTCTAGATTCGATGAATCTAGACAAGGGCTTAGTTAGACATATGGAGAGGACACTTGTCATATGCTGACAAGATTAGATTATGATCCATGTGAATGGAATCAATAGATAGGGTTAAATGGATAAGGATAGGGGATAAAGCAAAATTAAATAATGGAAAAAAAGTGCAATGGGCATTAATTAACCTAAATTAATTAATTAATTTAGCTAGAGGATTTAGGGATAAGGCTAGAAATAATTAAATAGATATAAAATTTATTTAATTAAAGGTAATAAGGATAATAGATAAATAATTAAAGAAATAATAAATATTATTTCATTAATTAATGGGATAGGATAGGCTAAAATGAGGTGTGGTTGGGTTAGGACATTTTAAGGTTTCTACACTTGGGACTAACTAATTAATTTACTACAAGAAAGGATGGCCAATTGGTTCCTATCTAGGATGAATTATGGTTTCTATGGGCATCCTTGATATACTACAAGGGTACATGATACAAAATTTACAAATGAAAGGTAATCAATCAAATAGGTTGGAAAATTAGGTAACCCACCCTTAACGACCACTTCCCTAAGGTATTAAATTCTGGGGGGATTACCTTGATTGAAGAGATTATTCTTCCAAGAGATGTTTCTTTTAATTCACCTCCCACTTTTTAGACTCCATTGAAATGCTAGAATTAGGGTCATCATTGAATGCGATAAAATGCTTATTAAGTATCCTAAAAATATGATCTTATTTCTTTTGGTCACCCAAGATCACATGAATCACAATGGGAAAGAATACATGATTGAAGTCCTTCAAATGAAATATAAGAGACCAACTTATGATTTTTATCTCCAAGATCAACCAAGTGTGTGAGGAAAAGTCATATTATTGAGTGTGGCCTCACAAGCATAGCATGCAAAGCTTATTTTCCCTTAATAAATTTAAGTGTTCTTATATTAGTGATTAAAAGAAATTCGTCAAAATAATTTTCTATAAATAAAATTTTACTATATTTTAGGATTTTTGTTTGGAAAAATAATTTCAATTTACACAAACAAAGGGTTAGAATATAAAATGATAAGAAATGATGCCGACCACAATGTCAATAAGTTCAAAATTCATGGAACCACTAAAATAGGTAATGAGTGTAAAAAATTAGGAAATAGATGTTATAATTGTGAAAAACATGAGCCACGGGATCAGACAATAAACAAAGACACCTTCCATGTAAGAGAGATACAAAAAATATATGCAATATTCATCAACAGAAAAAGCTATAGAATACAAGAGTTAAAGAAAAAAAACTCAAGAGAAAAAGTATTACAAGGTATTGAAAAGGTATGATAATGCAATGAAGGTACCCATGTACACACAATCTAATATCTCACAACTAGATAAGAGGAGAAAACCACATTGAAAAAACTCCTCTTCAAATGAGAGAAAGGAAAATGAGGGATTGAAAAACCTCCAATTCAAAGTGAATGACTAAGTAGCCTCCAACCAAAATATTATCTTGAATACAAAAAATATATGCAATATTCATCAAAAAATATATGCAATATTCATCAACAAAAAAAGCTACAAAATACAAGAGTTCAAGAGAAAAAACTCAAGAGAAAAAGTATTACAAGGTATTGAAAAGGTATGATAATGCAATGAAGGTTGAGTGCTATATAATAGAATCCCTAAATGATAAAGGGATTAGATCATAACAAGTTTCAACATCTCATGTAAAAGAAAAAAAATGATCTAATAATGGCTCACTAGTTAACATAGAAAATGACTCATTAGTTTAGCTCAAGTGCATGAGAATAAATTAGAATAATAATTAATTAAAGATGAATTAATTATTAACTAATTCATGATTTCTCTAATACCCCCTCTTAAGATGAACATGGGGAGTAGCTAAAAACCCTAAAATGAGAATGCATGATGGGTCCCGACAAACAAGGCATGGTGAGGTACCCATGTACACACAATCTAATCTCTCACAATTAGATAAGAGGAGAAAACTACATTGAAAAAAATCCTCTTCAAATGAGAGAAAGGAAAATGAGGGATTGAAAAAATTCCAATTCAAAGTGAACGACTAAGTAGCCTCCAACCAAAATATTATTCTTAAAAAGAGGAATATGTAGAACATCATTGAAGCAGAAAGAAGTTATAGACTACTATCAAATGATGACTGATATAGTACTGAAATGAAGAACCTCCACTAAAACAAATGATGATCAAGATCAAGATAACAAGAATATGTATGAGTGCCCCTAATGACACTACTCGAATTAGATGGAAAATAAAGGAAAACATCTAGAACTCAAAGATACAAATATTAGGATGAAGAGGAAAACAATATGCATGAGTGTCCCTAATGACACTACTGAAATCAAATGAAAAACAAAGGGAAAACATATAGAAATCAAAGATAATAATGACACATAAATTTGTATTAGTGACCCCAATAATACTACTCAACATACAAGGTGCAAGTCAAAAATATAGGTACCAATATTCTGAAGAAAATTGATCAAGAGAGAGATAATAATCTGCATAAGTGTCCCTAACAACACTACTTGAATCAAATGGAAAATAAAGGAAAACATATAGAACTTAAAGATACATATAACACGTGAATCTGTAACAGTAACCCCAATGACACTACTCAAAATACAATATGCAAGTTGAAAATATAGGTACCAATAGTCTCTGATCAAATAAAAATGGAAGGATGTCTCCAAAAATAGGAACTAAATAATATCCATATAGTAAATTATCCTTCTCACCAAAATACAATGGTAACCATCTTTTTTTTTTTGTTGCATTTACCTAGTACATAGGAACAAGAACTAGATACATAGATCACTCTAAACATGAAACCAAGGAAGCATTAGCACCAATAGTAGAAAGCCCAAAAAATGCGAAAAGGGAGAGCCAAGACAATTACACCAAAACTATGTGAAAGAATGAATTACACATGTAGGAGAGACAACCTATAAATAAAAGGGTGTGCAAACTAAGGAACAAATGCATGAGGCAAGAATCACTAGAATTCATTGTTATATTGGAAGGAAAACTCACTTCACAAATGTGTGATAGAAAACCAATGGAAAACATCAACCCTCATGGCACTTTATATCATAGTGTGAGTACAAAAAGGCACAAAAGGATGTGCAAAATCCCTAAAATGTATACACCATAATAGCACTTTATCTTAGTGCATCTATAACAGACAATGTGCATGAAAAAGATGTCTAAAATGCCCAAATAGGAGAAAAAACTAGAAATACATGAGGAACAAACAAAATTGAGTCATCCCACATAAACAAAAGAGTTTCAAGGAGCTAAGAGGTCAAAGTAATTCACTAGAATGTAAAAACACAAAAAAATGAATAAAATGTATGTACTTAGAGAGAAATCTAAAAAAGTTCATGGATGAATGTGAAGAGCTTTGAAAGATAGTCCCAACGCTGCTAGAATTGTGCAAAATAGAGAAATAGTTCAAACGTTATGAGCTCTAGACTGAAAATAAAAAAACTAAATTAAACAGGCTATAGAATACACCAGCAAAAAAAATATTGATGAGACCCACACCACTAGAGAGTTGACGGAACCAACATTGTAATAATATCTCACTCACCCAATTTTGATATTGTATGCCAAAGTTATGGAAAAATTTAAAAAACACCTATTTTAGGGCACAAAGAGGGTTTAAGGGGCCTCAACATGTGTTTGTAGTGCTAACATCATTATAATGTCATGCTAAGATCAGTGGAATATTCTAGGGAATATTCCTTGATGCTGAAAAATCAAGCCCCCTGCAAAAGAACAATGAACAAAATATTTCTTGGCATAATGGAATATTCTACAAAATTCTTGTTGTGTGGATTGGAACTTGCTAGAATTGCAAAGATGGTGCTAAAAAAGACAAGTGGCTACTAGAAGATGAAAAATTGCTAGAAACTATGTGCCTTTGGGGAATGAAAAACCTGACTAGTGGGGGTAAAGGGTCATTGGTGGGGTTTAAAAAATGCATCGATGAGGCCATCGAGCCCCACAAAGGGTATGGGTCCCTACCATGTAGCTAAGGTCTAGAGGTCACAATAGCAGGAGTACCGCGTACCTTGCAAAAAAAAAGGTAGTTTTTTATTTTATTGTTTAAAATCTCTAAAAAAACATGTAGACCTTTATTTTTTATCTTTTTTTAAATTTTTGTGCATAGTGTCATATGGGCCCCTATGCATTTTTTTACCTCAAATGCCCCTAATGTCGACTATAGGGAGATTTATAGTCAAAATTTATTAAATCGGTCTCTTGAATCCAACAATGAGGTTCTTTTTACACCAAAAATGCACCTAAAGTTTCCCACCTCCAAAAATTGCAAAAAAAGCAATGGAGTATCTAGATCTCAAGCCTGTAATCCTTGTTGAAGAGAAAAACCTCATAAATATAGAATGGGTTTGTTGAATCCATGCTTTAATACCATGTTGGAATTGTAAAAAATATAAGCCATGGGATCAAACAACAAACAGAGACACCTTCCATGCAAGAGAGATGCAAGAAATATACGCAATATTCCTCAATAAAAAAACCTACAAAATTTAAGAGTTCAAAAGAAAAACTCAAGAGTAAAAGATAAAATATGGAAAAAAATCAACAACGAAGTGAAACAAAAAAAATATTGTACCTAAGAGTAGAACCATCAAAATATGTTGTGTATCCAATAAAAGAGGGTATGGATTTATTTTAAGTATATAACATGTATAAGTTGGATTATAGAATGCATAAATTGGATTATGGAATGTATATGCAAAATGTGATTCTTACATTAAAAGTAATAAATGTGAGATAAAAATTTGATTTTAAAATCTAAAAATATGATTAAATAAGCTAATACAAAAGATATATCTTATATAAGCTAACATGTCTTCTAAATATTTAAAGATATCTTTATATATAAATTTATATTGATATATACTATCTCCTTTTCAGAGTGATCTCCCAAATATATTGAAACTTTTGAATGTTTCAGGAAAGGTTTTCTCAAGTGTTGCAGCTATGAATGATCTGAAGGTTTCTCATGGCAGATCTGTTAGAACTGATACACCCCCTGAATATCCAACTTTTTCTGAGCTTGATGGTGCTTGTGTTGGTCACGACGAGATCGATGGGACCTCTACAATAGTGCAAATGTGATCAGCTCAGGTTGCCCCTATTGTTATTACTCATGTGACACCCTTGGTGTAGACTTTCCCACCAGTCGCTTATAAAAATACTCCCGCCAAATATTCTCTTCAAGCTCACAATGGGGGATAGATGCCAAAATTTGATAAGCCTCTAGTTTTGTGCCCTAGTTCGGCTAGGGCTCCAAAATTTTGTTTCTCAAATAATTCCATGGCAGCTGATTCAATACCTCTCCATCTTGTCACTGGGTCATAAGATTCGATAGGCTCTAAGCTCAGGGATAGCCTATCATTTAGGGATATGTTTTTTGGTTCAAGCAAAGAGAAAAAAATTAAATTTGCTGCCTGGGATGCTCGACCATTAAGGGATAATTAGTCTCCAAATATCACAGGGTCTCTAAAAGCTACCTCAAAACCCTCATCAAAAAGGCATCCTCCTCCCCTATACTAGTCTTTTCCAAGAATCTAAAAAAGGGAGGTTGATGTTGGTAAACAATACTTTGCATCCAATGGTTTGATTGACTAGTTCAATCATCTATGGCCAAATTTACCAGATGTGTATGACTAGATCTCATCAACATGGCAATCCACACTCAAAGGTAATGTAGAAGTCTATCCTTGTGCTCAAGGTTTTTTTATTTTGGTGTTTGATTACTGAAAGGGATTCCATTCTATAAGAGAAATTATGTTGGGGTAAAGCATACTTTTGAAATTGTGGTTTTCATATTTTAATCCTATTATTGAATCTTTCTCTATAAAACTTGTTTGATCTACCTTCTAAATCTTTTGTTACAATACTAGTTTGTGTATTATTTTCAAGAATTGGGCTCATTGGGAAGATTTCTTGTAGTGGATTCAAACAAAATTAACTTCACCCACACAACTTTTGCTTGAATGCTCCTTTTTGACATTGATGTCACATGTGATCTCCCCATAGATATCACTTTCAAGTTTGTTAATCATAGCTGGATGCAACTTCTAGATTATGAAGTTTTACCTTTTTGATGTAGGAAGTGTTTTGAAACTGCTCATATGGCCAACTCCTACTCCAGAATCATTAAAAAAATTGATCAATAGTCTTAGTGGAATAATGCTCAACCCCATCATTACTCAATTAAAGCATCGTCAAAGGTGGAGGAGGAAAATGCTTAACCTTCTCAACAACCTTGTTTTTGTCCAATTTTTAAAGATAGGAAAGGTATAACACATCCAGCTATAAAATCTTATACAAAAGCATATTTGGCACAAAGGCAGCCTTAGCAATCAAATAGTTTTTCAAAATTCAAGCCTCATAATACAACCTCAAATTCAATTGTTGCATCTTCTCCAAAGTGTGACTAGAGATTATCTACAAAGAGTGGTGAAATAAATCCATAGGTTTCATCTCAAAACACGAAATACAAAAAAATGCAAAAGAAGGAAGATGAGGAGGACTAGCAGGAAGTTATGAATAAGATAAATAAAATCCTCATGTCAAAACTAAATAGGATCAAAATGGATTTGCAATCTCACACCAAATCGGGTGGATAAAATATAACTCATAATGAGTAGATTTTTTGTACCCCTCTGATGCATTGCTATGTGCTAGCCATGGCTAGCCATTTATGTAATTTTTTAAGTTTAATCAATAAAACTTACTCTTATGGATCAAAAAAAAAACATGTGAGATAAAAAGTTATTTAAGGTTGTTAATGGTAAGATTTGAACACGTAACCCCTAGAAAATTGATCTCTAAAAGACACAAGAGTTATATAGTTATAATTTATGATAAAAATATATTCAAAGGGGTGAAGAGAAAAGACATTCATATGTAATATATCAACCAAATTAAAAGGTGTGTCCATTGAACATGTTTAAGTTACAAAGATCTACAAGAAAGTGTCTTAGACCTACAAAATAATGATTAAAAGATCAAATAACTTTAACAAAACCTATGATATTGACCCCTATCAAAACAATGAATGTTAGAGTGTTGAAAATTATTAAAAAATATGTTAGAAAGGTTAGGAGTGGATACACTAGAAAATACATAGTAGAACCACTAAAGCACAAAGCACAACTATTGAAACTTAATGGAACCATCCAATTGTGACCTACAAGCACAAAATAATTAGAAACAATAGAAAATGATTATTAAAAGGTATGTGAGTCTGACATAGTGTGCTATGGATGTGTATATAGAATTTTGAGTATAAAATAACAAGTTAAAAAATATAAAATATCCTACACATAATGAATGCAACAATCAAGATCATGGGAGCGGGAATAGGAGCGAGCGAGCAGGAAAAGTCTGGTTTTGAATCTTCGATCATTGTAGCGGGTGGGGGTTCGAGGGAATCTCAGGCGAATGCGGATATTTCTTTGAGTTCTGAGAAAGGTAAGTTAGGCTCTGTCGAAAAGGACGTTCGCGAAAAAGTCCAAGTGGACCCAGGTGGAAAGGATGGAATTCCATAATCCAAGGCTACCGTGGAAATGTCGGAAAAAGGAGATGAAAAGGGTAATACGTGGTCTTCGTTGTTTGGTGTTAAGCCAAATGACAAATCATCTTTTCCCCCTGTGCGTATTCTTTCTGACCTGGGGTCTGGAAAGTTTTCTATTTTTGTGCCGAATGAAATCATAGACCATAATATTGCAAAGATGGAGAATGTTTTGGTTGGAAAATTTTTGGGTCCTAGACCTAATATTGAAGTTGTAAGGGAGTTTGTTAAGAATAAATGGAAAACTAGTGGACTGGTTTCGGTGGCGGCACTCCCTAGAGGCTTTTTTGCCTTTCAGTTCACTTGCAAAGAGGACTCTAGGGCTATAAGGAGCGGTGGCCCCTAGGTTATTGGAAATTCTTCCTTGGCCCTGAAGAAGTGGTCTTCTAGGGTTGATCTATCTAAATCCATCTTTGAAATGGTGCCGGTCTGGGCTAGATTGCCTGGTCTTCCTTTGGAGTATTGGAATACAGATATTTTCAATGGGATTGCTAGTTCTTTTGGAGAACTTTTGTCCATTGACTCAATGACCACGGCTAGAAAGCATTTGGTCTTTGTTAGAATCTGTGTTGGGGTTTCTCAAAATGCTGATCTCCCTTCTTCGATTGACATCCAATCCTAGCTAGGGGTTTGGAAGCAAGCTATTGAATTCGAGACCACACCCTTTGTTTGCTTTAAATGCCGAAAGTCTGGGCATTGGGCGAAAAAGTGTCCGATTAATAATAAAAGTGAAAAGGAGAAAGTTGCCAACCCTAAGAGTGTTTGGAGAAAAAAATCTGAGGAGGAGAAGCAATTTTCTATCCCAAGTGTGAAGGACAATCTTGAAAGACACACTTCTGCTCAAGATTTGAAGGAGAACCATAGATGTTTGCAAAAGGATGCTTGCCCTAGTTTAGATAGCACTTGCTCTTCAGATCCTAAGGATCCTAAATACTTGATTTCACCACAGGTGGATAGAAAGGAAGAAACTAATTCTATGGAGGGAGCCTGGGATACTCAGAAGAAGGCTAAAATAAGAGGTGAAGAAATGGGTTTTGTTTCGCCTTCACCTTTGGTGATGGCTGGTAGTATGAATGTGCCTAGTCTAGAGGAAATACCCATTAAGGGCTTGTCCCTGGAGATAGGATTACCTATCCCTTCTCACTTTCATGTTGATAACCCTTGCTCAAAAGGGGAACAGGAACTAGAGAATGCCACTTTGGAGGTTGTGAGGGAAACTTATGAGACCCAAAGCATGAAAATGAAAACACCTAATGTCAATACTTCAGAAGCCAAGAATGGCTTAATGGAAACCCTTCCTTGGGATCAAAGGTTGTTTTCTGAGAAGGATTGGGAATCAGGAAGAGAGCTGGAAAGCCAAGATGAGACTGAATGGGAGGAGGTTATTTCACATTCAAGGTCAAAGAAGGAAAAAAAAAAGAGGATGGAAACCTCAAGTGGAATGATCACCAGAACTAGGGCCAAGGCAAACTGTGGGAATACTAAGCCTTGCTAGGGAAGGAGATCAAAAAAATGTCAAAGGGAACAAGGCAGCCTTTAGGATATTGCGGATGGGATCCAAATGACCATCCCGAAGATACTTCAATCCCCAAGTAAGAAATGAAAATCATGTCATGGAATATAAGAGGGTTGAATAGCCGTCATAAAAAGGATGTTTTGCAAAATTTTGTTAGGGACCACAAACCTGATATTCTTCTTGTTCAAGAAACAAAAATGCCTAAAGCTAAAGTAGAATGCTTTAAAAAATTTCAGAATTGTGGGGCTCACGGAAATAGTTCTGCAGGTGCTTCGGGGGGAATTGTTACTTTTTGGAACAAGTTGTTTATTAAAGGTGAGCCCTTAATGGAGAATGGTAATTTAGTGGCCACCAGATTTACCCACATAAGAGACAATTTTTGTTGGATTCAATCCAATATATATGCCCCGAATTGTAAGAATGCTAGAAATTCCTTTTGGTGTGAGTTGTCTAGTTTTCGAAAATGTTTTGCTAATGAGCACTGGGTGGTCATGGGAGACTTCAATACTCCTCTCCTGAACGATGAAAAATTTGGGGCTTCTCAAATTAACTGGGATAGTATTTCAGGTCTCTTCGACTTCATTAACAATAATGCCTTGATAGACCTTGACCTGCAAGGTGCTTCTTATACCTAGACTAATAGGAGGTTAGGACTTGACTTGATCCAAGTGAGACTCGATAGGACCCTTGTTTCTGGTCAATGGTTTATAGACTATTTTTGTGCTTTGAGAGCTTTATCAAGGGTTGGATCTGATCATTTTCCCATTTGTTTAACGGCAGATCCTACTAAGGTGAAAAAGAACTCCCCTTTTAGATTCGAAAAATTCTAGCTATCTCATCCTCGAATCTTTGAGGAAATCAGTAGATGGTGGAATATTGATATTACTGGCACAACTATGTTCAAGATTGCTAAAAAATTAAAGGAAGTGAAATTTAATTTGAGGAGATGGAAAAAGGATGCCTTTGGGAATATTTTTGGAACTAAGATGGAAATTCAAGGTAAAATTCAGGAGATCCAGGCTAAAATCCAGAAATGGGGGTACATTGATAATTACAGAGAAAAGGAAAATGAACTTCTCATTCAATTGCATGACATCATTGCTAAAGAGGAAGTTTTTTGGCGGCAAAGATCTAGGGTGTCTTGGTTGACTGGGGGAGATAGGAACACCAGATTTTTTCATCTGTCTGCTTCGAAACATAGGGCTGCTAACAGAATCGCTTACATTGATGTTAATGGGACGAGGTTTGAGGAGGAAGATGATATTAAGAAATAGGCTGTCCTTTTTTTCAGCAACCTTCTTTCTTGTAATGGAGAGATTGTTCCTGAAGCTCAAGATTCCTTGATTGAGGCTATACCCCAGGTGATTGGTCACAATGAAAATTCTATGATCATTGCTATTCCTTCCAAGGCTTAAATTAGGAAAGTTGTTTTCTCTTTTGATGGCAACAAAGCTCCAGGACCAGATGGTTTTCCATTATTCTTCTTCCAAGTGTTCTGGGAAATTGTTGAGGTGGATGTTGAGAATGCTGTCAAGGAATTCTTTGGATCAAGATGTATTTTGAAAGAAATTAATACTACTTTTGTGGTCCTTATTCCAAAAAAACCTGGGGCTTCGGAGTTTCAAGCTTTTCGGCCAATCAACCTGTGCAATTCTATCTATAAAATTATTTCGAAGGTCTTAACTACAAGATTGCTTTCTGTGCTTCCTCAAATGATTGCTCCACAGCAGAATGGTTTTGTGCCAGGTAGGTACATTCTAGACTCTGTTATTACTGTTCATGAGAATTTACATTCTTTAATGGTATCGAAGACTGAAGGGTTCATTCTTAAATTGGACATTTTCAAAGCCTATGATCGGGTTGAGTGGAATTTTTTATTTAAAATCTTGGCCAAGTTTGGTTTTAATAACAGAGTCATTCAGATGGTGAACTAGCTAGTTTCAACAGTTACTTCTTCTGTCATTGTGAACGGGTCATGTTCGAGGTTTTTTTAGACTTTCAGAGGCCTCAGACAGGGAGATCCTATCTCTTCTATTCTGTTTACAATTTTGGCTGAGAGTTTGGGAAGAAATATTAAAAAGCTTATTGATCAAAGATCCCTTGCTAGTTTAAGACCTTCCTCTTCTCTTCTAACCTGTTCCCACCAAAAATTTGTTGATGACACCATTCTCATGGGAAGATCTATTGCAGCTGAAGCTAAGACTTTCAAAAGAATTCTGAATCTTTATGAATCTGCTTCTGGGCAAGTTGCTAATAGGGCTAAGAGTTCAATTTTCTTCCTCAATACTCTGGAGCATAGACAAGTTAAACTTGCTCGGATTCTTGGATGACGGATTGAGCCCCTTCCATCAACCTATCTTGGTTTGCCTCTTTGCATTATACCCTTGGACTCGTTCTGGATCTCTTTGGTTGAAAAATTCAATAAGAAGTTGTCGAGGTGGAAAGGAGCTCTTCTCAGTCAAGCTAGAAAAATCGAGCTTCTAAAGGCATCCTTGCAAAATCTCCCTATGTATGCTCTTAGCTTATTTAAAATTCCTGCTAAATATGCTGAGGCCATTGAAAAAATTTAGAAAAGGTTTCTCTGGTCTGGTGTGGAGGATAAGAAGATAATGCCACTCGTTGGATGGGATCTGGTTTGTAGACCTAAATCGAGAGGGGGCCTAGGTTTAAGAAAAATTAAAGTGTTGAATTTGTCCCTTCTTGCTAAACAGCTTTGGAGAATTCTTAGTTTGAGAGGGGAATGGCAAGATACCTTAAAAGCCAAATATTTTAGTAACTGTGAGTCTCTTAATGAGGTTATAAATTCTTCTTTTTTACCTCGTGGGTCTGTTTGTTGGAATGATATGAGCAGAGGTAGAAATTTGCTGGAAATGGGAATTGATTGGCTGGTTGGAAAAGGAAATTATGTTAGGTTTTGGGAAGACAAATAGCTTTTTAAAGATCCTTTAATCAGAGATGAGAAATTTAGTAAATGGATGGATGATTGTAAAAGGGAATTCGGGGTCTTGGTTAAAGATTACTGGAGGAATGGGGGTTGGGTTGATTTGAAGACCATCAATCAGGATCTTAGCCCAGTTCAGTCAGCCTTCAGGGCCCTAAGACTAGCTCAACACCATGTGGATGATCTTGCTGTTTGGTTAGACAATCCATCTGGCATTTTTTCAGTTTCTTCTACTACTTCTATGCTGGCTAGTCCGATGGAGCCTCCGCCCTTCTGGGCTAAGGCTTGGATTAATCACCTGATTCCTAAAATCAATATTTTCTATTGGATAATGCTACATAATAAGATTCTCACTTTGGACAATCTTGGAAAAAGAGGAATTCAATTACCTAACAGGTGCTACATGTGCAGGAATGATGCTGAGACTGTTAATCATCTTTTTCTTCATTGCCCTTTTGTTTCGCACATTTGGGGTACAATTTTTGAGCTTCTTGATTTGATTTGGGTTTCCCCTGCTTTTGTCAAAGACTTTTTCTTGCAATGGAAAGCTCCTTCAAAAAATCCTTTTGTGCGAAAGCTCTAGTCTTTTGTTCTACCTTTTGTGTCATGGAATATTTGGAAGGAAAGGAACAATAGAGTGTTTAGGGAAAAAGAGAAGTAGGAGGGGACTTGCATGAAAAAATTGTAAGGGCAATAAAGGAAAATTTATCTTTAATCCCAAGAAAAATGGTTGATAAAGCTAATTGGTCTCCTTTCGATATTGCTACGGCTGAAAAGTGGAATTCTAAATTAGCAACATTAAATGTCCCCATGCCTGATGTTTGTGGGAGGGAGAATGCTAGTTGGTCTTTTCCACCTTTGGGTTAGTTGAAAGCCAATTTTGATGGTGCTGCTAAAGGAAACCCTGGGAAAGCTGGTAGTGGGTGTGTTTTAAGGGACATCTCGGGGGCTTTTATTGGGGCTTTTGCTATGGACATCAGCACCCAAACTAATCATGTTGCGGAAGCTGTAGGGGCTTATCATGCGGTTAACTTAGCTTTCAAGATGAACACGAAATGTCTTTGGTTGGAGGGTGATTCAATGAATATAATAAATTGCATTCTTGGGCTTACCCCTCCCTCGTGGACCATTAAAAAGTGGATCGAAGATACAATAATCTTATTAAGTAAATTCGATAAAGTGAAAGTGTCCCATGCCTACAGAGAAGCCAATAAGGTGGCTCATTATTTCGCCAATGAAGGGGTTAAGAGGGGCGGGGAAAACACGTGGAGGAAGAATGACTACCTCCATTCTAAGGTGAAAGCACTAATTTATTATGATTCAATGCATGGAAGAGAAGCTTGTCTTCATCATGACGAAGAGGATAAAGATTAGGTACATCGATTTCATTAGATTTGATGGGACTAACATCATTTTCTTTTTTAAGAAGAGTCTCTGGTACGCTTTCTGGGTGTTTGATAAAATATGCTTAAATGGGACCCAGAGCAACTGTAGGGTGTGGTATAATAGAGCTTTGAAGATGGGGGGAAAGAGAAAACGTGTGGAGCCGAGCAGCTTTCAACAGCATAGAAAGAATGCTAAAGCCTAGGAAAGAATTGAAAAGGGAGGTTTAGTCCCGTTTCTGGAAAAGCTCCATGGTACTGACGAGAGGATGTTGGACTATTTTGCCAAAAATTGGAAAAATGGTGAGATTGTGTTGTTTGGTAGGAATGTTAAGCTGAATGAGGAAATAATCGGTGAGATTACTAGTCTTTCGACTGAGGGTGTGAAATTTTATCGGGACCGTCAGTTCTCTGATGAAGCGGTCATAAGATTTCGTAAAAAAGACAAGGAGAAGGTTAAGTTGGTTAAGGTTGCTAATAGCTACTTTGATGTGGAGTCCATTAAATCTATCTGGAGGAAAGTTTTAAGAGTAATAATGGAGTATATCACGGTTGATGGGTGCTTCACCAGGGCGTATGGTTATCACTTTGCCATTCTGAAACATTTCCATCACAAGGTTCGTATCTCTTTGCCTTTTTACTTGTTCTCTTCTTTTAAGAATTGCCTTGATGAAGTTGAAAGAAACCCTAGGAGGACTTCTATTATTCACCCTGGTCTTGTCAAGCTCATCTATGAGCATTATCAAAATTTACCTGCTTTGCCTAAAATTATTGATCTTGGGGAATTGGATGATGAGGATACTGAAAGTAGCAGGGAGAACAACCCCCTGGCCCATCCTTCTTGTGCCCCTATTGGTCCTAATACCATTGCTCGCCAGTCCCTGTCTTGCCGAAATGACCTTATGGATTCTGCTCTACCTTCATGTCCTAATCTGTAGCCTTTGCATGATTGCCCTATCCCGGGTTTTGCCTAGTCGCCTTGTCTTAATCCCCAGCCATCTCCTAGCTGCCCTACTCTGGGTTTGGTCTCTGGTTTTAAAGGTACCTCAGCTACGAAATTAGTCTCGTACTCTGGGAATTCTATGGAAATTCTTTCTGATAAACCTATGGTCAGTAAAGAGTTAGCCCCTAGTGCCCCTACATCTGGAGGTTTTGGGAATACCCCTAATGATTCCCCTAATTAGGATGAAATTAATTCTGCCTTGAATAAGCTCAAGATTGAGGACATTGTGAGTGTGGAGGGAAAAAGTAAAGATGGCCTTTTCACTATTCTCAAGTGGACCCAGAAGGAAGTCTGTGATTTGAAAGGCCGTAATAGAGATCTGAGCAATAGAGTCATGGATTTGGAGTAGAAGATTAGCTAGAGTCGTAATGAGAATGAGGGATAGGAAACCCCCTTACCAAGGAAAAGACAGCATTCGCAGGAGGAAAGATTGACCAGGCTCGAGTGTAATTTGTCCAAGATTGGCCAAAATATTAGGGCCACTGTGGGGTATAATCACAAAATTGCTAGGCATAACACCATTATCATCAATGCTATGGTGGAAAAGCTCAAAAAAAATCAAAAGGGCTCGCTGGTCATGGATTTGGATGCGGACAGAGGTTGCAGCAGATTTGCTGTTAAAGGGATTTCGACTCGCACTCGGGCTAATACGAAGAGGAAGACCCCAATTTCTTCACATATGGTTCAAATCCTCAAGCATGGGTTACAGGATATGAAGGATGTTGAAAAGGAGGTCGAGGAGTTGATGAACACCTTGGAGTAGTGCGGTGGTGTTTGTTTTTGGATTTTTGGCAGTCCTTTTTTTGGACCCTGTTGTCTCTTTGTGCTATCATTTCCTTTTTGGGACAGTTGTCTGTTTGTTTGGACTTGTTTTGCTCTATCTTTTGGTGTTTTAACTTTGTGGTTTCAGGTCCCTATAAAACCTATTTTTTCCTTTTCAAAAACAATCAAGATCAATCATAAAGGCTACAAAATATTATAAAAAAAAATAATGTTCTCTCCAAAACTAACCATTATTATGCTAATCTATGGTGGTTGTTCTTAATATTTATGGATAGTGAGGTATGTGAGTTCTCTCACTTATGGAATAATGTTTCATATAATAAATTCCAATGTAAATGGCTTGGGTTGAGTCTAATTAATATATTTTTTGTCCAAGGATTAGATGGATAGGATCAAAAATAAAACTCAAGAGTTAAAATTTATTAAGACCATTTAATGTATGAGAGGAGTACAAATGTCTTGATTTGATTTGTGGATGGAGAGGAATCCAAGATTTAATAAGAAAATATGATGGAGAATCCCCCTAGAGAAAGTGGATGGATAAGATGGAAAAGGGGTACTTGGGAGTACTCTAAGAGGATGGGAAAGTACTTTGATCTATGTGATATGGTACCAAGGTAATGCCATATGTACAAAGTCTCATTCCTTGTGTATAAAGGTCATACCTTTATACACATTTCAGGATTGTGCATGATTTCATAGGATCTGACTAAGGTTAGCTTGTGCAATTGAGGGGTTAGTAAGTTAATTATTTTTAACTCATTAATGGAAAGTGAATGGAAAAAATAAATTAAGTAAATAGAAATTTTTATTTAATTTTTGTAAAGGGAATTGAGAACATAAGATCGTAATTATATCATCAACAATATTAACATTTCTAATTTTATATATAAATGAATTGACATATTAATAATAAATTTGACCTTCCTTTATAATTTTTACATAATTCATTAATACATCATCATTTCAAATTTTTGTTCTTATTTGCATATCTCATATTCCACTCACCATAGCCTCATTTCAAGTTAGGGTTTTTATTCTACACATTTTTTTAAAATTCATATATGATAAAAAAAATTCCCAAATTGTTAAGTATAAAATTATTTCTACATCATCACTAAATTTATGTATACCAATTTGGAAGGATTTTAACTTTTAAATGTAGGTTACTTGTATTTAAAGTGTTTTGTCTAGAAATACCAATTTCAAAAAATAAATAAAAATACAAAACTCAAAATTTATAAATATAATAAAATAATAATTATCCTAAAAAATACAATAAAATGCTTAGTAATATAAGATATGTAATTTTTGGAATAAATCCCAATAGAATCTAATTGATTCATATATTAATTTATAAATAAGAGTTAAAATCTATTTCTTAAATAGTATTTCAATTTATAAATTTAAATATTTATTTTTAGATACAAATTTTTTGTATTAATTACAATTTCTTTAATAAACATGCAAACAATATTTACTTAAATCACCTTTCAATTTTTTTCTACATAATTTAAGTGAAGGGTGGGGTCCTCTTGCTTTCATTGATATTAGATTAAAAAGCGTGAGATAAGTAATTTAGAAAGCAACACAACCAAACTAGAAAGCATAGAGACAAGCAAACTAAACAATTGATATACTATGAAAGCAGAAAAGTAAGTGAAAAAACAATGAAACATTTTTAACAGTTAAGGATTTTATCAACTACGAAAGATAACTCATACTAATGAAAAAGAATAGTGCTCCAGAACTTCAAAATCCACTCTTAACAAACTCAATTACTTCTACTAAACAGATATATATATCTTTAAAAAATGAAACAACAAAAAAGAAAAATACTTATCAATCTAAACTACTTCCCTCGAGTGGCCAGCATGTGGGTTAACACCTCATCTTAAAATCACATAAGTTACTAGTTCTAGAGTCTACCCATTACGTATGGTCTTCATCATTCATAATTCAATGGATTATCAATAGACTGAAATGAGATAACAGTATTTGAAAACCATATGAACAGCATAACGATACTTCCTCTCTATCCTTTTCATTACTTTTGAAATTACAATTTTATAGATAACTTCTTAACTAAATCCTAAATTTAAGATGGCATGGATAGCCATTGAAAATTTCTTCCTTAACTTAAAACTAACTTTGATGTCTTTTAAAGATCATAAACATGTAGAAGGCTCGAGAAGAGCCATAAAGTTTTTTAACAACAAAATTTAAAAGAAACTGAACTAAATCTTTGGTGCATCATCCAAGCATCTAGGAGTGGGTTCGCAACATTACTCTTGAGGCACGTGCTAGCTAAACTTCTGCAATAGTTGCATGATGACCTACTATTCCCTACAAGAATGCTCAAATCAACCCATTAAACCTGCTTTGGTAAATTTCCTCAATTGATCAAAAGAAAGAAAGAAAGCACAATTTTCCTTAAAATAAGCAATTACTTCTCCTAAAGTTTAATAAATTGGCACAGGCTTAGGATTGAGTTAGCAAAAGTAAGATTTCTATATTTTATTATGATGAGGTTATTTTTACCTCATCATCACCCACATAAATGAACTTGGACCCCTCTTGAATGTCTACTTTAGTGTGAGTTTGAAGCAAGTTCCTCCCCTCACTAAAGTGGGGGCTAGCTGTAATGATAGAAATTGTACTCCCTTCTTAGAGATGGTATAATTTATCACTTAAATTGGGAATGATTAACATTAAATTTGACCTAATGTCACCTTGATTTAGTGTTGTAATGTGTTTTACACATTCACATTATATTTAGGGTCCTTTTAACCTAAATAAACTTGATTTTTCCTTAATTTAATGTTGTAAAGTGTATTTATTTACACTTTCACATTGATTTTTGGACCCTCTTCCATTAATTACATTTATTTCATCATTAATAGGCCCCTAAGACCCTATATTATACATCTTGAGACTTATTTCAACCGAAATCTCGACATAGACATCAAATACTCTTAATTTCTTAACTCCCCAACATTTTTTCCACCTAAAAAGGCTTGGTGGGAGTCATAATCCACCTTGGGCATATGACTCCCATACAGATGGGACCTATACGCCAAAAGTGGCATATGAGTCTCATTTGGCCCCTTTTTAGGGTTTTGAGTGGGAAAATGAGGGTTTTAAGCTCAAATTTTATGAATGTCAGCTTCTGAAATCTAATAAACGAGAAATTAGATTGATTGCCTATATAAACAAGGTCTCAAATCATTATTTCACTTAAGCCTTCATGATATCAACATAGGTTATCAAGAGTTAAGCATTCCAAGACTTGAGAAGAACATCAAGGGAGTTTACAAGAGCATTTCTAAGCCATTCAAGGGAAAAACTATTCATCATTTGTTGCAATAATTCAAGATCCATCATCATATCAAGATCATAATCTATCAAGAATGTTCTTGAGATTTTTTTGTGATGTAACATTCAACATCCATTTGCAAGCAATGTTACATATCCAATTCAACATCGAGATCTATATTTTACATGGTCACTTCATAGATTATTGATTTACATGCCAAGACATCATTCAAGGTATCATTATTTCATGTTTCATATTTTATTTTTCATGTCCATGTTCTATTGTTTCATTACAAGGTTTATTTACCTAAACGGGGTTTGACCAAGGAGAACCCATATTTACTAACAAATCAACAATTTTTTCTTCTCTGTACATGTGTGATTGTAGATCTAGGTGTTTTGGTGCTTGAAGATCCTTTGCAGACTAGGTTGCAAGGTTGAAGAAATTCATAAAGCTGGCACAAGTTTGTCATCTTCATGGGAAGTCACCTACAGGTTTCGTAACATGGTTTTGGATCCAAAAGCGAAGTGTGGAAGGAAGATTAGAGATAGGAGATAAAATTCAAGTCTTGACCCTTCAAAAAAGTAGAGTGGGACTAATATGCCACTTGTGGCTTATGAGTCCCAGTATGGCATATTTTCCAAATTTCAATGAATTCAGATCACCCACTCTAAGATTCCAATTTTGGCACAAAAACTCTAGTCTAGGACTAAATCACCCAGACTGGTGTATGTGTCCCAATGGGCTTTAAATAGCAAGATTTTAGGGTTTCAGAGCTTCTTTTGACCTAATCATTCTTCTAGGTGCACCTTTGTTCATTCTTAGTTTGTTATTATGCATTTCAGTTTCATTTCCTAGGTCATTTAGTTAGGTTTTGCATGGTACTTTACATGTCATTTACATTTTTTGTCTTTCCAAGCCCTAGCTTAGCTTTGTGGTGAACCTATTTTTAGTCTCTAAACATAACTTATGACATCCCTATTGCAGATATATTTCCCCTTTACATCCTTGGATTGAGATTTCTAGGATTTCCATGAATGTAATAATAGTGAAATAGGAACTCTTCCCCATTCTCCATCTCCTAAAAGGTGGGGCACCCTATTTCTATTGTTACAATTTAGTGAACCCAAGCTTATCCTTTACCAACCTAAGAATAATTTTTCTCAGCGGTCGAGTTATGATATCATTTCTCATACATATAACACTAGAAACAATCTACAACCAATATTCAACATCCCTCCCATTACCTATCCCTATCTTGCCTAATCCCTTCTTACCCAGTCCTCCTCATTCGCCTTCACATAATGAAAAGTAGTACAATCTTGTTGAACAACTTAAGAATACTCTTGCTAAGATATCCTTATGGGACCTTATTCAAGCCTCCCTTCATTATCACAATGTGATTCAAAGTAATTTACAAGTTCATGTCCCTTCTAATGCACAACCAAATGACATAGCATCCATGGTTCAAGGAATAAATGTTGGCATTATTTTCCACCAAAGTTAGCTCCCTCCTTTCAAACTGCAAAAATAAAATGATGCTTTCATGATAATATCTTCCTATGATGGGTGGGAAATAAAAACAACCCTCGTTGATAATGGCACAGCCCTTAATATGTGTAGTTTGATCCTTTTGGATAGACTAGGCATGTATAAATCAAAAATTCAACTTGACTCTTTATCTATTAAGGGATTTGATAATATAGGAAAACAACCGCTTGGTCTGATCACTTGGCCTATTATAGTTCAAAAGGCCACATTACAAACATCGATCCATGTTATGCCTTATTATATTTCATATAATCTTCTTTTAGGTAGGCCTTCGATTCATGCAATGAATTGGGTGTCTTCTACTCTTCATCGTAAAATGAAGTATGTCTACAACAATAAATTGTACACACTCGAAGCTAATGCTAAACCAAATAGTTGTTTGAATATTGAGAAAGACAAGGAAAATCCTTTGAAAACGTTGACACCAACTACACAAGAAGAACTTGTGCAAGAGAAAGAGAAAGAAAAACATATTGAGGAAGTCACGAAGCTATTAGAAGATGATTGGGGTTCCTTATATTTCACATCATTCATGGGTGAATACAAAATCATAAACAAAGACTATGAAAAGGGAAAAGGAAAAGAAGTCATGTCAACACAAAATTTAGAAGACCATTCAAAAGAATCTTCCCCAAACACTTTAGAAGAAGAAGAAAACTATACAACAATATTTGATGAAGTTGATTACAAACAACCACCAACTCCAAAAGAAAATCAAATTCTTTATAGAAAAGGTTATGAAATTATGAGACAACTCAAGGATATAGTGGAAAATGATGTGGTGCTAGAGAACAAGGTATTTGTGTCCCTATAGGCCCTATCATACAAGGAATGACTAGTGGTCTTTGTTATTGTCCCTTGAAAGAAAAAAGAAAGCCATCATTTAATATCAACACTATCACAAAAGATCCCTCTAAGCCAACTTTAACATTAGTGCATCCTTAACTGATAG
The DNA here is from genome assembly GCA_007115665.2 of Sequoiadendron giganteum. Lineage (NCBI taxonomy): Eukaryota > Viridiplantae > Streptophyta > Pinopsida > Cupressales > Cupressaceae > Sequoiadendron > Sequoiadendron giganteum. The sequence continues at coordinate 118,748,022 of CM021105.1, read as the reverse complement.
ACACTAGTGTTCTTGACTATTATCCTATGAAAGAAATAGATAAATTTTCACTTAACATAAATTTTATCACGTAAACCACTAACTATTCAAATTTGATAGATTTTACACCGTCATGTAAAAGAGAGTACAAAATCTTGCAATATAAATATTCTTGTGTAGGTATGACACCTTGTACTAAACAAGAGATATCTTTGTTGCAAAAAAGGAACATCTTCTACTTGTGATCAAGAAAGTATCTTATCAAGACTCCTCCAAGATTTTTTGATATCTCTCCCTCCATAGACACAAAATAAATTTTATTACAATCTAGTTCACTTTGTGCATATCATAGAGTTCATGGACATTCTACTAATGAATGTAAGGGTTTAAGTGATACAATTCAACATCTTAAGGATTGTGATGCTCTTTTTTGGGTTTGATTTCCTAATTCCTCTAGCTGATATTGATTTTCACTCTACCATGTTTCCCATCAATCATCTCGGCTCATCCTTGTCTTGTACTAAGTGGGGGAAAAGGGTGAAGTAGCCTTGTCCTCCTATGCCATTTTTCATTGTCTCTTTTGGCTCATTGACCACCTTCCATGTATATATGAGATCAATCTTGGGATGTGAACAAAATGCCTTAAGTTGGCTCACTTGTGACATAATGAGTTTTGGGGGCAACCACTTTTCATGAAGTAGCTTCATCTGAAAACATATGACTTGGCATGGGGATTTTTGAGTAAGCTCTCATGTTTTCTGCTACTTTAAATCAATTACTCACATCAATAGTGTTAGCAATCGCTTTAAAGTGGGGGCATACATCGAAACTCATGTTTCACTATGTGATTTTCTTTATCCTTGCAATGAGTCCTTTCTTGGTGGTATCATTGGGCTTGATATGCTTTGAGAGCATGATATTTCTTTGACTTGTCCTATCTTAGAGACTTGAGGCAAAATTTTCCCTAAGAAAAGACCTTACATGAACTAAGAAAAATGCCTTTGAACATACCTTACACTACTACATTTACAATAATTGTTATATGGCCACCTTATATAATACACTTTGCTTCCCTATGGAGACATCCTATTTGTTCATGAATTTTAAGCATATGAAGCTTTAAATGCCTCATGAAGCTTGAAGTTCATTATTATGTGGTGCCTTGTCAAAATTATTAGGAGGTATAGTTTTGGTATGGTTAATGTATGATGAGAAGACTAAACATTGGCATGAATTTCTCATTATACTATGAGAATCCAATACAAAGGCATTACTTTCTCACTAAGCCACCCTTTGGGTACTCACCCAACGGATAGCCTAAAGTTTTGTTGGCTTAGAGTGAGCATTCATTTTGGAAAAATAGCTTAGATTTGATCCACATCGCATTTGAAAAATGGTTGAGGCTTTATCCACCTCTTTTTAGTTTAGTTTTTTCTTATTTTTGTTTTGACGTAGGATTTTTGATCTTGGGGGCTTGACTACCTCCTTTGATCCTTGCTATCCTAGACCATCCACATCAGTGCACTTGGACCCCTCTTGAATTTCTATTCTAGTGTGGGTTTGAAGCAAGTTCCTCCCCTCACTAAAGTGGGGGCTATATGTAATGGTGGGAATTGTACTCCCTTCTTAGAGATGGTACAATTTCTCACTTAATATGGGAATGACTAACACTAAAGTGGACCTAATGTCACCTTGATCTAGTGTTGTAATAATTTTTACACATTCACATTAAATTTTGGGTCCTTTTAAGCTAAATAAACATATTTTTTCCTTTATTTAATGTGGTAGTGTATTTATTTACACTTTCACATTGAGTTTTGGCCCCTCTTGCATTTATGACCTTCATATCATCATTAATAGGCCCCTAAGACCCTATATTATGCATCTTGAGGCTTATTTCAACTGAAATCTTGACATAGACCTCAAATACTTTTAATTTATTCTCCCTGATATTTTCTCCACCTAAAAAGGCCTAGTGGGACCCATATGCCACCTTGGGCATATGAGTCCCATTTGGCCCCTTTTTAGGGTTTTGAGTGGGAAAATCAGGGTTTTAAGTTTAAATTTTATGAATGCTAACTTCTAGGATCTATTAAATGGGAAATTAAATGGATTGCCTAATAAACAAGGTATCAAATCATTACTTCACCTAATCAGGTTCATGATATCAACATAAGCTATCAATAGTTAGTAATTCCAAGACTTCACAAAATCATCAAGTGAGCTTACATGAGCATTTCTAAGGCATTCAAGGGTAGAATTCTTCATCATTTGTTGTATAAATTCAAGATCCATCATCATATCACGATCATAATGCATCAAGCATGTTGTTGAGCTAGTATTGTAATGTAGCATTGAAGATCCATTTGCAATCATTGTTTCATATCTAATTCAAGATCAAGATCTACATTCTATATGGACACTTCATGTTAGATTTCAGATTTAAATCCCATGACATAATTCAAGGTATCATTGTTTCATGTTTCATATTTCATGTTTCATGTCCATATTTCATTGTTTCATCACAAGGTTTAATTACCTAAATGGGGTTTGACCAAGGCAAACCCCTATTTACTAAAAAATCAACAAGTTTTCCTTCTCTCTACATGTGTGATTGCAGATCTGGTTTCTTTCAGGCTTGAATATCCTTTGAAGACTAGGTTGCAAGGTTAAAGAAAGTCATCAAGTTGTCACAATTTTGTCATCTTCAAGGAAATTCACCTACAAGTTGCAAATCAGGGTTTCAGATCCAAAAGTGAAGTGTGGAAGGAAGAGTGAAGATAGGAGAGAAGGTTCAAGTCTTGACCCTATAAAAAAGTAGAGTGGGACTAATACGCCACTTGTGGCATATGAGTCCGAGTATAGCATATTTTCTAGATTTCAATGAATTCAGATCAACCACTATGACATTCCAGTTTTGGCATATAAACCCTAGTCTAGGACTAAATCACCCAAACTAGCATATGAGTCCTAATGAACATTAAATAGAAATATTTTATGGGGTGATCCCACAATAGTGGTTTACAATTTTTGGCCAAACTAGACATTGAAATTATTATTTTTAACTAAATCTTCACATTCGGTCATCTATAGCGGCTAAATCATGAGGAATTTGAAGATGATGCCAGCTAGAGTCTCATCACATTTTTTCTATAGATTCTAAAAATAGTTTTTTCAAAAATTTTGGAATAATATTGCACTTCTTTTTCCATCTCCCACGAAAACTTGTTTTTTTTTCAGAAAACAACATTTTAAAAAAGTGACCCTCACCGTATACAACATAACTTTTTTTGTATGAAGGATTAAATTCTAATTTTTTATAATTTAGATTTGTAACTATGATATCTAGCACTTTCATTTGGTCTCATAGTTTTTTATTGAATATTTTTTCCTTAATATAGTTTTGCAGTCAAACTAATTGCAATTTAGACATAGGCGGACTATATACAACATAACTTTTTCTGTATGTATCAATTTTTTATTTTTTTTTAATGGATCAAGGACATCAATATTCAGCATGAACATATTTTTAAAAAAATTATTTTTATAATTTTCTATTTTTACACACGTGCAAAATAGAGAGCTTGATTTTTGGTGAAAAACCTATGTGTAATAAAACTAAAAAAACACATACATAATAAAACCAAAACATATTAAAATTATATTCATGGGATAGCTCATTTCAAGGACTACCATAATCATTTCAAATAAATTTTAAATAAATTCATTTGATCCCCCAAAAGGTAAATCAAAAGTGATTTTTTATCAGCATTTTGATAGGTGTAAAGGAGACTCAATTATAGGTATGGTTTAAAACTAGCGAGGTTCTATCCAAGGGGGTTTGATCTAAGGTGGTTTTGTAATGCCCCACCACACAACCCTAGAGCAAGTTTCAATTCACAATAAAAGCATACTAAATTTTTTTTTATTAAAGTGACTTAAACATACATGTTCATCTATAACTAACAACATCCCCTAAAGCTACGTAACCGAGATTACTAATATCCCCACTAACATACATCATTATATTTCATTGCATTAAACAACAAAAGTAGTATACATTCATTCATCATAAATAAATACCAAGATAAGAATAGAATATCCATAACATATATCCATTACAAGAATATCTGATTACAACACTCATTCCCAGAATGAGTCATAAATACATAAGACTTACAATTACATAGATCCAATGCATAGATACAAGAGGGGTATAAAAACTCATTACAATTTGAAATAAAATAGTGCAAGAAATGAATAACAAGAGCCGCGAGTTGTCCAACTGGATGTCTCGCCTCCACGAACTGAAGATCAATGGGGACCCAATGGTTTTGGTGCATGTTCCACCCAACCAAGTGGAACCCGAAGGCCCACCCCACATGCTAGGAGATAGTAACAATGTAACATGAACAAATATCTACAACCACTAACCAAAGGAAACCTCATATTGTCTCAAACTGACATAACCAAATAAATGCAATAAACAAATACAAATCAAGTACAACTCTCACATCACTGACATAGTTCCCATTGCTTCTAGACATAAAGTAGATCAAGTATGTTCAGAGAACCATACACATAAAATAATTAACAATAGTTGTCCTAGATAGAGTGTCATCAAATAGTTAGTTATGAGATCTCCTCTAGGCATTCTTCATAGGCTCTGGTAATCCTGGTGACCTCAACCGAACCCCGGCCCCCATACTTACTCACGTAAAATCAAATAACTTTTGTACAGACAAGATAGATGACCTTGCCATTCCAAGCCTTCCCACTCATCCCAAGTCTAAACGATCCCTTGTGTCTATGAGTGAGGTAAAATTATCTTGATTAGTGAGAAGTACCACCTAATCTTCTAAGTACATTAATTTAGTTATCACTTGATTAAATCACTTCTGAAGGTTACCCAGTTTACCTCTTTGGGCTCTGGCGCCTAACAAAATCCACTCTTCTAATGTACAACACACAAACAAACTAATCACCAAGGGAAACACAAGTGCATACAAACTAGGCATCAAAACCACTCCAACACTACGAGGAAACAAATAAAAGAATTCACTTCAAAAAATTTGGAGGCAACAAGTCACATAGACCACTCCTTCATAGGAGGTACAAAACATCCCCGTTCATGGAAACCGAGTAAATACTGAAAAGACACCATGCGCTACCCAAGGGAAAACAACTGGTTGACATAATGAATCAACAACCCTTATCCTCTAAGATCTTTTGGAAGACTTACCAATTTGGACAAACACTTAATCCCATTTCCAAAATACATCATGACGACATAGCTACAAAAGCATTCAAGTCATTAATTCAAATCTAGTATCTGGATTTCCTAAATCCATCCTCAATCAATAAGTAACATTGAAAATATCAAAGGCACAATAACAGGTCAACTCAAATAATCATTTAACCCTATTACCTCTTTCATTATTGGAAATCTAAAACAATTAAACTCACTTCCCTTTTCGAAATATAGAGAAAAATAAAATATTTTAAGGCAATCACGAGGATATCTCTATTTTGGATACTCTAAAGCCATATCCCATTCTAATATACTTCACCGTAAATAAATCAATTTCCTTTACAAAACAATTAAATAAACATAACTAATTGCCTCATTAAATTCAGAGAGGGAAAAACACCAATTTAATCTAAAACAAAACATTTGATTTCTTTTAAAACAACATAACTCTATTGTGAATCATCATTTTTAAATCACGAATTACTTCCATTTAATAAATTATCTTTTTTCCAATACATTTATCCATGCTAATAAATCCCTTCAATTCCCAAATTAAACATTCCCACATGCAATTATTTTTAGAATAATTGTATTTAAATAAATATATATATAACTAATATATATATATATATATTTAATAAAATTATACATATTTGATCATATTATAAACATTGTATATATAATAAATATAATGAAAAATGAAATATTACAAAGGTTAAATAAAATCCAAAGCAACAATGGCGTGAACTGGTTAGGATCTGCAGGTTCAAGCTCGGCTCCTACGACTAAGGGAAACGCCAATGTATTTGGGGGAGGGGTGGGGGAATAAACCCCGCCGACCCTCTTCCTATATGCAAAGGGCGGCGGTTAATGGGTAGAGGGGGCTGCGAAGGTCTCCCTCCACAATCATCCCCTCATGGGGGTAGCTATGGAGGCAGCGCCAACCATGCCTGCCCCATCCATAGATTGGATTTTGAAACAAGAAAATCCACGGATGTATTACTTTCAAAATTTTGATTATTTCAAACCCTTCACCAAGGACATTGTACGAAGAACAAAAATAACATTTAAACTAGTATGGTATCATTTAAATCAGTATGGTATAACATAACTACTGTATATATATAATATATATATATAACAGATTTACCATATTATATAAATTGAGAAAAAAATTTGGAAAATATTCACCTATAGTGGAATAATGTAAATTTTTCAGAGACAATACAAAATTCACAGAGGTTTATAATTGATTTTTTTTTTTTTAATCCATTTTCTCAAATTCAAAAACAATAACTGAAAAATAAAATTAAAAAGGATTTAAATTAAAACCTGAAGTTTTTAATTCCTCTACTTTTCTCCACCGTAATTTCTACAAAAGTCTTTTCAAAACAAATTTGTTTTCTACAGAGATTTAAATTCTTTAAACAATCTAAATATTTTGTTCAACCTCAAGGTTTGATTCCAATAACAAAAATGATTGATTTCTTCAAATAATTTAAATTCTACTGAGGTTTTCACAATTTTCACTCAAGAATTTTCACAAAAACAATAGATTTAAATTTATTTAATTCCTTTCTTCTAATAACAAATTTCTTTTCTAAAACAGATTTAACAAACAAATCTTTAATCACTACTATTTTAAAAAACAACCAAGAACAATAAAAACACAGAAGAAAACCTGGTGTTGAAGTTATAGGAAAAGAATGAATTTTTGATGCAAGCCTTCTCCAAAGATCTCATGAATTTTCTTCAATCATGCAATGAATTCAATCCAAAAAATCCAACAAATGCAAACAAACTTTCCTCAATCAAATTCTACAATCAAAAACTTCTTCAAACCCTTCTCTATGCAATTTTCCCCCAAAATCTACCTTTTCAAATCTTCTCTCAGAATCCCTCAATTTTCAATAATCTCTTCTCCTTAATTAAGCATGCAATTCAGTCCTAAATTAAAAATATCCTAAAACCAAATCTGATCCTTTGCATGCAATACTGACAATTACAATGTTAACCCAATTCCATTTTCGAAAACACACTTTGAATTTCAAATGTAATTTGAAATAAATTTCAATTTTAAAATGAAATTTTCAAATATCTTTTACAACCAAATCTGATTTTGCATGCAAAATATAAATTCTAATAATTAATTAACTCCAAAAATTGAAGACTAACTTTCCTTTTAAAATTCAATTTCAATTCCAAATTCTAATTCAATTCCCTCAAATTGAAATTAAAATCCGAGTTAATTTTAATTCTTTTCTTTCCTTTCATTTTCTTGCATCACAATTAATTAATTAATTTAATTATTTAATAACTAAATTCAACCCCTTGGATTAAATTTAATTAATTAAATAAATTAAATATAATTAATTAATTTAAATATAAAATTTTATCCACATTGCATAATTTAAATTAAATAACTATCAACATGATTTAACGTTATTATTCTAAACATCAATTTCCAAAACAAGAATCCTTCAAAATTAAATAAAATTAAAGCAAAGCAATCCACGACTCGACACAAATGATTGACGACACACTAAGGCTAGGGTGTAGACTTGACACATGTTACCTAGCTACTATCTCTAGTTCAACTTAACCATTGGAGCGACATGCTCAAACCTGTGAAACCAGGTGGAGTCGATGTCATGTACCTGCAACCTAAAAACATAGTATCCAACATCATAAAATATAACAGCATAAAATACACATTGTGAAGAAAAAATCTCATATTTGTAGGGCGCTCACAAGCGAGTGATGCGAACCTGTCCCCTTCACCAATACACTCATCAAAAATGACACTTCCATCATAATTCCAATAATACCATAAACAATTACATGGTATATAAACTAACATATTTACACCAATTAAAGCATGTAAACTAAAGCATTAGATAAATCAAAACACTTCACATAGTATAGTCTATCGCTCAATGAATAGTAACCAAATAGACACACAAGATAAAGTATCTGAATATCTAGAAACATAAATCCAAACCAAAACAAGGACACACTGTCCAATCCAGAAAGCAAAACGGAGGGGTGTTACATTCTCCCCCCCAAGGGTTAGGCTTACTCCTGGAAGCTTGCCAAAAACCATAGTGCAAACTCCATACAATCACACATAGCCAAGGGTTCCAAACTGAACCAGTCCATACCTCATCATAAAAAAAACAACCCATGCCATACACAACTTAGCTAAATACACTGTCAATCCATCCAAGACAACATGGTGAAGCAACCACCAACCAAGTCTCCACAAACACATAACCATGAATTATCATACATAATACACATATGTACCAATACACAACACCATAAACCATCACAAGACAACACTAGGGTCCAACTAGACACCGAAAAGCAGCATACCAATCCATGATAGAAAGATCCATGAACAAGAACTACTAACCATCTCAACTAAATCTAACATCAAACCAGTGGCTTGATGGTGTTAGGTCATACGAAAGGTGAGACCATCCAAACAAGACCACCATGATCTGTCTCTTGTTGTGTAAGGTGATTAGCCTCCAGGAGATAGTCATCACACATAAGTAAGTAGTGGGTCATAGCTACGTCCAACCTCACATACCCCCATTCTCAACATTTCCTGCATCTACTTCCTCGTACACACTCACCATGTTTGCCTCAAATAACCTTGGAGAGGAATCACAATACGACACATAACCAACTTTGAAAAACAACAAAGATAACTAGCTTAGCCACCAAGTTCATAAAGAATAGAAAATTAAAGTTTCATTTCAACAATAAGGCAATAAATGTGCACAATTTCAACATTGAATCAAATATATAACCACTAGGGTTATAAGAAAATAATATCACAAGTTGTGGCTAAACCTTCACAATCAAATACAAACAAAGTGTCGGCCCTAAAAATCAACCGAAAAGAATCATCAATAATCAAAAGAAAGTTCACAATCTTTAAATTCCACTATACAACAACTATGTGACTAGATACTAGCAACCAAACGAGGAAGGAGGAAACGAAATCCAACTAGAATTATAACAACCCTCATGTGATGTGGAATGAGCACACAATCCACATGACCCGGAGTGTATCCACGACTCTCAAACAAGATACCATTACTGGTTTCTTACATTTACAAGGGTACAACTACATACCTAATCCCATAGGAACATCCAATTCCATAACCCATGGGATATGTATCATAACTTTCCAATCATAACGTTTTATCAGGTTACTTACACACTACTCTTTTCCATAGAGTACATCATGCTAAAATAAAAGCCATGAACACGTGATCACTTAACCATTCGACTAACAATTCACAGGAACAACACAGTGAACACAAATGTACCCAGAGAACCCAGTGCTTAAACCTAGGCTCTGATACCATGTGTAATCCCCCACCACACAACCCTAGAGGAAATTTAAATTCCAATAAAAGCGTACTATTTTTTTTTATTAAAGTGAATTAAACATACATGTTCATCTATAATTGACAACATCCCCTAAGGTTACGTAACTGAGATTACTAATATCCCCACTAACATACATCATATATTTCATTGCATTAAACAGCACAAGTAGTATACATTCATTCATTGTAAATAAATACCATGATAAGAATAGAATATCCATAACATATATCCATTACAAGAATATTTGATTACAACACTCATTCCCAAAATGAGTCATAAATACAAAAGAGTTACAATTACATAAATCCACCTCATAGATACAAGAGGGGTATAAAAACTCATTACAATTTGAAATACAGCAGTGCAAGAAATGAATAACAAGAACCGCGAGTTGTCCAACTAGATGTCTCGCCTCCACGAACTGAAGATCAATGGGGACCCAACGGTTTTGGTGCATGTTCCACCCAACCAAGTGGAACCCGAAGGCCCACCCCCCATGCTAGGAGATAGTAACAACGTAACATGAACAAATATCTACAACCACTAACCAAAGGCAGACTCATATTGTCTCAAACTGACATAACCAAATAAATGCAATAAACAAATACAAATCAAGTACAACTCTCACATCACTGACATAGTTCCCATTGCTTCTAGACATAAAGTAGATCAAGTATGTTCAGAGAACCATACACATAAAATAATTAACAATAGTTGTCCTAGATAGAGTGTCATCGCATAGTTAGTTATGAGATCTCCTCTGGGCATTCTTCATAGGCTCCGGTAATCCTGGTGACCTCAACCAAACCCTAGCCCCCATACTCACTCATGCAGAATCAAATACCTTTCGTACAAACAAGATAGATGACCTTGCCATTCCAAGCCTTCCCACTCATCCCAAGTCTAAACAAGCCCTTGTGTCTATGAGTGAGGTAAAATTATCTTGATTAGTGAGAAGTACCACCTAATCTTCTAAGTACATTAATTTAGTTATCACTTGATTAAATCACTTCTGAAGGTTACCCAATTTACCTCTTTGAGCTCTGGCACCTAACAAAAGCCACTCTTCTAATGGACAACACACAAACAAACTAATCACAAAGGGAAACACAAGTGCATAAAAACTAGGCATCGAAACCACTCCAACACAAGGAGGAAACAAATAAAAGAACTCACTGCAAACATCCTAGAGGCAACAAGTCACATAGACCACTCCTTCACAGGAGGTCCGTTCGTGGAAACTGGGTAAATACTGAAAAGATACCATGCACTACCCAAGGGAGAACAACTGGTTGACATAATGAATCAACAACCCTCATCCTCTAAGATCTTCTGGAAGACTTACCAATTTGGACTAGCACTTAATCCCATATCCCAAAATACATCATGACGACATAGCTACAAAAGCATTCAAGTCATTAATTCAAATCTAGTATTTGAATTTCCTAAATCCATCCTCAATCAATAAGTAACATTGACAAAATCAAAGGCACGATAATAGGTCAACTCAAATAATGATTTAACCCTATTACCTCTTTCATTATTGGAAATCTAAAACAATTAAACCCACTTCCCTTTTCAAAATATAGAGAAAAATAAAAAGTTTTAAGGCAATCACGAGTATATCTCTATTTTTGGATACTCTAAATCCATATCCCATTCTAATATACTTCACCATAAATAAACCAATTTCCTTTACAAAACAATTAAATAAAAATAACTAATTGCCTCATTAAATTCAGAGAGGGAAAAACACCAATTTAATCTAAAACAAAACATTTGATTTCTTTTAAAACAACACAACTCTATTGTGAATCATCATTTTTAAATCACGAATTACTTCCATTTAATAAATTGTCTTTTTTTCAATACATTTATCCATGCTAATAAATCCCTTCAATTCCCAAATTAAACATTCACACATGCAATTATTTTTAGAATAATTGTATTTAAATAAATATATATATATAACTAATATCTATATATATATATATTGTTTTAATAACATTATACATATTTGCTCATATTATAAATATTGTATATATAATAAATATAATGAAAAATGAAATATTACAAAGGTTAAATAAAATCCGAAGCACCAAGGGCACGAATTGGTTAAGATCCGCAAGTTCAAGCTCGGCTCCTGAGACTAAGGGAAACCCCAATGCATTTGGGGGAGGGGCGGCGGAATAAACCCCGTCGACCCTCTTCCCATATGCAAAGGGCGAAGGTTAATGGGTAGAGGGGGCTACGAAGGTCTCCCTCCATAGTTGTCCCCTCATGGGGGCGGCTGTGGAGGCAGCACCTCCCATGCCTCCCCCATCCATAGATTGGATTTTGAAACAAGAAAATCCGCGGATGTATTACTTTCAAATTTTTGATTATTTCAAACCCTTCACCAAGGACATTGTACGAACGATGTAAATAAAATTTAAACCAATATGGTATCATTTAAATTAGTATGGTATAACATAACTACTGTATATATATATAACAAATTTACCATATTATATAAATTGAGAAAAAAATTAGGAAAATATTCACCTATAGTGGAATAATGTAAATTTTTCAGAGACAATCTAAAATTCACAGAGGTTTATAATTGATTTATTGTTTTTTTAATCCATTTTCTTGAATTCAAAAACAATAAATGAACAATAAAATTTAAAAGGATCTAAATTAAAACCTAAAGTTTTTAATTCCTCTACTTTTCTCCACTGTAATTTCTACAGAAAGTCTTTTCAAAACAAATTTGTTTTCTATAGAGATTTAAATTCTTTAAACAATCTAAATGTTTTTTTCAACCTCAAGGTTTGATTCCAATCACAAAAACGATCGATTTCTTCAAATAATTTAAATTCTACTGAGGTTTTCACAATTTTCACTCAAGAATTTTCACAAAAATAATACTTTAAATATATTTAATTCCTTTCTTCTAATAATAAATTTCTTTTCTAAAATAGATTTAACAAACAAATCTTTAATCACTACTATTTTAAAAAACAACTGAGAACAATAAAAACACAGAAGAAAACCTGGTGTTGAAGTTACAGGAAAAGAATGAATTTCTGATGCAAGCCTTCTCCAAAGATCTCCTAAATTTTCTTCAATTGTGCAATGAATTCAATCCAAAAAATCCAAAAAATGCAAACAAACTTTCCTCAATCAAATTCTACAATCAAAAACTTCTTCAAACCCTTCTCTGTGCAATTTTCCCCCAAAATCTACCTTTTCAAATCTTCTCTCAGAATCCCTCAATTTTCAATAATCTCTTCTCCTTAATTAAGCATGCAATTCAGTCCTAAATTAAAAATATCCTAAAACCAAATCTAATACTTTGCATGCAATATTTACAATTACAATGTAATCCCAATTCCATTTTCGAAAACACACTTTGAATTTAAAATGTAATTTCAAATAAATTTCAATTTTAAAATGAAATTTTCAAAAATCTTTTACAACCAAATTTGATTTTGCATGCAAAATATAAATTCTAATAATTAATTAACTCCAAAAATTGAAGACTAACTTTCCTTTTAAAATTCAATTTCAATTCCAAATTCTAATTCAATTCCCTCAAATTGAAATTAAAATCCGAGTTAATTTTAATTCTTTTCTTTCCTTTCATTTTCTTGCATCACAGTTAATTAATTCATTTAATTATTTAATAACTAAATTCAACCCCTTGGATTAAATTTAATTAATTAAATTAATTAAATATAATTAATTAATTTAAATATAAAATTTTATCCACATTGCATAATTTAAATTAAATAACTATCAACATGATTTAATTCAATTATTCTAAACATCAATTTCCAAAACAAGAATCCTTCAAAATTAAATAACATTAAAGCAAAGCAATCCACGACTCGACACAAATGACTGACGACACACTAAGGCTAGGGCATAGACTTGACACATGTTACCTAGCTACTATCTCCCATTCAACTTAACCGTTGGATCGACATGCTCAAACTTGTGAAACAAGGTGGAGTCAATGTCATGTACCTGCAACCTGAAAACATAGTATCCAACATCATAAAATATAACAGCATAAAATACACACCGTGAAGAAGAAATCTCAGATTCATAGGGTGCTCACAAGCGAGTGATGCGAACCCATCCCCTTCACCAATACACTCATTGAAACTGACACTTCCATCATAATTCCAATAATATCATAAGAAATTACATGTTATATAAACTAACATATTTACACCAATTAGAGCATGTAAACTGAAGCATCAGATAAATCAAATCACTTCACATAGTATAGTCTATCGCTCAATGAATAGTAACCAAATAGACACACAAGATAAAGTATCTGAATATCCAGAAACATAAATGCAAACCAAAACAAGGACACACTGTCCAATCCAGAAAGCAAAATGAAGGGGTGTTATAGGTTTGATCAAACCCTCTTCAATTGGAATCCTTAAAATGAAAATTTTGAAGGCTTAAATCATTATATTTTCTAAAAATATGTGATTTCAGCAAAAAATAGTTCCTCTCAGAAATTGTAAACCAGATTTGTGGGATCACCCTATGGGTTGGGATATTTTTTTAACCTCATCATTCTTCTAGGTGTACCTCTTTTCATTCTCAATTTCTTATTTTGCATTTAAGTTTCATTTCCTAGGTCATTTAGTTAGGTTTTTCATCGTACTTCTCATGTCATTTACATTTCTTTTCTTTCCAAGCCCTAGCTTGGTGGTGAACCCCTTTTTAGTCTCTAAACATACCCTAAGACATCCCTATTGTAGATCTCTTCCCCCTTTACATCCTTAGATTGAGATCTCTAGGATTTCCTTGAATGTTACAATAGTGAAATAGAAACTCTTCCCCATCTTCCATCTCCGAAAAGGTGGGGCACTCTATTTCTATGGTTACACCCTTGCACAACATAAACAAGAATATTTCATGGGTATTTTAATTCAACCTCCTATGGTGATTAATCTAGATGATGGCATTGATATTGCAAAGATTGATGAAGAAGTGCATAATGAGCTAAATACATTTTTTTCTTCTTTTATGAGCTTGATTGACAAATCTCCTAGAAATATTTTTGAACCTGGTGCTTCCCCTAGTTTTTCACTTGCTCTTGTCCCTTTGGCTAGTTTTCCTCCTTCCATCTATATAGATTGAGATTGGGATGGGGATGACCTTCTTTAGTTTGACTCATATGCGCCTGACTAGTCTTTTTCATTTTCATATTTATTTATTTGATTGCATGTATGTAAGGTGATCTCATATGATGTTTTATTTGATATATATCTCTCTTTTTTTGTGTATTCCTCTATATGTACCTACATTCTTCTCTATGCTGTAAGAATTTTTCATTTGTCTTTTATTTTCCTTTCGGGGATGATGTAAGGTGTCAATACATTTAGGTCTCTTCCATGTTGGCCCAAAAGCTTTCCTTTTAAATTTTTCATTTGTCTCATGTTTTCCTTTTGGGGATGATGTAAGGTGTCAAGACATTTAGGTCTCTTCCATGTTGACTCGAAAGAATTTTTCTTTGTTTTTTTCTCTCTTTGTGTAACTCTTCTAATTCTATGAGTGTTGGGGGAATGATGATAGTAGTGAAAAAACAACATTGCAGTAGAGAAATACTGACTCTAAATCCATAGATCCCTTATGTATTTCTGGGGCCAATCCTTCCTTCGTATTTCATGAAATGACTTTATTTCATAAACATATGACTTGGCATAGGGTTTTCTAAGGAAAGCTCTCATGTCTTAGGACAAAACATTGGCTACTTTAAAGAAATTTCTCACACTAATGGTGTTAGAAACTTCCTTAAAGTGGGGGCATACATTGATGATATCTTTCGACATATTTCATGGCGTGATTTTCTTGTGACGTGTCCTTTTCTTAGTCATGTCATTGGGTTTTAGGTCCTCTAAGAGTGTGATATTTCTAAGAATACGACATCCCTTCATGGCATGATACAAACAAGGTATCCCATAAGTGGCGATCTAATATCCTTGACTTGTCCTCTCTTAGAGACATTAGGTACAATTTTCCCTAAGAAGAAGACCTTACATGAACAAAGAAAAATTACCTTTAACAAAAAACATTTACAGACATGGCATTCAAAAATATTCAAAAAGAATTGCATTATGGTGCCTTCATGAAGTTATCAGGAGGATAACTTTGGTATGGTTAGTATGATGAGAAGCCGATACTGGCATGAATTTCTCATTATACGATGATAAGTTGATACACTGGCATGAGTTTCTCACTAAACCACCTCATTGGGATAACTCATCTAGTGGACAGACTGAGGTTCTACTACCCCAGAGTGAACCTACATATTTGGGGCAACTCACCTAGTGGACAGAGGCTCCACTACCCTAGAGTGAGCAATATATGTTACAAACAAACAACCATGTTCCACATCACGTTGGAATGGTTGTTCTTGATCCTTTGTTTTATTTTACTTTTTTTGGCCTTTGATAGGGTATGGCTATGTATATTTTTTATTGTTGCATACTAAAGTATCTTGAATTTCTACTTTAGTGTGAGTTTGTCATGGGGGAAAATTCTCATTAAAGTGGGGGAAAAATTTAGTAATGAAAAAGTATCACTTTTCCTTAATTTGGGAATAATTGTCATTGAAGTAACCTAATTTTGCCTAGGTTTAGTGTTGTACTGTGTTGTACACATTCACATTAATCTTGGGCCCCATTTTAATAAAATGTACTTAAATTGTATCTTATTTAAGGTGTTGGAAAGTGTTGCGGCATACTTTCACACTTGTCTAGGGTCTCCTTAATTAATTGTGATTAATTGAACTTAATTAGCCCCTTCCATTCAAATTTAAGCCTTATTTTTGACACCTTTCAAGGATCCATCTCAACACCCAATAATGATATTGTATAACATTAAATTTGAAAAAATTAAGGTCTTAGAAAATGATGTTAGGACCTATTCGCCTTTAGTGGCAAATGATTCCTCTCCACATAGGACCACCCTTTCTTTGCATATTTGAAATGGGTTTTTGATTTTCTTTCTCTCCAGAAGCACTTCATCTTGGAAACTTGATCCAAGACCCATTCGCCTTTAGTGGCAAATGAGTCATTCTTGAGTAGGACACCCATTTTTTAATATGATTTTGGTGGGATTTTAATGATTGGGTGTTCGCAAGAAGTTGAGTCCACTTTTTGGCTATTTAGTGGAAGTGGTTTCCTTGATTTTTAGAATTCGACATATTTGACCTTAAAGTTTGAAGGACTTAGAGATGGAATCTTGTAAAAACTCACTAATCATAAAATGTAGTATTTGGAGTCTAGTTTCCAAATATGTAATTTATTTCAATACCCAAAGGATACAAATTGATTTTCAATAGGATTTTCTAATAACCATTGTTTAAAAGTCATTTTTTCTTTACCATACCATGCACATGTACATCATCCATATTTTGACCTAAATAATAATCTTTTTGGGAAATTATTTGTAACTCACTAAAGCATGCTTTCCATATTTTTTTGTATTTTTAATGAATATTTTTTTGTCAATTTTTTATCGGCCATATTTGGTGTTTCAAAAAATCATCATGTACGTCACATATAAGATGACCTAAACTTATCATTTTTTAATTTTTTAATTGAAAATAATTGTCTAAAGTATGCTTTCATATAAGTTTAAAAAAAAAAAATCATGTTAATACAAAGTTATTAAAATACTAAAAAAACCTTAATAATTCAAGTTTATAGACCGGTTTCATCATAAATTAATTAAAAAATAGAAAAAACAACCCAATTGTAAAAAAATTACATAATTAGAATCTAAAATGTCTCATCTATAATGGGTTTTAATTTCGTCAAAATTTTTTACAAAAAAGTCCTTAGACATATGCCCAAAGTCACTATTTTCTTGTGACATTGCCAAGACCTTCAACTTGTAGATAAAACCATATCCAAAGCTTAGGTTTGGTTCCCCAAGCCTTTCGCCAAACTGAAAAAAAAAGAAGCAAAAATCCAACATATGATTTTAAAAAAAGGGATCCCGTTTTTTTTTTTAAATATGATTTTAAAACATGGGATCCCATTTTTTTTAAAACAAGATCTTGTTTCTTAAAATCATGTATTTTTGAAATAGTATCCCGTTTTCAAAATGGGATCCTTCTTTTTGAAAAATGAGATCCTTTTAAAAAATCGGGATCCAAGATCCCATTTTAAAATGGGATTCCATTTTTGGCTCAAGGCCCTGAACCTAAAGAAGATCTTGTTTATTAAAAAATAGGATCCTGTTTTGTTGAAGCCGATTTTGGATTTTTTGCCAAGGAAAGAAACTTTCACATTTCGTGGAATAATCTTCTTGCATTTACCCAATTTTCTATTCTAGATATGGTGTCGGCTTGAATTATTTGAATTTTGGGGTTAATCTCTAGATTTAGTATAAATATCGAGGGTTAATTCACATTGTTTAATCTAATAACTTTCAAGAGTGCATCCTAATGCTTCACAAGAGTGATATAGAGCACTTCAAGGGGATTTCAAAGGCATTCTAAGGTAGATTATCAAGAGTCTATTGCAGAAATTCAAGATCATTCCATCATGTCCAAGGCATAGTGCATACATGCATGTTGTTGAGCTAAGATAGTTGATGTATCATTTAAGATCTACTTGCGAGTATTGTTTCACATCTTATTTGAGATCATGATATACATTCTTCATATCCACCAAATTTTAGTTTACATATTTAAATTCCAAGACAACTTCCAAGGTATCAACATTTCATTTCATGCTTCAATTTTATTATTTCATCATTTGGTTTATTTACCTACAAGGGTTTTGACTTAGGAAAACCCCTATTCACCAACAATCAATAAGTTTTTCTTCTCTTGAATGTGTGTTTTCAGATTTAAAGTTGAAGATCAAGTGGAGAAGAAAATGGAAACAAAATTGTCAACTTGCAAAGTTGTCATTCATAGTGCAAGAACATGGAATCAAGGCTACCAAATTTGTTACATGTTTTCACGAGCTAACAACCAAGAATCTGAGAGTGTAGAATTCAAGGAAATGAACCCAGATCTCAGTTTCAAGAACCCTAACAAGGACCCATTCACCACTAAAGGTGAATGAGTCCTTTGTGACCTAAAAATAGGCATCTTGTATCATGTTTAGCTCTTAAAGCTTCCTTCATAGTTTTTATAATAGTTAGGATAAGTTTCTAATTGCTATTTTGGAATTTCGGCCCTCATAATTGAATGTTTAATGATGAAAAGTGGTGGTGCATCATTTTCAACAATTCACTTTGATTATGCCCCCCCTTTTCCCAATTAATCAGAATCAACTAAAAAAACAAAAATTTGAAAGACATATTACAAATCATGAACTAAAAATGTGTAGGTTGAAACACACATTGTGTATTTCAACCTACTTTTTTTTATCAAAATCAAGTATAATAATTCTTGCACAACCCTATGAAATATAAAAATTGGAAACCACTTAAATTGGGCTACACTACCACATATAGTATATTGACATCTCACATTATTTTCTAACATACTATGTATGCTACAAATTATACCAAACTATAGCCTTTATGATTTCAAATTAAAACTACTCACTTTATCACACTATAATGATGCATGGTAAAGATGGGGATGAAATATGGGAATACGAATCATAAAATAAAATAAAAGAATTCAATAAAAAATAATAATACCAATAAAACCTACAACAATTTTGATTCAATAATAAAATAGGATCTCTAGACATAAACATGTGTAGGTTGAGAAATATAATGTGTATTTCAAACTACTAATTTTTGTATAGGTAAAATCTAATAATTCCTATACAACTATACAAAACTGAAAATTAGTTGGCCACACTAATTAGGGCATTGAAATCTCATATTCCTATCTAGCATAATAAATAATCTATATATTATATAAAAATATATTATGTACATCTTATTTAAATAATAAACTTCTTATAGAGAATTGTGAATCAGCTAATAAAGGCATAAATTTGGAATAAATATTATAAATGATAAACAAGACAAATTTGCAAGTTAAAACACACAATGTTATTTGAACTTATAAATTTATATATAAATTGAATATAACTATTTATATACAATGAATAAAAGATAGAATGAGGTAACCATTTTAAATGGTGTTACACTAGCATAAAGAATATTAAAATATTATATTTTTGTCTATCATATTGCATAAAATAAAAATTATATCAAATTGTTACCTATCTAATTTCAAGTTGAATGTACTTTATCACTATGTAGTGATGAATGATACAAGTAGAGATGAAATATAGGAATGCTAACTATAAAACAAATTAACACAACCCAAACACATAAAAAATTAATACAAATAAAACTTTTAATAATTTTGATTCAAAAATAAAATTAAAGCTTTGGATACAAACATGTGAAGGTTGAAAAATATTCCATTTTTCAACCTATAAATTTTTATACAAATCAAATATAATGACTTATATAAAATACTACAAAACATAAAATTAAGTAGCTAATTTAATAGGGGACACACTAACACAAAAGATATCGAAATCTCATATTCCTAGATGACATATTATGTGGGCTACAAATTATATCAAATTGTCACATATCTCGTTTAATAGTTAAACTACTTACAAAAAATTATGAATCAACTAAGAAAGCCATAAATTAGAAAGATTAAAAATTATGTTCAAACTAAACATGTGTAGGTTGAAACACACATGTATTTCAACCTAAAAGTTTAAATAAAAATTAATCTAATATAATTCACATACAATTCTAGAATATACATAAAATTAGACAGACACTTTAATTGGCACTACACTAACATAAAAGACATTAGGGTATGTGTAGGATCATCATGGAAAAAATAGGCCCTTAAGTGGCAATGAAAATTCAGAAAATCAGAGTTATGCAACTTGATGTAAAAAATTTGAATAAGTTATCTACATTATTTTAAAAATACGTAACAATGGAATCTGTAGAAAATTGAATATAGTTTCTAAACTACTAGGTTTATTTTTATTTTTTAAAAATCTATGTGGTGAAAATTGAAAATTTCAATGCAGTAGTACTTAAATTTTAGGGAAAAAATAAGTAGGTGTCTGTCTGACCACCCTAACCACAATAAAATATTAATATTTTTTTATAAAATTTTAGATATAAGTAGAGGACTCATGTCCCGATGTGATGCATATATTTTTGTAATTTTTTTTTAAGTACATAATTAATTATGATTTTTTGATTACAAATTTTAGAAAATATAAAAAATCATACATCTAACCACCTTAACTTGGTCAAAACTTCATGAAATTCAATTTATTTTTTAATCCTATTTTATGCAAAGCATAGAATGTGATGCATGTTTTAGATTCAAAAAATGTGATACCATTTGAAAGATATAGATGTTTTTCAATCAACCTATCAATGAGGACTTTAATCATAATTCAAATAGAAAATTAATAATAATTATTTATTAAATTCAAATTAAATCATAATTTATATTGGTGGAAAGCTGAGAATCTCCTTTAAAAACCCTTTTTGTTTCATCAATTTTGGGTAAAAAAAAGTTGTCAACTACATGGGCCATCATATAGCTTACATATCGCCACTTTTTGGCCCATCATGATCCTGCACATACCCATTACTTAGATCTAATATTCCTATATGGAACATTGTATAAGCTCCATATCATATCAAAACTTTTCCTATCCTATTCCAAGTTTAAATTACTTACCTTATAACTCTATCATGATGAAAAATATAAATAAAGATGAAAGACAAAAATAATAGCTATACAAAGAAATAACACAAAAATAAAAATAAAAATCAATACAAAGAAAACTAGCAAGAATTTTGATTCAAAAATAAATTGAGACCTTTGGACACAAAAATGTAGGTTGAAACACTATCGCATCTCATTTTATTGTATTAAATTAATTATTAAATCAAAGAAAATTGAATCATTATGAAAATCGGGAACATGACTTTTGTTACCTTATTTAATGTTGAATGGTGGAAAGAAAAGAAAAGAAAAGGGGACTTACATTGTATGTTTTTGGTAACAGAAGGAGGGGAAAGGACCCCTGAACCCAACCATAGATTATAGAGTATAAAGATGCCTAGAGGCCACAAAAACAACTAGACAAAATAGTAGGGGACATAGAACCAACCAACACCCTAGAGAAGGACCGACACCTAACTACGCAGAATGACATAAACCATAAACTAGCACTAAATAGAACTCTTAAATACAAAAGAAAAACTATCCTTACAAGAAAAAAAACTAAAAAGCACCAACCACTAGACCCAATTACTCCTTCGAAAAGCATATAAGGTTCCATTCCTTCTCAAGCTATTCCATAGCATCATTGTATTGCTCCATCAATCCAATTGCTCATCCATATCCCAAGAGGCTTGTTTCTTACAAAGACCTTTCTTGGCCTTATTCATCCCATTTACCATCCCAAAGATGACCTTATGCATTATGCCCAAAGTAATAACCATTAGCCTGTTGAAGGCCCTATCCATCTTGTCCACTTTCTACTAAAGCTCACGGATTTGTGAAGCATAAGGCTATAGGGGTGGAACAATATCCTACTTAACTCTACTCTTATCCTTTAAAGACTAAACATTCAGCCCTTCCATGAATTCCCTAACCACCTCCTCAATTTCACTGAATATTTTGAATCCCTTCCTCCTCCTCATCCTTTGAATCTTCGACCACCCATTGATCATCACCTGCAAATTATTTATCATGTTCTCTGCTTACAAAATATTCTGAGAGATCTTCACCCAACACAACCGAAAACTCCTTCTTACTCAAATTAATGGGAGGGGAAGTTTCCTCTTTTGGGTCATCCCCAAGCTCTTCAAAAAAAAAGCTTATTCCCTTTGCTGACAAGCCTAGTTGAATGCCTTTCACCCCTCCTACTACTGTAGAATCCTCCAAGTTTCCTTCCTCTTCATCTCATTTCAATTGTGACTTTCTTGGCATTTTTAGGCTCAAGACTTTCACAAGCTTTTCTTTTGGTGCCAGAGTATCCTGAGGGGGATCTATCAGTTTCTTTTCCTTTAGGATTTTGAGTAGAAGGGTTACCCTTGGTAAGAAGGCCTTTAATTTAATACTGTTTAAAATTGGGCAGGCTAGCAAGGGGATTTTTGGCAAGAGGCCTTACTAAGGATGAACCCAGACTAGAGGAAGTAGCCAAAGAGTGGTCGATGAGGGGTTCAGCATGAGAAATAGGGGCAAAAAAACCAGTAGGGATGCCACTAGGAGGTCATGACAAGAGGGTAGTAGTATCGGCATAATTATACAAACGTTGAATCAAACCTTGGTGGAGAGGGGGAGAGGCACCCTTAGCCTTACATTGGTTTAAAGACGAAAATAGAAAGAAAGGAATATTAATTCTTTCATTCCTATGAATATGACATAGAAATGGGAAATGGTACCCATGGAAAGTGGTGAAGCGCCCTTCCAAAGTGAAGTACCTCATTATGTGGGCACTAACAACCTTCAATGGAGTCGAGAGGCACACTTTGTCATACCCATTCCATTTTCTCACTAATTTCTCATATTAACTTCCAGGAAGCTATCCATAAATTTCTAGTAATTACCATTACTATTTTTTGACACCCTTAAACCATTGTACTATAGACTCATTGCAGCCACAATCATCCTAGGAGAAACTTCAAACCTTATACTGCCAATCTAAACTTTTTCCTCTTTCCAAGAATTATAAAACATAGCAGTAATGTCATCATTGTAGCCACACACTTCCATAAAGAATGGCATCATGCCATCCTCCTTGAAAAGCCTTCACAACTTGACGTTTTTCCTTAAAGGCACACAAGAAAATGGCTTAGAACTTTTTCCGAGACTCCCCATTGAATTACTGTGACAATAACAAAGGAAAAATATGTTGTCTTTCCCAACAGTCAAATTTTGTTTCTTAACAGT
Organism: Sequoiadendron giganteum; assembly: GCA_007115665.2. Classification (NCBI taxonomy): domain Eukaryota; kingdom Viridiplantae; phylum Streptophyta; class Pinopsida; order Cupressales; family Cupressaceae; genus Sequoiadendron; species Sequoiadendron giganteum. The sequence continues at coordinate 118,724,437 of CM021105.1, read as the reverse complement.
AGAGTTTGTGGTAGAAGGAACAAAAGGGAAATAAGTAAAATAGTTGGTGCCCCAATTTGGTGCAAAAATAGTGACCATATCCTCTACCAATAGGGCAATAGAATCACATAGCTTCCAGAAAGGTCTAGTCAGAACCATGGATTAGGTTAGAGGGGGATAAAATGCCACCAAAATTTAGCAAACCAAATCATGAACCTATAATTTGTGTGAGAATAGACTCTATAAATAATGAAAGAATGACTGAAATATTGTGGAATAAGAAACATGTGAGGGCATGATGAAGAGATGACATGGTGATCTGTTATCATGGAAATATGCCTTGAACCCACACCTTCAGGGGAGATAGGATCTACCATCACATCATTCATCCTTTCCACAAAAAGAGAAGAATTTAAAAAATTAACCATCTCAAGGAAGATATTAATTAGAGAATGAGTCCATAAAGGGCTTATTAAAATATGAAAGTTGGCAATATCTCATGGCATGGGATGTAGGCCAATTAGATCACCCATCAATAACAAATCCTTCAAATGGTAGCGCCAAGCCACAAAGGCGTAAGAAGTAATGAAACCCACCAATATTGACATCATCCATTCCATGTCGGGGCCTTCCTTTCTACCACATTAAATAGCTCAAGTTGATTGAATTGGACATAGAAAAGATTCCCAAGTATACAAACAAGCTTTTCACACCTAGATTACATGGACTTGCCACCACCAAGTTGTGAAAGAGAAAGGGGGAGAAAAATCCAACACAACAAACATGATCCATCCCCCACCAAAGTATATCTTTCTACTCCAATGAGTACACCTCACCCCCTCTATAAAATCTAGATAAGCATGCCATGTAACTACCCAAGCCTCTGACACCCTTAACACTTGGCTCCCCACCATTCCACTACCACAAATATCTTTAGCTTTCCAAATAAAGTTTGAGCCTTTACCCCACGTCACCATACAACTATTAAGATTCAAATTTAAATTTGAAATAAGGAACCTATGTCTAATACACCCCATCATCCAATAAACATATGAATCAAATTTTAAATAAAAAAGGACTAGGAGACCAACACCCTAACCATAGCAGTGAGACACACAATTAAGCAAGGTGAATGTTCAATAACATCATTGAAGGTTTAAAGGGGTCCGACCCATCCAGTCCTTGATATGAGTTGGTAAATCTTTAAATTTCCAAACTTGCCAATGGGTAAATGAGAGCCCCAAGTTGGAAATAGCATTTGCAAGGTTATTTCCTTCTCTATAGATATTGAAGACTAAAACACTTGCCATAGAAGAGAGTGCCTGTTTAGAGTCTAGAATAAAACTACTGATATTCCAAGGGGGGTCAGATAAGCCATTTAGACAATCCATAATCAGTTTTGAATCACCCTCAATCATGACATGATCAAACCCCAGATCTTTTAGCCTCTTAATTCCTCTCTAGGCAGCCACAGCCTCGACTTTGACACTGTTATCTAATCCTATACATTTTGTATAGGCATCCATACAAACTCCATTGTGGTCCCTAATTAAACCACCTGCCACAGCCAAACTAGGATTCCCTTTAGAACAACCATCAAAATTTAGTTTGACACAAACCTCCGAGGGGGGCCTCCACCTAGTCATTTTCCTTCTCTAGATGTTGTTCCAGTTGATCTTGGTCAGGTTCAAGTTAATCCCCAATTGTTTTTTAATTCAAATGTCTTTATAATTAGGCATAGAGTTAGAAAATCCAAAAGATTTTGAATTCAGATTATTAACCAAGTGTTGCTTCATGCTATAGAAAACCTGAGCACTGCTCCTCTGCTTTCCCCTATACATTCTATTATTACATTCCTTCCAAAAGTGCCAACAGGCCATGGGAGGGACATGATACCAAAGCTCCTTGATAATTGAATGAGAGAAAGCGCAGAAATTCCAATAACTAACCAGCTCTTTCAAGTCACAAGAAAACATCGAATTTGAGAGAAGGTTTTACAAAGTCAAGGATTAGACTTCCCAAAAAAAGAGGCATTATTATTATTATATAAATATTTGTTTATATCAAAAATTCGATATTTAATTTGTTTTAAAAAAAAAATTCAATTAAAAGAAATTAAATAAAAGCAATGATAAATTAAATTACTAAATGAATTAGTTTCAAATTAGAAAGAAAATTGATTAGGACAATCTTCATGCGAATTCATTTAAATTGAATGTTCTTACAAAACATAAATACATGCGTGAAGCAAGCCGCCCTGAAGCTGGAGTGGTGGAAAATATAATTTTGCATGAAGACATGCAAAGGAGGTTACTTAATCGTCTACAAGTCTTTAAGAGAAATTATTATGGCAGTAAAGAGAAAATCAATGAAAGGGAAATTTGATGCAATGGAAAAAGGAGTGAGAATGGCAAGTGAAACAGAAGAATAGAGAACATATGATGCATCGAGTATTCTAGTGAATTCTCTATCTCTTTTTGGTGTTAAAATAAAGGTGTGTTCCAAATTCATGACTATTAAAATATGACAAGTAGCGAAAGGAATTTCTACACTATTCAATTCAGTTTGGAACATGTCAGGAACTTTGTGATCTTTGCATGCCTTAGATTTGTGATATAGTTGTGTATGTTATGTTCAGATTAATATTTTCCAATACACTCCCTAATCCTTGGTTTTTAGAATAATTAGAAATGTTGATGCATATAGAACATATACTTATTTCTAGAAAGGCTTCCTCTCGCAATAGTATAGACTGTAAAAGAACTCATGTTTGTAATTAATGCTGATATATAAAACTACCTAAACTTGAAATTACTTAAACTTAAAAGTTAGAAATCATATCAAAATATAACCTATCTAATTTAAACTTAAATTTACTCGCATTTAAGTTCTTGCAATAATGCACTATACAGATAGACATGAATGATAATTATATGATGAAATAATACAACTCAAATATATAAATGATCATTATAAATAAAAGTTGCAAGAATTTTTATTCAAAAATAAAATGAGACTTTTGAATATCAATAATTTTTAAAGTAATTGATTTGCTTGATAAGTTATATAAACCAAACTGATTTTATCTTCAAGTGCATTCAAAATAAGAGATTTATAAGATCCAAAGGGCCCCATGAGATGGATTGAAGAAACCCCTAAATAAATTTCATAGAAACCATACGTAAACCATTTCATTTATAATATTATATGAAAAAGAGACCTATTGTGACCTATTTCACACATCGCCCCATTGCAAATGGGGACCCACTTCTTTTTTTATTTTGGGTTTTTGCCTTGGCAGAGCAACTGCTTATCACCATCTTATTTACAATGAGGAGTTAGAGTTTTGTAGAAATCACCTGAGCCAAGTAGAGAATTCAAGCTCGTATCAGTGCCTAGATGTCATGGAAGTGCTCAGAAGGACCGGTAGATGAGGAATGCCATTGCTTTGAGTCAATTCTAACGCTTCCTATTTTTTAGGGATTCTGCTTTTTTGCTTTTTGCTTTTATGATTTTTGACATTTTTAGACCATTCTGGAGTTCCTATTTTTTAGGGATGCTTTTTACTTTTTCTATTTTTAGAAAGTTTCTATTTTTGGAAAGTTTCTATTTTGGGATCCCACAGAGCATGAAGTCAACACGCCTCCAGAGCATGAAGAAATGATAGGCAGATTAAGGCAAAATGGTATGTTTGATGATCAATGGGCAACCAAGATGGAAGAATATGAAATACATTTTGCATCAGTGTTGGATCCAATGCTCACAGTCATGGAAGAATTGATTGATGAAATTGAAACAAATGGCATGCTACTTGATGAACAAGTAACTGTGACAGAGGCAGAGAATGGAGAACAATTCAGGTTGGGGCTTGATCCATTGTTGGGGATTCAAAAGGAGTTGGTGAATGAAATAATCCAAATTTCCAAATTCCCTTTTGAATCCAATCCCCGTCACACTCCAACCAGTTTGGAATGTGATGTTCATCTCCATGTTTCAAATGCAAGTGGTATGGTTCACCATCAACTTCGACCTCCTAATGAAGCAATGGATGACGAGCAAGAATTCATTTTTGCGAATGAAGACCAATAGGTTGTATCTTTCCCTACTGTTGACTACAAGGAATATCATTTTGATTATGGAGGTTTAGGAAAGATAACTTGTTTATGGATTAATCATGGTCTGCGTGAGTCGCCCCAGATACTAATCTTTCCTGAATTTTTTCTTGAATTTCAGGGTTGTCCTTTGAAAGAATGTGTTTCTGAGTTTAAAGATAAGTTTGCAAAACTTCGCACTATGACCACTGCATTGTTGTTCCTACACATCCTGAGAAATCATGTTGGGAGTTGTATATACTTAGGTCTTTTGAATGATGTTTACTTGAATTTTTTGTTTTTGTTTATAGTAGGTTTTCTTTCACATTTTGCTTTGTTTTCTTTAGATTAGTTGTTGTGCTTTCTTAGTTTAGTTTGCTTGTTTGTTTTGTTTTTCTTTCAATCAAGGGGCTACCATTTGTGAAGGGTGTTGTATCTTAAGAACTCTAGCGTCTGTGCTAAATTATGTTCAGTAAATTTCTTGGATATTATTTTTTGGAGTACTATTGAATCCAAAATTGTTCTTTTTTAACTTTATCGTTTGGTTAAGGTTAGTACTGACTGGAAAGGGAGTCATCTATTGTATCTTGACACTAAGTCTTACAGTTACTACATCTCACACACTCAAGGAATTCTCTAAGTTATTATGGTTTCCTAGGTGAAGTCATGGTCAAGCTAAAATAAAATAATCAAAAGTCTTACTTCAGCGCCACTATAATACTCAAGCCCATGTGAGCTTCATTGCTTACAAGCCAAAGTGTGGAAATATGTGAATAGAAAATAATATCAAAATGAAGGAAAAGAAAAAGAGAAAAAGGTCAAAACACTTGGCTCTGGGTGTGCGGACATCTCTACAGGTGTACACTCAATAACACAAAGAAAATAAATCGCCGGAAGTATAGCAATCTCTATGAGATTATGGTAGATAAGCTCACCGGGGTTATGGACGCTCGCTGGCAGTGAGGCTCTGCCCAAGGATACTTTTGGAGTTAAGACAAACTACACAAGAAGGCCATGATGAAACCAAAGAGTCATATTGTTCTTATGAGATGGAAATAAACGCATGTGCAAAGACTCATAACTAAAGGATGAAACATCTTGATACAGTTTAGGATTCCTCTTTCCTTTTGAGTACTCCCCTTAGCCAACAGGTAAGTTGGTTAGAATTAATTTAAGATTCAGGGTTTAAAGAAAATTCTATCTTTGAAGTGTTCAGGAACATTTATTCAGGTTGGCGCTAGATGTTGTGACCTATTTCGCACATCGCCCCATTGCAAATGGGAACCCACTTCTTTTCATTTTTTGGGTTTTTGCCTTGGCAGTGCAACTGCTTATCACCATTTTATTTACAATGAGGAGTTAGAGTTTTGTAGAAATCATCTGAGCCAAGTAGAGAATTCAATCCCATATCAGTGCCTAGATGTCATGGAAGTTCTTAGAAGGACCGGTAGACGAGGAATGCCATTGCTTTGAGTCAATTCTGACATTTCCTATTTTTTAGGGATTCTATTTTTTTGCTTTTTGCTTTTTTGCTTTTTGGCATTTTTAGGCCATTCTGGAGTTCCTATTTTTTAGGGATGCTTTTTACTTTTTCTATTTTTGGAAAGTTTCTATTTTTGGATCCCACTGAGCATGAAGTCAATGCGTGTCCAGAAGTCATCATGAAAATCAAGGTGAATGGAGAGAAGTTTAAAAAAATGGCTAAGTCTGAGAAATGCACCCATGAACAAGGAATGGCAGGCCAAGCATGAAGTCCGCCCTACCTTTGGAAAGCCAAAGGTAGGCACTGGAAAGCCAAGGTTGAAGTCCGCCATGGCATGAGAGCCTCCAAGTCCTCCATGGCAAGAGAAGAGGTGAAGTCTGCCCTAGAAGAGAATGGCAAGGAGAGAGGTCAAGTCCGCCCTTGGAAGGATTGATGGATGGCGAGAGAAGAGGTCAAGTCCGCCCATGGCTTGAGGAAGGGTGAAGTCCTCCCTAGGCACAAGGAAGCTCCAAGTCTGCCATAGGCAAGACAAGTTCCAAGTCTGCCCTTGGCAGAGAAGACACAAAGTCTGCCCAGGAGAGAGGTCGATGGAAAGGCAAGCCTCCAAGTCCGCCTATGTCAGAGAGATGTCCAAGTCCACCCTTGGACAAGGCAAGGCTAAAGTGCGCCAATGTCAAGGAGAGGCCGAAGTCTGCCCAACTTTGAGAAAGGAAATTTTTCTAAGGCATGGAAAAATAATATATGCCTAGAGAGAGAGGGGATCAAGCTAGCATAAAATTCACTCCTTGGCATGACGAAATAAAATTCTAAGGCACGGAAGGAAGAATGTTTGGAAAGGAAAGTGTGAAGTCCGCCCCTCTTAGCATGAAATAAATTCCTAAGGCATGAATAAAATGGAAAAATGGCAAAGAAATCTCCAAGTTCGCCCAACCTAGAAGGAGAGAGAAAATTTGAAAATTTTGACTAAGTCAGATGCTTGGCTATGTATAAAGTATGCCACAAGAAGAGAGATTTTTCGAAGGCATTGACCAAAAATACGCCAAGTATGGAGGATGGTAGAGCATCATGGCAATTCCACCCTCGCCTTGGAAAGAAATGGCAAAGCATCTTGAAATTCCACCATCAGCCTTGGCAAGCTAGCCTTCAAAGTCTACCACCCTCTGGAAAAGCCATCATGAAGTCCATCATAAGGAAGTAAAGAATGGAAAGACATTGAGGAAGTCCGTCCATGGCATGGATCAGTCAAATTCCCCCCTTGGAAAGAGGAAAATTGGCAAATCTATTGAGAAGTCCGCCCAACTATGGAGGGAAGGAAAATTTCAAAGGCATTGGCAAAGTGCGCCAAGCATGAGAATGTCTAAGCACTCACCAAGTTCACCTAGTATGAATATGGTAGGCCAAAGACAAAGTCTACCCAAAATGGAAGTGCACATGGTCTAGCCAAAGATGAAGTCTACCAAAGCGTGTCTAGCCAACCTTGAAGTCTACATGCACTTATCTAAGCCAACTTCAAAGTTCGCCTTGTCAAGGACACAACCAAGTCCGCTAGGGAGAAAGAAAAATAATTGGCTTGCTAATGAGGGAGTCCACTCAAGCATAATAGAAAGCTGGCATGACATGTGCCAAAGTCCACCAAGGTTAAAAAAAAACATGGTAAAATTTGCCAAGAGGAAGCAAAAAAATGGCTAAGTGTGGAATTTTCCTAAAATAAAAGGATCAAATTTTGACTAAGTGTTGGAAAGAAAATAGGAAAAATGAAGAGAAATAAAGAGGAAATGAATAAAATTCTTGCCCAAGGATGGAGTTACTTAGTGCAAGCCAAACTCAGAATTGAAGACAAATCCACAGACAAAGTTCATTTGAGCATAAAGATGGCCAAAATCTTGGCTAAGTGTTGAATGGTCCACATGAAGGCGTTACAAAATGAAATTGAATAGCCAAAATTTTGGCTAAGTATGGGAAATACTTCACAAAGAAAGTTCCAATTTCTTCCATTATGGTGAAGGAATAGGAAAGTTCTCCAAATTCAAGGCACTTGAAGGAATTTCGAAGCAATCAAGAAAGAAAAGTTCAATAACTGCTCCAAGAAGAGACTTCTAGACTTCAAATGCAAATGAGAAGAAGAAATCAAAATCTCAAAGGAAATCCAAGATCAAAGCTAGGAAGAAACAAGCACAACGGACAGAGTCGTTGGCAAAGAAGATATTCTAAGGCAAGTACATGGAAAAAGAACAAGGAGACCAAGGAGGACATCCAACATGCTGAGGTGGTGCCTCGTCATCTTCCAACCAATAAAATTTTTCCAAGTCAACATGTCTAGGTTCAATGAACCTGACTTATCCATGGAGTTGGTTTATATTTAGCAAGAAGGACAAGTATCCCAAAATGTAATTTTCTCATTGGTCGAGAGGTAGTTAATTGTGACAAGCCCTAATTAGGGTTTTATTTTGTAATCTCGGTCGTTGATCCTATATCAATCTTGGCCATTGAATTGTAATTGGGGAGCCTATTAATTGAGCTCACCCCTTGTTTGTAAGGTGTGAAGTGAGTTGTATAAGATTATTGTGACAAAACTATTTCCATTTATAAAAGATCATATGCATGATTTGCTAAGAACCACTTTTATTTTCAATTAGTGTGCAAGGTTTTCATATTTCTCCTTCAACACTTATAGTAGAATTAGATTAGCATTTTCATTTGAATGTTTGTTAAGTGAATGATAGATTTGATAGCAGTGGTGGATGAAATTAAGCTCATACTTTTGTTGAATGGATGATTTGCATTCAATGTGTAAAGTTAGCCTGAGCTCTTAAGTTATGGATTCCTAACTTCAGTTTTGGTAATTATTTATTCAAGCATGAAAATCATTATCACCTCTGTTGAAGATTGCACCCGCTTTGCGTAGTTGTCCAAAGGAGGCGAAACAAAGTGTGATTAACCCCTTTTCATCTAAATCATTGTCGTCTCTTGATTTCTTAGGAGTAGCTTAGACTTCTAAACCCTTGCCTTTTTGCAATTTTTTTGGAAAAATCTGAAATACCCTATAGAAAGAGCTTCAATGATAAAACTGTCTAAATCCTAAACTTGCAAATAAATCTTGATGTAAGTCCCCTTGTGATTACTAGCAAATCACAACGCCCACTGGCCTTATCCACATGTCATGACCTGACAAAAGAAACATTGGAGTTAATGTATTATCTTCTAGGTATTTGCAATCACTTTTCAAGAGAGGATAAAGTGTCATTGGGCATTTTATTCTGTGTTCGGTGGCGTATTCAAAACACACACCAACAAGACCTTTGGACATGAATATATGTAGGTTGAAAGACAACTTATATTTCAACCTTAATAATTTATACAAATTAAAGCTAGTAGTTCTTAAATGAAACATAAAATTTAGAAACTACTTGAATGGGGGTAACAATAGTATAACAAGAATGAAAATCTCATATTCTTATCTAACATATTGTGTAAGCTATAAACTATATTAAATTGTCAGTTTAAAGTGAGAAATACTTACTTTATAATGACACATAGTAAAGTAAAGTTGAAAGGCAAACGATAGCTATCTAATGAAATAACACAAATCAAATGCTTAAATAATCACTACAAATAGAACTTTCAAAAATGTTAATTTTTCAAGTAAGTGATTAATTTGATAGTTTATACACATTTGATTGATCTTACTTGCAAGGACATCTAAAATAAGAGATTATCAAGGCCCAAATAGCTTTATGAATGTTGCTATGAATTCCCTGAAACTATTTAATAGAAGTATAGGTAAACTCTTATCTTTATAATATTAAATAAAAAATCTTTTAACATAAACTATATATAATATGTGGTCCATCAATAACAATAATATGTCAAAATCTTTAGAGATTTAAGGATCGGAGTAAACCACTCAGATCACCCACTCACACAATTACATGTGGCGAAAGGGGCGGAGAATTTCAGCAGCAAAATCAAAACAACAAACAAAAATTTGCATATAATAGTAAAGGGACAAATAAAAAGCATTTAAATGTTGCTCACAATGCACACAAATACACAGTAGAAAGTAGACACTATCAAATTCATATATGCATTAATCTAGATAGATACAACACAACTTTGATGCCTTGTTTCTTGTTGTTGTAGAGCTTCGTTGCTCTTGTTCTTACTTCTTGCTTGATACAAAAATGACAACAATGAAGTATTAAAAGCTAAAAAGCTATGATGGAGAAAGAGGAATAAAATATTATCATTTTAACAACCCATAAAGCATGCAAGCAAGGAAACACGGGGACACATCCCCTAGTCTTTTGTCCTCTCTGGGATGGGGGATGCCTAGGGGATGATTGACAGCCGTCCCCAAAAAGTGAGAAGAGAAAGAGGAGGGTTTCAAGGAGTTGTTGGAGAAGAAAAACCAGCATTTAGGAGTCTGATTTTGATGCAATGTTGGCAAATGCCGAGTAGAGGCATCCATAATACTTTATATTACTATATTTTGGACACTTGTGACTTTTTCATTTTGACATTTGCAGTGTAAACTTGTAGCCTTTGGGCATTTTATTATTTTATATCATGGGAAAAATCAAAACAACAAACAAAAATTTGCATATAATAGTAAAGGGACAAATAAAAAGCATTTAAATGTTGCTCACAATGCACACAAATACACAGTAGAAAGTAGACACTATCAAATTCATATATGCATTAATCTAGATAGATACAACACAACTTTGATGCCTTGTTTCTTGTTCTTGCAGAGCTTCGTTGCTCTTGTTCTTACTTCTTGCTTGATACAAAAATGACAACAATGAAGTATTAAAAGCTAAAAAGCTATGATGGAGAAAGAGGAATAAAATATTATCATTTTAACAACCCATAAAGCATGCAAGCAAGGAAACACGGGGACGCATCCCCTAGTCTTTTGTCCTCTCTGGGATGGGGGATGCCTAGGGGACGATTGAAAGCCATCCCCAAAAAGTGAGAAGAGAAAGAGGAGGGTTTCAAGGAGTTGTTGGAGAAGAAAAACCAGCATTTAGGAGTCTGATTTTGATGCAATGTTGGCAAATGCCGAGTAGAGGCAGCCATAATACTTTATATTACTATATTTTGGACACTTGTGACTTTTTCATTTTGACATTTGTAGTGTAAACTTGTAGCCTTTGGGCATTTTATTATTTTATATCATATGCACATTGACTGTTTGACATGAATTATGGTCCATGGAAGCAATTAGGTAGTAGTAGTATTAATTTGTTCGACTCTATGATGCATATGTCAATATGATTGGTGATTACATTTGTAACATTATGAATGTTCATTGTTATGATTATCATTACTCATATGAATATCTGAAATTTCCCTATATATATATAGCCGTCCCCTCGTCCCCAAAAATCCCCTCAAAAAAATGTCGTCCCCGAAATTCATTCCACCATCCCCCATACCAGAAACTTGGTGGAACATAGCATGCAAGAGATAATAAAGAGTTAATGCAGAATCATATCAAATCTCCTGAAATCTTTCTCCAAAAACTTTCTTATTAAATTGTCTTTAATGCTAATACGGAGACTTAGCTAGAGAAGACTAACACAATTAATTAGTTGAGATTACATTTCTAACATTATACACATTCTTACCCTCATCCAAAGAATTGACAATCACTTTATGATTGTTATTTCCTAATACAGAAAATCCCAAATGGACCCGCCTTAGCAAATGAGCAATGAGAACCAAAAAGCTATTAATTTTATCAAAAGTTATCTTCATTACATACAGCAGTATTATATTATATTTCTTGTTATTGTTCAATGCTCTGTACCTTTCTGTTCATGAACACCAGAAGCAGATTAGCAGAAGTAGCAATTCCTGCTATTTTATTGAAACAAAATGCTACGAACCGAGGCAAATATATACAGTAAAAGTTGATTACTCAAAAGATTTGTCATTACCTTCAATTCTTCATACTTGTTTGGCTAGCCTATAAGAACGTCATATGTCGAAAGAACGGACACCGATAATGCTGGGGATTTTGTTCTCTTGCTGTGCAAAGATTAGCTCTAATGGACTGACATGCATAAAATGGAAAGTGGCTAGAAAATGAAAAGTGTGGAAATGATTACTTGTGAGATAAGGCATAAGATAGCAGAGATGGATTCTATCAGTGAGCATGTAAACAGAAATGAATTTCATGGGGTACTGCTCTGTCTACTCACATGGTGGAGTCTATCAACAACTTCTCTCATGGTGGGTCTTTCTGTGTACGATGATTTGGTACAATCCAGTGCAATTTTCAATACCAGGAACATCTCTACCTCTTCAGAAGAAGTGTATGGTCCTAAAGGAGTGTCTAAGACCTCACAACCCATAGAATCCTCAGAAAGGCATGACCGAACCCATGCCACAATGTCCATGGCTTCAGGAAAGCTTTCATCTGTGGGAATTTTTCCAGTTACCAACTCCATTAGCACAACTCCTACACTGTAAACATCACTCTTCTCTGTGGCTCTCATTGAGTAAGCAAATTCTGGAGCTATATAGCCATAGGAGCCAGCAAACAAGGATGTAGAATATGTTGACTTGGATGCATCTACATACTTTGCCAGCCCAAAATCACCTACATGGGCTTCACCTTCAGAATCCAGGAGAATGTTACTAGATTTGATGTCTCTATGTATTATTGTCGGAACACAATCATGGTGAAGATATGAAACACCTTCGGCCATGCCAATAGCAATCTTGAGACGGGACTCCCAATACAGTGTATTGGCCAAAGAACCGTGTAGCCTGTCCCATAGGCTTCCATTAGGCATATAATTATAGACCAACAAATTTGTGCCTTGGTGAGAACAGCAGCCAAGCAGTTTTACAAGGTGCCTATGCCGAATCCTGCCAAGGGTCTGCAATTCTCGAACAAAACTCTTATGATGAAGTGGATCATCATCACTGAAGACAATTTTCTTCACTGCAAATACCTCTCCACAACTCATTTCAGCCCTGTAAATTGTCCCAAATCCTCCCGATCCAATAATGAATTCATCACTGAGATTGTCTGTAGCTTCCATGATGTCTCCGAAGGTCCACCTGTTTTGTCTTTTGCCTACCCAACTTTGCTGGTTTGTGTAGTATATATAGGAAGGTCCTGCTGGTGGTTCCCAGGTTGATGAAACTCTCAAGAATAGGAAAATAATAATTCGAACCAGAAGAGCAAAACACCCTACTCCTGCAATAGAAATTCCTATAACTGATCCTGTTGATAATACTTTCTTCTCAGAAGCCAAGTCATCTGTTACACAAGAATTTAGAGGATAACCACAAAGGCTTGGATTTTTGTCGAAGGAGGTCCATGGCCATTTGGAAAGACATGGAGGCAGTTGCCCCTCAAGCATATTGTTGGCTAGATTGAGGGTATTCAAGCTTCTGAGATCTGCAAGCTCCTGTGGCACATGACCTTCAAGTTCATTGTCAGAGAGATCCAATACTTCTAACTTTATTAAATTACCAAGCGAAGCGGGAATCGTTCCAGATAACTTGTTACTGCTCAAGTCTAGAAATCGTTGTAGATTTGCAAGCATTCCAATCTCCATTGGAATGGATCCTGTGAGAGAATTATTTGAAAGATTGAGTTCAAAGAGATGTTGGAAGTTTTGTATAGAAGTGGGAATTTTTCCGGATAGCTGGTTGTTGTGTATGTCCAAGACATTAAGGGCAGCCAAGTTTCCCAGGTGGGAAGGTAAGTCTCCAGATAATTGATTGTTGTCCAGAAACAATGTGAATAGATTTGTGCAGTTAGGGAGCTGTGGAGGAATAGTTCCATTCAGAAAATTGAAAGACAGTTTTAGCTCCCCCAACTCCTGCAGATTTCCAATCCATGGAGGAATTGACCCCGAAAGCTTATTGTTGTTGAGGTCAAGATGACCCAAATGCTTACAATTAGCTAGAGTTGCAGGAATAACTCCTACTAGTCTATTGAAGGATAAATCCAACAATCTAAGCTCTGTTATCTGGCCCAATTCTAGAGGAATGCTGCCATTTAGAAGATTTGTACCCAGTTCAAGGCGTTCTAGAGTTGGAGAATTGCCAAGCTGTGGAGGTATTTCTCCCTCAAAGCTATTATTTGTCAAAACCAATGATAGATACGAGCTTGATGAAGACAACGGAACCATGCTTCCACTCAATCTGTTGTTTGAGAGATTTACCCTTGTTAAATTCTTGCACCTGGAAAGCTCACGAGGAAGGGGCCCTTCTAAGGAATTACTGTATAGAATCAGCAATTCTAAGCCTTCAAGAAATCCAAAAGAAGCAGGAATTGTTCCCGAGAGTTCATTGTCTGCCATGTCCAACGTCACCAGATTTTTACACTCTCCTAGACTCGGAGGAATCTTACCATCCAGGTCATTTTGTCTGAGATCTAGGTAACTCAGATTTCTTAGTCTCCCAATGGTGATGGGTATGCTTCCCGAGAAATGGTTTCCAAAAATATCAATCTCGGCTAAATTTGAACATCCCCCTATCTCAACAGGAATAATGCCAGACAGCTGATTTTCATACAGATACAAGATTTCCAGGTTCTCAAGTCGTCCGATCTCCGATGGAATCTCACCACTAAGTTGATTGTGGTACAAAGAAAGAGTTTCTAAATTGGTCAGGTTACCAATGCTTGTAGGGATATTTCCTGTCAAGCTATTGTTGTGCAGCAGAAGATTGGTGAGATTGATTAAACCGTCAATATTGGAGGGAATTGAACCGTTGAGCTCATTATTGGAAAGATCTAGGCCCTTCAAATATGAACAATTGACTATGTCTTCTGGAATGCCTCCAGTGAGGCCATTACTTGACATAAAAAGATGTACCAATGTTGTGTTTTCACAAAGCCTCTTCGGAATGGTGCCTTCTAGAGAATTATTTGACAAAACCAGGAACTCTAGATTCTGTAGCATATTAAGCTCGATGGGAATGATCCCAGTAAGATTGTTGCTAGACAAATCTAAGGTCTTAAGCTGCAGAAGCACACTAAGTTCCGCTGGAACATGACCACTAAGCTTGTTTCCAAGCAGATTCAAGTAAACAAGATTACTAAGCTTACCAAGCTCAGGAGGGACAGGCCCGGACAAGGTATTGTTTGCCAAATTCAGTTTCACAAGTTGCTGGAGAGTGCTCAATGTGGCTGGAATTTTCCCTTCCAGATTGTTGGCTGCAAGAGAGAGGACTTGGAGACCGCTGCATTGCCCAAGTTCCTTCGGGATTGTGCCGTTGAGTCCATTCTCCTGTAAATTTAATGTTTGAAGCCGTGCCAGCTGTCCTAGCTCAGGCGGTATAGGACCACTCAGCAAATTAGCAGGAAGCCCCACTGTTGTCAACTTGTTCAATTTGCCAAGCTCGGGCGGAATCCTTCCCGACAAGTCATTATCTCCAATTCTCAAAACAGTGAGCCGTTTGAGCATACCCAGCTCCTTTGGAATGCTTCCGGAGAGCCCATTAGAATAGAGCAGTAATACAGACAACCTTGAGAGATTGCCAAGCTCAGGAGGAATGGGGCCTGCCAGCTGATTGGAGGAAAGGTCCAGGAATTGGAGGCCCTGTAGTTTGCCCAGAGCTGGGGAAATGCTCCCGGACAGAGAGGAAGATGATAAATTGAGGCCCACAACAGTATTATACTTGGAGCATGTTATCCCACTCCATTCACACACCGCTGTGGTGTGAGACCAGCTCCCCACCACCCCAAACGGATCCTGGAACCCATCCTTGCTCTCCAAAAGCCACAGTGAATCTTCTAACACCGAACAATACCCTCCATAGTCATACCACCCATTCAAGCTCACCAGCACCATCATCACAATCCATCTCCATCTCCACTCGCACGCGTTCCTTGTACTCATGTTCGACCCCTCAAAGCCCCCTATTCCTCTTCCCCTCTTCCCCTGTGTTCATGGAACGCTTTGTCAATAGTCCGCGCTCTGCCACTGCATGCATGAAACATCGTGCAGCGTTTCTGCAGTCAAGTTTAATGCAGCATTTAAGGCGCCATTACTGCATGACAGAAATTCAATTTTATTGGATGTCTCGATTCTTCCATATCTTGCAGGTTTATTCCTCCTTATGCCTCATAGGCCAACGCTTCCTCTGCTACAACATTAATTAATTGGACGCGATAAATTTAGTAAGTACCCACCCTCTGCAAATTACTTCCTGTCTGCGCCTACGCGCCATGCAAGTTCAATTTTTTACATAAATTAAAAAATAAAAACATGATTATATAAATTTTTTTACATGATTCAAACTTAACTTCACAGATTTTTTCAAAATAACATTGCATTACAATGAAATACGATAGACAAACCTACTAAAAGATTTAAATAAGTTAATGCAATTACATATAAGTTATACCAAAAATAATTCCTTATTCTAGTTGAAATTAAATTTTACATTGCTGTAATTCGAACTTTAGATTTACTGTATAATCGGGGCTAAACAACAAACACCAAATAAAATAATAAATCAATTAATCAGTTAATGCAAAACAATCTGTGAAACTGTATCACTTCTTTTATTTTCCAGATAAATTGATTTAAGTGCAAATAATTACGTAGTCATCTAATGGTAATGAAATTCAATCGTTCATGATGGAGTAAATTTCTAGCTGATTTCTTTCACTTGTTCATAGCTATCTGGAAAGCCTTAGCCAAAACCTCGTTTGAAATAAAGTGAAATCTCCCTTCTCCAATTTCTAACAATATATAACATTGTCGGAATTTTAAAAACTCTATTCCCTCCGTTTAACTGCCCAACGTGACACTTTTCGACTCCCCCATTGGTTTGGCATAATACTCATTACATTGTGCATTATCCTGTGTTTATCCAGCATCCAATGTTACCACCTCCCAAATTTAACAGCTCAGAATTCAGACAGCGTTCTGACAGCTAAACTTAGCAAATTAGTCTGTGCTTTGACAGCCCAGAATTCAGACAGCCCAGGATTAGAAAAGAGCAAAGATCAGAAAAAAGATCAAAATGTTATGAATGCAAATAAAAAATTGCAGAACTAGACCCAAAAAGTGTAAGAAGAGTGAAATACGAACACATATTTTTTGAATCATTTGATAATTATCATTTCAGTCAAATGCGCTCTAATGCACTCTATTATATTTTATTCCTCAGGTTTAGAGTTCTGTATGGAAAATTAGAACAGCCCATGTTTGAAGGGCTAATCTTAGACTCCTTGAATAAGAATGTTTTGTTTCTAGGTGGATAGTTTTCATTTTCTTATGATGTATATGATCATCTACTTTTTCTTTTCAATGAAATTCAATTGGGTCTGTTTTTTTTTAAGTCATGGATCCAAACAAACTTATAAAATTTCTGATTTAAAAATAAATAAATAAAATCTTATTCCTGAAACAGTATGAAATTCGGATAAGTAAAAATTACAGACGTCATGAATATATCCTTATGACACATTTCTCTGTTTTTGAATTCATCCTTCAAAGAATGAAATGAATATTATGATAGTATCAATTACAAAAGAAAAGGGAAAACACTATGAGTTTAATTTCCCACGATTCATTGCCTCTGTAGAGGGTGATGATGGCCAAAAATCAGCTAAGTCTAGAAAAGAGACAAAATTGTCTCATAATATAATTTTAGATTCAAGGAAGACCAAGTAATATATGATTTAGTCCTTTGCATACTCATGTAATAGTTTCCGGAATCTCTCTTCAGAAAATGTCAAAATCTCAATCATCATCTTAATCATTTTTGTCCTCCTTTTCGAGCATGAATATAATTATATTTTTCAAACGTTTATTATAATTATCTTATCGAAAGTTGGATATTATATTGTAAACTTATCAATATATTAAAAAAAAAAGGACAACGTTTTTTTCTTATTCAAAAGTTCGATGAATCTAAGTGGATGGGGACCTGAAAAGGATAATTCAAATTTCTTAAATTTTCTCTGTTTTACGGAAAAACAGGCAAATATGAAGGAAGATAAATTGCCCTGTAGTCCTACTTTTTTGAATTATATTACTTACATAAAAAATTGGTTAGATTGAATCAAATCCTGTCACTACCTGTATTTGTACCTATACATATTTGGGAGCACCAGTAAACGATTACTGATAATTGGTAACAGCTCTTATTTACCTTAATTCGTTTTGTAAAATGAATAGCTCCAAATTATCTTATCCTAAGAATTGCCCATGACCCTGGAATGAGCAGAATTATTTGGATAGTAAGCCAAATAGAATCCAATCTTTATTTATGAAAATTGGAATCTTTTCTCTTTTTTTAGAAATCATTAAAAACCCTTATTTTCGTTTCTGAAAAAATGGGGAACTAACACATTTGAAATGTTTTATTTTCGGGCAAGCAAGAATACCCCTGTCTTATTCTTGCTAACAAAGATCTATCTTCCTACGATACCCTTTTTTATCTCTCAAGAATAAAAGAGAGATTGCAGATTTATCATGTCGACAAAAAGAATCATTATAGATTTGGTTAATTATGTAGATCCAGATAGATCTACATAATCCCTAGAATAGATTAAGTTGGATATTATATTGTAAATTAATTTATTATATAAATTAAAGATTCAAATAGAGAACTCGCAAGTAAAGATATAAAGAAATAATCTCAACCTTCTCAGTTTTATAAGAAAGTGTCACCTTGCGGGCCTTCTTTTTAGAAATATTAAAAGGCATGAATTGTTTTCCCTAAATTAACCTCAATTTGATACTTATCACATAACATGACTAAAATATCAAGTTACCTCTAAAGAGCCCTCATTGAGTGATACATCAATATAATCTTATTAGTAAATAAGAGAATAGCAATATAGACTCTAGAGAATAAACAACCTTATATATTCTCATAAAGTATTTGATGTGATTTCCTCTAACTCATCAACATAGAACAAAAAAGTAAGAAGGGAGTGGGAAACGCTATTTAACACTTATAATACATTAAATATCATTTGTTTCATCATTTATCATTCCTACTTTACTAATAGTAAATTCATAAAATATCATTTCTAAATAAATTTGAGAGACAAAGCACCCAATTCCTCAAACCTCCACAATAGTAGTGCTTCTATAGTTTTGGATACATTGGTTGAATTTGTTGATATCATTAGTGAAAACTTTGTTTATGCCGGTGATATGGGTTCTGTGTATGGGGGCTCTTCATTTTTTTCTAGGTATGAAGATGATGATGAGCTCTTCCTTTACATTCTCCTAGAGGCCCAATTAGCAACCCAACAAGTTGTTGATCCTAGTTTTTCTGCAAGGAAATGTGATCAGTTTAATCACGAGGAGGATTCACTCCTCCAAAAGGGCTCGGTTGGCAAGGGTTCTATCAAGCTAGTTCATGATGAGTCTTTTCTTAAGAGGGGATTTCTATTGCCCCTTCCCAAGATTCCCCCTCCTCTTCCTTTGGCTTGTTTGTCTCGTTTTCTTGATCCGCATTGTCTTCCTTCCCCCACTACTATTATATTGGTGGAGGTTTATGTTTCTTCTCTCTCTCTTGAGGGCAACTCAGCTCTTCGTCATCCCTGGTGTGGGTTGTGATAGGATTGTCTTATGGGGATTCCCCATTCTATGGAACCTTAGTTTCCTCCTTGTCTAAATCCTTGTAGAGATATTTGTTTTGGTGGGGTTTCTCCTATGCTTCTTCTAGCTAGAATGAGAATAGATATGTTGGGGCTCCTTTTTCTCATTTGATTTATCTCACTGTTTTTGATGTGTGGATTGATAGAATTGTGGCTGGTCTGCAAGTTTCCCTTATTGGGAGCTTTTTTGGCTTTAGACCAAATATTTTTATATTCGCAGGTGGGCTTCTAAGCATTGGTCGGCTTTTGGTCTTTGCATTATGGCCTTGATGAATGATTTTTTTCTTTTTTCCTTTCATTCTTTAGAGGATTGCACTTGCATTTGTCATGAAGGACCCTGATTTTTTGGTAAGGCCTTTGGTCACTTACAAAGTTGGTTTGTTGGCTTTGATATTACAAAGCTTACTTGCAGCCTATTTGGGTGCATCTCCCTGATCTCTGTTTAGAATTTTTGGATGAAGATGTTCTTCAAGATATTGTTATTGTTGTTGGTCATTTTATTAGATAAGGTCACTAAAAATAAATACAACTTTCTTTAATTTTATTTTGGGATGAAGTGATATGTATGTCTTCAGTCCTTCAAGAAATCCATTCAAGGGTGGTGATTTTTAGAATTATGTTTATTCATCATTTCCTTCCTTTTCAATAAAGGTTTTATTATTGGCATTGCCATTGTGGAAGTGGATCAACTAATACAGGGTTTGATTGACACAAGACCCTATGTGGCACAATATTTTCCCTCTTTGTGAATATGTAGGTTGCAAGTTTGAAGTGGATTGAAGAGAGCTCAAGATACATTTTGGGTGATCAGGCACAATATTGGTTTACACTTTCTGGGACATCCTAGCTTTTGCTGAAATCACATATTTTTAGAAAATATAATGATTTAAGCCTTGAAAAGTTTCATTTAAAATACTCCAATTGAAGAGGGTTTGATCAAACCACCTTAGATCAAATCCCCTTGGATATAACCCCACTAGTTTCAAACCATACCTATAACGGATTCTCCTCTACACCTATCAAAATGTTGATAAAAAACCACTTTTGATTTACATTTTCCGGGATCAAATGAAATTATTTAAAATTATGTAGTCCTTATTATAAGCTTCCCAAAAAGTATAATTTTAAATATATTTAATTTGATTATTATATTTATTTTTTATTTCTTGTGAATGTAAGGTTTTCACTGAAAATCAAGCTCTCTATTTTTCACATGTGAAAAAATAGTAGATTACCAAAAAAAATTCTAAAAAATATGTATGCACTTGATATTGATTTCCTTTATCAAAAAAAGAAAAAAAGAATTTCGATACATACAAAAAAAGTTGTGCTAGCAAGTAAACTTAAGTCTAAATTGTAATTGGTTTGACTTCAAAACTTAATTATGAAATAAAAAATCAATAAAACACTATGAAACCAATTCAATGCACTATATATCATAGTTACGAATCTAAATTTGAAAAAACTAGAATTTAATCCTTCATAGGAAAAAAGTTATGTGTTAGCAAGTACACATCACTCTCTGAAAATGGTGTTTACTATTAAAAACTAGTTATTTAAGGAGATGGAAAATGAAATGCAATTTTATTCCAAGTTTTTTTTAAAAAAATATATTTGCAATCTACAAAAAAAATGTTACAAATCACTATTTTGCATCATCTTCAAATTCCTTGTGGTTTAGCAACTATTGGAGTCTGAAAGTAAAGAAAAAGTTCAAAATGTTCATTTCAATGTAAAGTTTGGCCAAAAAGTGTAAACTAGTATTGTGGGATCATCCTTTTGTATTGTTGCATTTGTTGTCAACAACCTTCTTAAGACATGGAAGCTCCCCTGTAGGATTTATAAGGCATTTCGACTATGGGGAAAGCATAAAATAGAATCTCAAATTTGACATCAAAGGACCTCAAAAGTTGAGAAAGGAACCACTATAAGGACTTAATGAACATATGGTGAAATGTCCTTATATGCCTAATAAAACCAAATTTTCTGGTCAAGTACACATTATTCTCTAGATCTGTCGAAACTTGACTATTTTTTATTAGTTTTCAAATAATTGTATTTATTGCATTAGGTTATATGGTTTAATTAGGGAAATCAATCACAATCATTTCCAAATCATTACTATCCTCAATAGGGTGTAGATACAAGGCTAATTGGATCACCATTGAGGTTGATAGTTAATCAATCCCCGTTGCTGATTTGTATCCCAATGAAACATATAAAAATAAAAAATACACCCTAAATTTGGAAAACTCAATTCAGGGTGCATCACAATTTTTTATGTTTCATTTTGGTGAACCCAACATTTGACATCATAACTTTATGATTTGGTAGTCATTAAAACTAGATATAGGTTTTGCATCATTGCATTGTCTTGTATTTCTCATTTAAGGTTGCATACTACATTATAAAAAATTCATAAAAAAACCAAAAACTATTGCATCATAGAGTGAATTCCAGTATGTTTCAATCATTTATATAAGATTTTCATTTAAAAATTGCATTTAAAAAGTATCATTTTGTTCCAAAATTGTTATACATTTGCATTTGCATTTCATTAGAAAATTTTGGAAAAGTAGTCATTGTACAACCTATTTGCAAATATGAACAATCATCTTAAATATCAATCTAAACATTTATATTTTAAATATTTAGAACCCTGTACAAATACCCATTCGCTTAGGGGTGACCCAATCCTTATACAAGTGTCTCAACAAACTTTTTCACAAGTTATTGTGTGTATGTATGCTCAATTGCATTTTACTTGCATATCTTTGTTTTGGAATCAATAATTGCATGGTTTTAGGCATTTTACATTTAGTTCATTCAGTGAAAGAGAGTGCATTATTTAGGATTAAATTTTTCATTACAAAATCATCATTTTCAGGTTCTTGCATCTTACATTAGTCAAATATTTCATTTCATCTCTAAAATTCACATTCAATCTTTTTCAAACATTTTCAGCATTTCTATATATCTACATTGTGCTTTAACTTGGAAAGAATTAAGCAGCTTCTAGAAATTTAGCTACTATTTCAATTGTCTACAAGTACAATTAGGATCCTTAAGGAGTTTAGTTTTTCAAAACCCATGACTAGGACCCAGTTGTCATTAGGCAACCTAGTCCTATTATTTAGGCATCAATCAACTTTTAGTGATAGAATCCCCTAAGTAGCTATTGAAAGTGAGAGAGAAAGGAGATTTCTCTTGAATCAAAATACTATCATTCACATTGCACTCAAAACTATTACATTGACTTTCCTTTAAAAGGCCATAATCCTATATGAAACTATTTATGAGAACACAACTACCAAAACCAAATTATTTATTAAATTAATAATGACATGTTAATTTATTTATTTAACTACTTTATGTCATGTACTAGATTCTAACACCCCCCTTCCCTTATTACTGACATAGAGGAAAATAATAAATTAGTACACATATATTCTTCCTCACTTTGAAGTGTGGTCCTTTCCGCTCAAACTCAATGTATACATATGTGCCTGGAGTATCAATAAAATTGGATTTTCAAAATCTCATTGTTTCCCATAGGTTTGACTTGTCAACTACTGGTTTGATCAATTCACATGGTCTCTACTTAATGAGGCACTGTTGAACTTACTTGTGCCTTAAAATAGTCAGTTATTCAAATCTGCCACTCAATGTGGCTCATTCCTCTCACAATGCCAATCATGATTCTTCATTTTCTATAGTTCCTTGTGATTACTCTCATTGGTTTCAAATATTTTAGACTTGGTTCTCTACATACCACAAACTATAACCAATTTGATTAGCCTACTTACCCATGTATAGGAAATTAAAACTTTTAAAGGCTCGCCATTTTTCCATTCTCTTTGTTACATCTTGGACCAATTAAAATGATTTTCTATTTTCTCATTGAATGTCTTTGCCTCTTCCAAAAGTTGTACCATAATTGGCTACAAAAGAAAACAACCAATTGTTTTTTTAAAACACCATCTTTTTGGCTAACACAGGATCGCACCTATGCCCAGATGCCCCTACATCAGACACATCAGGTAGAAATATTGTGAGCAGCTTCACAATAACAAAGTTGAGTAGTCGCACTACTCTTTCAGCTTTGCATCAACTTGAAGTGAACTCCTTCGTTGTCCAAGTGCTCAAAATCAATCCTTCTTTCGCTTTTTCCAACATTGTGTCGGAACACGCACCACCTCCCTCCAAAAACACTACATCTTCTTCCTTTTCCCCCTCATGGACTCATGTCCACCAAAGCCTAAACTCCTCCAAAAAAGGCTTTCTACACTCCTCTCCTCTTTCATGGGTTCAAACCCACCTCTAAGTAACCAACTCCACCAAAATCTTGCAACACTGTCCATAATCTCTACTAAAAAAACCACAATGTTTACAACACGCTCTTGTATTCTATCCATCTCACCTTTGACTACCGCATCTGAAAAAAAAATAACATCACTAAAGTGATTTACCTCATCTTCGATCACATCTGCAACATCGAACTTCACTGTGATGTCTTCCACCTCCTTGTCAGCTACAACTTTTTATTCTTCTCTCTTCACTACACCAACGTACTTCATTATCCATTCTTCCTCAATCACCAGTAAATATGCTAACAAATCCTCTTTTTCATCTGTTGCGACCTCTTCAAGTTTCTCACTTCATTCTTCTCTACCTTTTTCTCCATGCCTTCCTCATGACACTTCTTCACTGCAACTTCTTCTATAGGGGCTGCTCTCTCATCTTTCTCCATCCAACTCAAGATGTAATACTCTTTTTCACTATTCTCTTCCTTTATCTCACTCATCTTAACACTTTTCTCTCACTCTTTTCAACACTCTTTTCCACTTTTCCTCAAACCATCCTTTCCATCAATTCACACATTTCATCCTCCACATTCTCCCAATATTGCTCCCAAAACAGTACCCGCATGGGTCTCCTCATGACCCAACCCATCTTTATCTATTGTAGTCTTCCACAACTCACATTCTTCGCAACTTTAAGCTCTCATTTTCTCAAGGATCCTCTACCTACAACAACCCTCTCAAGATTATTCTCATCCACTTCACACACTTACTCTCTTATGTGAACTACCTCACGATCGATGATTTGTTCACACAACACCTGTAGGTCCTAGTGGATCCTCTCCACTCTCAGGACTACCTGTTCTAGTACCCATTGATACAAAAGGGTACTCCCCTTATTAAAAAACCAATCACAAACTTACAAAATCTCAAGAAATAAATTTCCTTATTCAACAATTCAATAAAAATTAGATTGCAAGCAAAAATTAAATTTATTTGGTTTAATTACAAAATACATTCAATGATCCTTCATGGTCTTGTTCATCTTTAAACCACCAATTGGATCCTTCTCTAATCTAGAACAACAACTTTCCTCCAATTTTTCCTTCACTCTAACACTTTCCAATTACCAACTACATACCATGTTATCTCTAGTTTATATACTATTTCTCCTATATCATCTCTTCTTTGATTAAATCTGCTCACCATAGGTAGATGCAAAATTGTCTCCAACTCACATTAACTTCCCTTCCTACACACCCTCCAATACCTGCAACTTCTTTCAAACTTTAAATAATTTGTTTCAATTCACATCCCCCTATTCTATGCATCCCTTCTCTTAGTATATTTAGGTGCAGCCCTTTTGTTTCTACTTGCTCTAAATATTTCCAAGACTTTACTTTAAGTTAATGCCACCTCTTCTCCATGGAGCATCATGTCAAGGTATTTGTTTCATTGGAAATCTTTTCCCAAGACTACACATACTCCCCTACTTATTGTGCCCAAGTATTTGGGTTGATGCCTCCTTTTTTCTTTTGACTACCAACCTTCCTCATAGCCTACCAACCTTCCATATTCCCTTCTTTTGATCTAATTTTTTAAATGAGTCTTCAAAGTTGAGATGGCACAGCTAGGTGTTTGTTTCAATATTTCAACTCAAATGCCAATTGAATTGCATTCCTCTCCCATTACACTTTACACCATCGCCCTCTTGTATCTACCTTTTAAAAAAAAATTAATGCTTTTACCTCTTCCAAACTATACCGTGTCTTTATTTCCAACTATGGCTTTTCAAAATCTCATTGTTTCCCATTGGCATGAATTTTCAACTACTGGTTTGATCAACTCACATAGTCTTTGCTTAATGCGGCACTTTTGGACTTACTTGTGCCTTAAAATAGATGGACATTATTCAAATCTGCCACTCAATGTGGCTCATTCCTCTCATAATTTTGATCATGATTCTTCATTTTCTATAGTGTTGTGTGATTATAGTCATTGGTTTCAAATATTTTAGACTTGGTACTCTACATACAACAAAATATAACCATTTAATTAGCCTGCTTACCCACATATGAGAAAATTAAAACTTGTAAAGTCTCTCCATTTCTCCCACTTTTCTATTACATCTTGGACTGAGTAAAATGTATACCAAAGTGATTTTCTATTTTCTCTCTGAATGTATTTGCCTCTTCCCAAAGTTGCACCAAAATTTCTTGCAAAATTAAACAA
>CM021105.1:118630706-118698654 GCA_007115665.2 Sequoiadendron giganteum | reverse complement strand
AAAGAAGATATTCTAAGGCAAGTACATGGAAAAAGAACAAGGAGACCAAGGAGGACATCCAACATGCTGAGGTGGTGCCTCGTCATCTTCCAACCAATAAAATTTTTCCAAGTCAACATGTCTAGGTTCAATGAACCTGACTTATCCATGGAGTTGGTTTATATTTAGCAAGAAGGACAAGTATCCCAAAATGTAATTTTCTCATTGGTCGAGAGGTAGTTAATTGTGACAAGCCCTAATTAGGGTTTTATTTTGTAATCTCGGTCGTTGATCCTATATCAATCTTGGCCATTGAATTGTAATTGGGGAGCCTATTAATTGAGCTCACCCCTTGTTTGTAAGGTGTGAAGTGAGTTGTATAAGATTATTGTGACAAAACTATTTCCATTTATAAAAGATCATATGCATGATTTGCTAAGAACCACTTTTATTTTCAATTAGTGTGCAAGGTTTTCATATTTCTCCTTCAACACTTATAGTAGAATTAGATTAGCATTTTCATTTGAATGTTTGTTAAGTGAATGATAGATTTGATAGCAGTGGTGGATGAAATTAAGCTCATACTTTTGTTGAATGGATGATTTGCATTCAATGTGTAAAGTTAGCCTGAGCTCTTAAGTTATGGATTCCTAACTTCAGTTTTGGTAATTATTTATTCAAGCATGAAAATCATTATCACCTCTGTTGAAGATTGCACCCGCTTTGCGTAGTTGTCCAAAGGAGGCGAAACAAAGTGTGATTAACCCCTTTTCATCTAAATCATTGTCGTCTCTTGATTTCTTAGGAGTAGCTTAGACTTCTAAACCCTTGCCTTTTTGCAATTTTTTTGGAAAAATCTGAAATACCCTATAGAAAGAGCTTCAATGATAAAACTGTCTAAATCCTAAACTTGCAAATAAATCTTGATGTAAGTCCCCTTGTGATTACTAGCAAATCACAACGCCCACTGGCCTTATCCACATGTCATGACCTGACAAAAGAAACATTGGAGTTAATGTATTATCTTCTAGGTATTTGCAATCACTTTTCAAGAGAGGATAAAGTGTCATTGGGCATTTTATTCTGTGTTCGGTGGCGTATTCAAAACACACACCAACAAGACCTTTGGACATGAATATATGTAGGTTGAAAGACAACTTATATTTCAACCTTAATAATTTATACAAATTAAAGCTAGTAGTTCTTAAATGAAACATAAAATTTAGAAACTACTTGAATGGGGGTAACAATAGTATAACAAGAATGAAAATCTCATATTCTTATCTAACATATTGTGTAAGCTATAAACTATATTAAATTGTCAGTTTAAAGTGAGAAATACTTACTTTATAATGACACATAGTAAAGTAAAGTTGAAAGGCAAACGATAGCTATCTAATGAAATAACACAAATCAAATGCTTAAATAATCACTACAAATAGAACTTTCAAAAATGTTAATTTTTCAAGTAAGTGATTAATTTGATAGTTTATACACATTTGATTGATCTTACTTGCAAGGACATCTAAAATAAGAGATTATCAAGGCCCAAATAGCTTTATGAATGTTGCTATGAATTCCCTGAAACTATTTAATAGAAGTATAGGTAAACTCTTATCTTTATAATATTAAATAAAAAATCTTTTAACATAAACTATATATAATATGTGGTCCATCAATAACAATAATATGTCAAAATCTTTAGAGATTTAAGGATCGGAGTAAACCACTCAGATCACCCACTCACACAATTACATGTGGCGAAAGGGGCGGAGAATTTCAGCAGCAAAATCAAAACAACAAACAAAAATTTGCATATAATAGTAAAGGGACAAATAAAAAGCATTTAAATGTTGCTCACAATGCACACAAATACACAGTAGAAAGTAGACACTATCAAATTCATATATGCATTAATCTAGATAGATACAACACAACTTTGATGCCTTGTTTCTTGTTCTTGCAGAGCTTCGTTGCTCTTGTTCTTACTTCTTGCTTGATACAAAAATGACAACAATGAAGTATTAAAAGCTAAAAAGCTATGATGGAGAAAGAGGAATAAAATATTATCATTTTAACAACCCATAAAGCATGCAAGCAAGGAAACACGGGGACGCATCCCCTAGTCTTTTGTCCTCTCTGGGATGGGGGATGCCTAGGGGACGATTGAAAGCCATCCCCAAAAAGTGAGAAGAGAAAGAGGAGGGTTTCAAGGAGTTGTTGGAGAAGAAAAACCAGCATTTAGGAGTCTGATTTTGATGCAATGTTGGCAAATGCCGAGTAGAGGCAGCCATAATACTTTATATTACTATATTTTGGACACTTGTGACTTTTTCATTTTGACATTTGTAGTGTAAACTTGTAGCCTTTGGGCATTTTATTATTTTATATCATATGCACATTGACTGTTTGACATGAATTATGGTCCATGGAAGCAATTAGGTAGTAGTAGTATTAATTTGTTCGACTCTATGATGCATATGTCAATATGATTGGTGATTACATTTGTAACATTATGAATGTTCATTGTTATGATTATCATTACTCATATGAATATCTGAAATTTCCCTATATATATATAGCCGTCCCCTCGTCCCCAAAAATCCCCTCAAAAAAATGTCGTCCCCGAAATTCATTCCACCATCCCCCATACCAGAAACTTGGTGGAACATAGCATGCAAGAGATAATAAAGAGTTAATGCAGAATCATATCAAATCTCCTGAAATCTTTCTCCAAAAACTTTCTTATTAAATTGTCTTTAATGCTAATACGGAGACTTAGCTAGAGAAGACTAACACAATTAATTAGTTGAGATTACATTTCTAACATTATACACATTCTTACCCTCATCCAAAGAATTGACAATCACTTTATGATTGTTATTTCCTAATACAGAAAATCCCAAATGGACCCGCCTTAGCAAATGAGCAATGAGAACCAAAAAGCTATTAATTTTATCAAAAGTTATCTTCATTACATACAGCAGTATTATATTATATTTCTTGTTATTGTTCAATGCTCTGTACCTTTCTGTTCATGAACACCAGAAGCAGATTAGCAGAAGTAGCAATTCCTGCTATTTTATTGAAACAAAATGCTACGAACCGAGGCAAATATATACAGTAAAAGTTGATTACTCAAAAGATTTGTCATTACCTTCAATTCTTCATACTTGTTTGGCTAGCCTATAAGAACGTCATATGTCGAAAGAACGGACACCGATAATGCTGGGGATTTTGTTCTCTTGCTGTGCAAAGATTAGCTCTAATGGACTGACATGCATAAAATGGAAAGTGGCTAGAAAATGAAAAGTGTGGAAATGATTACTTGTGAGATAAGGCATAAGATAGCAGAGATGGATTCTATCAGTGAGCATGTAAACAGAAATGAATTTCATGGGGTACTGCTCTGTCTACTCACATGGTGGAGTCTATCAACAACTTCTCTCATGGTGGGTCTTTCTGTGTACGATGATTTGGTACAATCCAGTGCAATTTTCAATACCAGGAACATCTCTACCTCTTCAGAAGAAGTGTATGGTCCTAAAGGAGTGTCTAAGACCTCACAACCCATAGAATCCTCAGAAAGGCATGACCGAACCCATGCCACAATGTCCATGGCTTCAGGAAAGCTTTCATCTGTGGGAATTTTTCCAGTTACCAACTCCATTAGCACAACTCCTACACTGTAAACATCACTCTTCTCTGTGGCTCTCATTGAGTAAGCAAATTCTGGAGCTATATAGCCATAGGAGCCAGCAAACAAGGATGTAGAATATGTTGACTTGGATGCATCTACATACTTTGCCAGCCCAAAATCACCTACATGGGCTTCACCTTCAGAATCCAGGAGAATGTTACTAGATTTGATGTCTCTATGTATTATTGTCGGAACACAATCATGGTGAAGATATGAAACACCTTCGGCCATGCCAATAGCAATCTTGAGACGGGACTCCCAATACAGTGTATTGGCCAAAGAACCGTGTAGCCTGTCCCATAGGCTTCCATTAGGCATATAATTATAGACCAACAAATTTGTGCCTTGGTGAGAACAGCAGCCAAGCAGTTTTACAAGGTGCCTATGCCGAATCCTGCCAAGGGTCTGCAATTCTCGAACAAAACTCTTATGATGAAGTGGATCATCATCACTGAAGACAATTTTCTTCACTGCAAATACCTCTCCACAACTCATTTCAGCCCTGTAAATTGTCCCAAATCCTCCCGATCCAATAATGAATTCATCACTGAGATTGTCTGTAGCTTCCATGATGTCTCCGAAGGTCCACCTGTTTTGTCTTTTGCCTACCCAACTTTGCTGGTTTGTGTAGTATATATAGGAAGGTCCTGCTGGTGGTTCCCAGGTTGATGAAACTCTCAAGAATAGGAAAATAATAATTCGAACCAGAAGAGCAAAACACCCTACTCCTGCAATAGAAATTCCTATAACTGATCCTGTTGATAATACTTTCTTCTCAGAAGCCAAGTCATCTGTTACACAAGAATTTAGAGGATAACCACAAAGGCTTGGATTTTTGTCGAAGGAGGTCCATGGCCATTTGGAAAGACATGGAGGCAGTTGCCCCTCAAGCATATTGTTGGCTAGATTGAGGGTATTCAAGCTTCTGAGATCTGCAAGCTCCTGTGGCACATGACCTTCAAGTTCATTGTCAGAGAGATCCAATACTTCTAACTTTATTAAATTACCAAGCGAAGCGGGAATCGTTCCAGATAACTTGTTACTGCTCAAGTCTAGAAATCGTTGTAGATTTGCAAGCATTCCAATCTCCATTGGAATGGATCCTGTGAGAGAATTATTTGAAAGATTGAGTTCAAAGAGATGTTGGAAGTTTTGTATAGAAGTGGGAATTTTTCCGGATAGCTGGTTGTTGTGTATGTCCAAGACATTAAGGGCAGCCAAGTTTCCCAGGTGGGAAGGTAAGTCTCCAGATAATTGATTGTTGTCCAGAAACAATGTGAATAGATTTGTGCAGTTAGGGAGCTGTGGAGGAATAGTTCCATTCAGAAAATTGAAAGACAGTTTTAGCTCCCCCAACTCCTGCAGATTTCCAATCCATGGAGGAATTGACCCCGAAAGCTTATTGTTGTTGAGGTCAAGATGACCCAAATGCTTACAATTAGCTAGAGTTGCAGGAATAACTCCTACTAGTCTATTGAAGGATAAATCCAACAATCTAAGCTCTGTTATCTGGCCCAATTCTAGAGGAATGCTGCCATTTAGAAGATTTGTACCCAGTTCAAGGCGTTCTAGAGTTGGAGAATTGCCAAGCTGTGGAGGTATTTCTCCCTCAAAGCTATTATTTGTCAAAACCAATGATAGATACGAGCTTGATGAAGACAACGGAACCATGCTTCCACTCAATCTGTTGTTTGAGAGATTTACCCTTGTTAAATTCTTGCACCTGGAAAGCTCACGAGGAAGGGGCCCTTCTAAGGAATTACTGTATAGAATCAGCAATTCTAAGCCTTCAAGAAATCCAAAAGAAGCAGGAATTGTTCCCGAGAGTTCATTGTCTGCCATGTCCAACGTCACCAGATTTTTACACTCTCCTAGACTCGGAGGAATCTTACCATCCAGGTCATTTTGTCTGAGATCTAGGTAACTCAGATTTCTTAGTCTCCCAATGGTGATGGGTATGCTTCCCGAGAAATGGTTTCCAAAAATATCAATCTCGGCTAAATTTGAACATCCCCCTATCTCAACAGGAATAATGCCAGACAGCTGATTTTCATACAGATACAAGATTTCCAGGTTCTCAAGTCGTCCGATCTCCGATGGAATCTCACCACTAAGTTGATTGTGGTACAAAGAAAGAGTTTCTAAATTGGTCAGGTTACCAATGCTTGTAGGGATATTTCCTGTCAAGCTATTGTTGTGCAGCAGAAGATTGGTGAGATTGATTAAACCGTCAATATTGGAGGGAATTGAACCGTTGAGCTCATTATTGGAAAGATCTAGGCCCTTCAAATATGAACAATTGACTATGTCTTCTGGAATGCCTCCAGTGAGGCCATTACTTGACATAAAAAGATGTACCAATGTTGTGTTTTCACAAAGCCTCTTCGGAATGGTGCCTTCTAGAGAATTATTTGACAAAACCAGGAACTCTAGATTCTGTAGCATATTAAGCTCGATGGGAATGATCCCAGTAAGATTGTTGCTAGACAAATCTAAGGTCTTAAGCTGCAGAAGCACACTAAGTTCCGCTGGAACATGACCACTAAGCTTGTTTCCAAGCAGATTCAAGTAAACAAGATTACTAAGCTTACCAAGCTCAGGAGGGACAGGCCCGGACAAGGTATTGTTTGCCAAATTCAGTTTCACAAGTTGCTGGAGAGTGCTCAATGTGGCTGGAATTTTCCCTTCCAGATTGTTGGCTGCAAGAGAGAGGACTTGGAGACCGCTGCATTGCCCAAGTTCCTTCGGGATTGTGCCGTTGAGTCCATTCTCCTGTAAATTTAATGTTTGAAGCCGTGCCAGCTGTCCTAGCTCAGGCGGTATAGGACCACTCAGCAAATTAGCAGGAAGCCCCACTGTTGTCAACTTGTTCAATTTGCCAAGCTCGGGCGGAATCCTTCCCGACAAGTCATTATCTCCAATTCTCAAAACAGTGAGCCGTTTGAGCATACCCAGCTCCTTTGGAATGCTTCCGGAGAGCCCATTAGAATAGAGCAGTAATACAGACAACCTTGAGAGATTGCCAAGCTCAGGAGGAATGGGGCCTGCCAGCTGATTGGAGGAAAGGTCCAGGAATTGGAGGCCCTGTAGTTTGCCCAGAGCTGGGGAAATGCTCCCGGACAGAGAGGAAGATGATAAATTGAGGCCCACAACAGTATTATACTTGGAGCATGTTATCCCACTCCATTCACACACCGCTGTGGTGTGAGACCAGCTCCCCACCACCCCAAACGGATCCTGGAACCCATCCTTGCTCTCCAAAAGCCACAGTGAATCTTCTAACACCGAACAATACCCTCCATAGTCATACCACCCATTCAAGCTCACCAGCACCATCATCACAATCCATCTCCATCTCCACTCGCACGCGTTCCTTGTACTCATGTTCGACCCCTCAAAGCCCCCTATTCCTCTTCCCCTCTTCCCCTGTGTTCATGGAACGCTTTGTCAATAGTCCGCGCTCTGCCACTGCATGCATGAAACATCGTGCAGCGTTTCTGCAGTCAAGTTTAATGCAGCATTTAAGGCGCCATTACTGCATGACAGAAATTCAATTTTATTGGATGTCTCGATTCTTCCATATCTTGCAGGTTTATTCCTCCTTATGCCTCATAGGCCAACGCTTCCTCTGCTACAACATTAATTAATTGGACGCGATAAATTTAGTAAGTACCCACCCTCTGCAAATTACTTCCTGTCTGCGCCTACGCGCCATGCAAGTTCAATTTTTTACATAAATTAAAAAATAAAAACATGATTATATAAATTTTTTTACATGATTCAAACTTAACTTCACAGATTTTTTCAAAATAACATTGCATTACAATGAAATACGATAGACAAACCTACTAAAAGATTTAAATAAGTTAATGCAATTACATATAAGTTATACCAAAAATAATTCCTTATTCTAGTTGAAATTAAATTTTACATTGCTGTAATTCGAACTTTAGATTTACTGTATAATCGGGGCTAAACAACAAACACCAAATAAAATAATAAATCAATTAATCAGTTAATGCAAAACAATCTGTGAAACTGTATCACTTCTTTTATTTTCCAGATAAATTGATTTAAGTGCAAATAATTACGTAGTCATCTAATGGTAATGAAATTCAATCGTTCATGATGGAGTAAATTTCTAGCTGATTTCTTTCACTTGTTCATAGCTATCTGGAAAGCCTTAGCCAAAACCTCGTTTGAAATAAAGTGAAATCTCCCTTCTCCAATTTCTAACAATATATAACATTGTCGGAATTTTAAAAACTCTATTCCCTCCGTTTAACTGCCCAACGTGACACTTTTCGACTCCCCCATTGGTTTGGCATAATACTCATTACATTGTGCATTATCCTGTGTTTATCCAGCATCCAATGTTACCACCTCCCAAATTTAACAGCTCAGAATTCAGACAGCGTTCTGACAGCTAAACTTAGCAAATTAGTCTGTGCTTTGACAGCCCAGAATTCAGACAGCCCAGGATTAGAAAAGAGCAAAGATCAGAAAAAAGATCAAAATGTTATGAATGCAAATAAAAAATTGCAGAACTAGACCCAAAAAGTGTAAGAAGAGTGAAATACGAACACATATTTTTTGAATCATTTGATAATTATCATTTCAGTCAAATGCGCTCTAATGCACTCTATTATATTTTATTCCTCAGGTTTAGAGTTCTGTATGGAAAATTAGAACAGCCCATGTTTGAAGGGCTAATCTTAGACTCCTTGAATAAGAATGTTTTGTTTCTAGGTGGATAGTTTTCATTTTCTTATGATGTATATGATCATCTACTTTTTCTTTTCAATGAAATTCAATTGGGTCTGTTTTTTTTTAAGTCATGGATCCAAACAAACTTATAAAATTTCTGATTTAAAAATAAATAAATAAAATCTTATTCCTGAAACAGTATGAAATTCGGATAAGTAAAAATTACAGACGTCATGAATATATCCTTATGACACATTTCTCTGTTTTTGAATTCATCCTTCAAAGAATGAAATGAATATTATGATAGTATCAATTACAAAAGAAAAGGGAAAACACTATGAGTTTAATTTCCCACGATTCATTGCCTCTGTAGAGGGTGATGATGGCCAAAAATCAGCTAAGTCTAGAAAAGAGACAAAATTGTCTCATAATATAATTTTAGATTCAAGGAAGACCAAGTAATATATGATTTAGTCCTTTGCATACTCATGTAATAGTTTCCGGAATCTCTCTTCAGAAAATGTCAAAATCTCAATCATCATCTTAATCATTTTTGTCCTCCTTTTCGAGCATGAATATAATTATATTTTTCAAACGTTTATTATAATTATCTTATCGAAAGTTGGATATTATATTGTAAAATTAATTTATTATATAAATTAAAGATTCAAATAGAGAACTCGCAAGTAAAGATATAAAGAAATAATCTCAACCTTCTCAGTTTTATAAGAAAGTGTCACCTTGCGGGCCTTCTTTTTAGAAATATTAAAAGGCAT
This sequence comes from Sequoiadendron giganteum, assembly GCA_007115665.2. Lineage (NCBI taxonomy): Eukaryota > Viridiplantae > Streptophyta > Pinopsida > Cupressales > Cupressaceae > Sequoiadendron > Sequoiadendron giganteum. The sequence continues at coordinate 118,689,492 of CM021105.1, read as the reverse complement.
GAATTGTTTTCCCTAAATTAACCTCAATTTGATACTTATCACATAACATGACTAAAATATCAAGTTACCTCTAAAGAGCCCTCATTGAGTGATACATCAATATAATCTTATTAGTAAATAAGAGAATAGCAATATAGACTCTAGAGAATAAACAACCTTATATATTCTCATAAAGTATTTGATGTGATTTCCTCTAACTCATCAACATAGAACAAAAAAGTAAGAAGGGAGTGGGAAACGCTATTTAACACTTATAATACATTAAATATCATTTGTTTCATCATTTATCATTCCTACTTTACTAATAGTAAATTCATAAAATATCATTTCTAAATAAATTTGAGAGACAAAGCACCCAATTCCTCAAACCTCCACAATAGTAGTGCTTCTATAGTTTTGGATACATTGGTTGAATTTGTTGATATCATTAGTGAAAACTTTGTTTATGCCGGTGATATGGGTTCTGTGTATGGGGGCTCTTCATTTTTTTCTAGGTATGAAGATGATGATGAGCTCTTCCTTTACATTCTCCTAGAGGCCCAATTAGCAACCCAACAAGTTGTTGATCCTAGTTTTTCTGCAAGGAAATGTGATCAGTTTAATCACGAGGAGGATTCACTCCTCCAAAAGGGCTCGGTTGGCAAGGGTTCTATCAAGCTAGTTCATGATGAGTCTTTTCTTAAGAGGGGATTTCTATTGCCCCTTCCCAAGATTCCCCCTCCTCTTCCTTTGGCTTGTTTGTCTCGTTTTCTTGATCCGCATTGTCTTCCTTCCCCCACTACTATTATATTGGTGGAGGTTTATGTTTCTTCTCTCTCTCTTGAGGGCAACTCAGCTCTTCGTCATCCCTGGTGTGGGTTGTGATAGGATTGTCTTATGGGGATTCCCCATTCTATGGAACCTTAGTTTCCTCCTTGTCTAAATCCTTGTAGAGATATTTGTTTTGGTGGGGTTTCTCCTATGCTTCTTCTAGCTAGAATGAGAATAGATATGTTGGGGCTCCTTTTTCTCATTTGATTTATCTCACTGTTTTTGATGTGTGGATTGATAGAATTGTGGCTGGTCTGCAAGTTTCCCTTATTGGGAGCTTTTTTGGCTTTAGACCAAATATTTTTATATTCGCAGGTGGGCTTCTAAGCATTGGTCGGCTTTTGGTCTTTGCATTATGGCCTTGATGAATGATTTTTTTCTTTTTTCCTTTCATTCTTTAGAGGATTGCACTTGCATTTGTCATGAAGGACCCTGATTTTTTGGTAAGGCCTTTGGTCACTTACAAAGTTGGTTTGTTGGCTTTGATATTACAAAGCTTACTTGCAGCCTATTTGGGTGCATCTCCCTGATCTCTGTTTAGAATTTTTGGATGAAGATGTTCTTCAAGATATTGTTATTGTTGTTGGTCATTTTATTAGATAAGGTCACTAAAAATAAATACAACTTTCTTTAATTTTATTTTGGGATGAAGTGATATGTATGTCTTCAGTCCTTCAAGAAATCCATTCAAGGGTGGTGATTTTTAGAATTATGTTTATTCATCATTTCCTTCCTTTTCAATAAAGGTTTTATTATTGGCATTGCCATTGTGGAAGTGGATCAACTAATACAGGGTTTGATTGACACAAGACCCTATGTGGCACAATATTTTCCCTCTTTGTGAATATGTAGGTTGCAAGTTTGAAGTGGATTGAAGAGAGCTCAAGATACATTTTGGGTGATCAGGCACAATATTGGTTTACACTTTCTGGGACATCCTAGCTTTTGCTGAAATCACATATTTTTAGAAAATATAATGATTTAAGCCTTGAAAAGTTTCATTTAAAATACTCCAATTGAAGAGGGTTTGATCAAACCACCTTAGATCAAATCCCCTTGGATATAACCCCACTAGTTTCAAACCATACCTATAACGGATTCTCCTCTACACCTATCAAAATGTTGATAAAAAACCACTTTTGATTTACATTTTCCGGGATCAAATGAAATTATTTAAAATTATGTAGTCCTTATTATAAGCTTCCCAAAAAGTATAATTTTAAATATATTTAATTTGATTATTATATTTATTTTTTATTTCTTGTGAATGTAAGGTTTTCACTGAAAATCAAGCTCTCTATTTTTCACATGTGAAAAAATAGTAGATTACCAAAAAAAATTCTAAAAAATATGTATGCACTTGATATTGATTTCCTTTATCAAAAAAAGAAAAAAAGAATTTCGATACATACAAAAAAAGTTGTGCTAGCAAGTAAACTTAAGTCTAAATTGTAATTGGTTTGACTTCAAAACTTAATTATGAAATAAAAAATCAATAAAACACTATGAAACCAATTCAATGCACTATATATCATAGTTACGAATCTAAATTTGAAAAAACTAGAATTTAATCCTTCATAGGAAAAAAGTTATGTGTTAGCAAGTACACATCACTCTCTGAAAATGGTGTTTACTATTAAAAACTAGTTATTTAAGGAGATGGAAAATGAAATGCAATTTTATTCCAAGTTTTTTTTAAAAAAATATATTTGCAATCTACAAAAAAAATGTTACAAATCACTATTTTGCATCATCTTCAAATTCCTTGTGGTTTAGCAACTATTGGAGTCTGAAAGTAAAGAAAAAGTTCAAAATGTTCATTTCAATGTAAAGTTTGGCCAAAAAGTGTAAACTAGTATTGTGGGATCATCCTTTTGTATTGTTGCATTTGTTGTCAACAACCTTCTTAAGACATGGAAGCTCCCCTGTAGGATTTATAAGGCATTTCGACTATGGGGAAAGCATAAAATAGAATCTCAAATTTGACATCAAAGGACCTCAAAAGTTGAGAAAGGAACCACTATAAGGACTTAATGAACATATGGTGAAATGTCCTTATATGCCTAATAAAACCAAATTTTCTGGTCAAGTACACATTATTCTCTAGATCTGTCGAAACTTGACTATTTTTTATTAGTTTTCAAATAATTGTATTTATTGCATTAGGTTATATGGTTTAATTAGGGAAATCAATCACAATCATTTCCAAATCATTACTATCCTCAATAGGGTGTAGATACAAGGCTAATTGGATCACCATTGAGGTTGATAGTTAATCAATCCCCGTTGCTGATTTGTATCCCAATGAAACATATAAAAATAAAAAATACACCCTAAATTTGGAAAACTCAATTCAGGGTGCATCACAATTTTTTATGTTTCATTTTGGTGAACCCAACATTTGACATCATAACTTTATGATTTGGTAGTCATTAAAACTAGATATAGGTTTTGCATCATTGCATTGTCTTGTATTTCTCATTTAAGGTTGCATACTACATTATAAAAAATTCATAAAAAAACCAAAAACTATTGCATCATAGAGTGAATTCCAGTATGTTTCAATCATTTATATAAGATTTTCATTTAAAAATTGCATTTAAAAAGTATCATTTTGTTCCAAAATTGTTATACATTTGCATTTGCATTTCATTAGAAAATTTTGGAAAAGTAGTCATTGTACAACCTATTTGCAAATATGAACAATCATCTTAAATATCAATCTAAACATTTATATTTTAAATATTTAGAACCCTGTACAAATACCCATTCGCTTAGGGGTGACCCAATCCTTATACAAGTGTCTCAACAAACTTTTTCACAAGTTATTGTGTGTATGTATGCTCAATTGCATTTTACTTGCATATCTTTGTTTTGGAATCAATAATTGCATGGTTTTAGGCATTTTACATTTAGTTCATTCAGTGAAAGAGAGTGCATTATTTAGGATTAAATTTTTCATTACAAAATCATCATTTTCAGGTTCTTGCATCTTACATTAGTCAAATATTTCATTTCATCTCTAAAATTCACATTCAATCTTTTTCAAACATTTTCAGCATTTCTATATATCTACATTGTGCTTTAACTTGGAAAGAATTAAGCAGCTTCTAGAAATTTAGCTACTATTTCAATTGTCTACAAGTACAATTAGGATCCTTAAGGAGTTTAGTTTTTCAAAACCCATGACTAGGACCCAGTTGTCATTAGGCAACCTAGTCCTATTATTTAGGCATCAATCAACTTTTAGTGATAGAATCCCCTAAGTAGCTATTGAAAGTGAGAGAGAAAGGAGATTTCTCTTGAATCAAAATACTATCATTCACATTGCACTCAAAACTATTACATTGACTTTCCTTTAAAAGGCCATAATCCTATATGAAACTATTTATGAGAACACAACTACCAAAACCAAATTATTTATTAAATTAATAATGACATGTTAATTTATTTATTTAACTACTTTATGTCATGTACTAGATTCTAACACCCCCCTTCCCTTATTACTGACATAGAGGAAAATAATAAATTAGTACACATATATTCTTCCTCACTTTGAAGTGTGGTCCTTTCCGCTCAAACTCAATGTATACATATGTGCCTGGAGTATCAATAAAATTGGATTTTCAAAATCTCATTGTTTCCCATAGGTTTGACTTGTCAACTACTGGTTTGATCAATTCACATGGTCTCTACTTAATGAGGCACTGTTGAACTTACTTGTGCCTTAAAATAGTCAGTTATTCAAATCTGCCACTCAATGTGGCTCATTCCTCTCACAATGCCAATCATGATTCTTCATTTTCTATAGTTCCTTGTGATTACTCTCATTGGTTTCAAATATTTTAGACTTGGTTCTCTACATACCACAAACTATAACCAATTTGATTAGCCTACTTACCCATGTATAGGAAATTAAAACTTTTAAAGGCTCGCCATTTTTCCATTCTCTTTGTTACATCTTGGACCAATTAAAATGATTTTCTATTTTCTCATTGAATGTCTTTGCCTCTTCCAAAAGTTGTACCATAATTGGCTACAAAAGAAAACAACCAATTGTTTTTTTAAAACACCATCTTTTTGGCTAACACAGGATCGCACCTATGCCCAGATGCCCCTACATCAGACACATCAGGTAGAAATATTGTGAGCAGCTTCACAATAACAAAGTTGAGTAGTCGCACTACTCTTTCAGCTTTGCATCAACTTGAAGTGAACTCCTTCGTTGTCCAAGTGCTCAAAATCAATCCTTCTTTCGCTTTTTCCAACATTGTGTCGGAACACGCACCACCTCCCTCCAAAAACACTACATCTTCTTCCTTTTCCCCCTCATGGACTCATGTCCACCAAAGCCTAAACTCCTCCAAAAAAGGCTTTCTACACTCCTCTCCTCTTTCATGGGTTCAAACCCACCTCTAAGTAACCAACTCCACCAAAATCTTGCAACACTGTCCATAATCTCTACTAAAAAAACCACAATGTTTACAACACGCTCTTGTATTCTATCCATCTCACCTTTGACTACCGCATCTGAAAAAAAAATAACATCACTAAAGTGATTTACCTCATCTTCGATCACATCTGCAACATCGAACTTCACTGTGATGTCTTCCACCTCCTTGTCAGCTACAACTTTTTATTCTTCTCTCTTCACTACACCAACGTACTTCATTATCCATTCTTCCTCAATCACCAGTAAATATGCTAACAAATCCTCTTTTTCATCTGTTGCGACCTCTTCAAGTTTCTCACTTCATTCTTCTCTACCTTTTTCTCCATGCCTTCCTCATGACACTTCTTCACTGCAACTTCTTCTATAGGGGCTGCTCTCTCATCTTTCTCCATCCAACTCAAGATGTAATACTCTTTTTCACTATTCTCTTCCTTTATCTCACTCATCTTAACACTTTTCTCTCACTCTTTTCAACACTCTTTTCCACTTTTCCTCAAACCATCCTTTCCATCAATTCACACATTTCATCCTCCACATTCTCCCAATATTGCTCCCAAAACAGTACCCGCATGGGTCTCCTCATGACCCAACCCATCTTTATCTATTGTAGTCTTCCACAACTCACATTCTTCGCAACTTTAAGCTCTCATTTTCTCAAGGATCCTCTACCTACAACAACCCTCTCAAGATTATTCTCATCCACTTCACACACTTACTCTCTTATGTGAACTACCTCACGATCGATGATTTGTTCACACAACACCTGTAGGTCCTAGTGGATCCTCTCCACTCTCAGGACTACCTGTTCTAGTACCCATTGATACAAAAGGGTACTCCCCTTATTAAAAAACCAATCACAAACTTACAAAATCTCAAGAAATAAATTTCCTTATTCAACAATTCAATAAAAATTAGATTGCAAGCAAAAATTAAATTTATTTGGTTTAATTACAAAATACATTCAATGATCCTTCATGGTCTTGTTCATCTTTAAACCACCAATTGGATCCTTCTCTAATCTAGAACAACAACTTTCCTCCAATTTTTCCTTCACTCTAACACTTTCCAATTACCAACTACATACCATGTTATCTCTAGTTTATATACTATTTCTCCTATATCATCTCTTCTTTGATTAAATCTGCTCACCATAGGTAGATGCAAAATTGTCTCCAACTCACATTAACTTCCCTTCCTACACACCCTCCAATACCTGCAACTTCTTTCAAACTTTAAATAATTTGTTTCAATTCACATCCCCCTATTCTATGCATCCCTTCTCTTAGTATATTTAGGTGCAGCCCTTTTGTTTCTACTTGCTCTAAATATTTCCAAGACTTTACTTTAAGTTAATGCCACCTCTTCTCCATGGAGCATCATGTCAAGGTATTTGTTTCATTGGAAATCTTTTCCCAAGACTACACATACTCCCCTACTTATTGTGCCCAAGTATTTGGGTTGATGCCTCCTTTTTTCTTTTGACTACCAACCTTCCTCATAGCCTACCAACCTTCCATATTCCCTTCTTTTGATCTAATTTTTTAAATGAGTCTTCAAAGTTGAGATGGCACAGCTAGGTGTTTGTTTCAATATTTCAACTCAAATGCCAATTGAATTGCATTCCTCTCCCATTACACTTTACACCATCGCCCTCTTGTATCTACCTTTTAAAAAAAAATTAATGCTTTTACCTCTTCCAAACTATACCGTGTCTTTATTTCCAACTATGGCTTTTCAAAATCTCATTGTTTCCCATTGGCATGAATTTTCAACTACTGGTTTGATCAACTCACATAGTCTTTGCTTAATGCGGCACTTTTGGACTTACTTGTGCCTTAAAATAGATGGACATTATTCAAATCTGCCACTCAATGTGGCTCATTCCTCTCATAATTTTGATCATGATTCTTCATTTTCTATAGTGTTGTGTGATTATAGTCATTGGTTTCAAATATTTTAGACTTGGTACTCTACATACAACAAAATATAACCATTTAATTAGCCTGCTTACCCACATATGAGAAAATTAAAACTTGTAAAGTCTCTCCATTTCTCCCACTTTTCTATTACATCTTGGACTGAGTAAAATGTATACCAAAGTGATTTTCTATTTTCTCTCTGAATGTATTTGCCTCTTCCCAAAGTTGCACCAAAATTTCTTGCAAAATTAAACAACAACCAAAACTAAAAGAAAAATGAACACCATTTTTTTGGTTGACACAAGTTTACACCTATACCTAGATGCTTCTACGTCACTTAGAATGCATTAGGACCCAAAAATGGTGATAGATCCACATCACTCAAAATTTGATAGAACTAGCATTCTAACAATATCTCATTCACCCAATTTTGATATTGTATACCCAAATTATGGACAAAATTAAAAAACACCTCTTTTAGGGCATAAAGATGGTTTAAGGGGCCTTTACAAGTGTCTATTTTATTGACATTATCATGATGTCATGTTGGAATCAATGTAATATTCCTTGATACTAAAAATGTCTAGCCCCCTGTAGAAGAATAGTGAACAAAATATTTCTTGGCATAACATAAGATTTTGTGAAATTCATGTCATGTGGATTGGAAACTTACCAAAAATTATAAATATGGTGCCAAAAAAGATATGTGGTTACCAAAAGATGAAAAAATGCTAGAAACTGTGTGCCCTTGGAGAGGGAAAAATCTATCTCATGGTTGTAAAGGGTCATTGATGAGGTTTGAAAATGTGTCGATGAGGCCGTCGAGCCCCATAGAGGGTATGGGTCCCTACTATGTGGGTAAGGCATGGAGGCCTCCATAGTAGGGGTACCTTATACCTTTCAAAAAAAAATGTAGCTTTTTATTTTATTTTTTTAAAAAAATTTAAAAAAGAATTTAAAATAAAACATGTAGACCATTATTTTTTTGGATTTTTCTAGTTTTTGTGCAGTGCCATACAAGCCCCTATGTAATTTTTGTAACTTAGATGCTCCTGATGCTGACTATAGGAAAATTTATAGTCAAAATTTATTGAATCAGTCTCTTGAATCCAAAAGTGAGGTCCTTTTTGCACCAAAACACACCTAAAAATTGCCCACATCCAAAAATTATAGAAAAAACAATTGAGAATCTAGATATAAAGCCTATAACCCTTGTTGAAGAAAAAAAACTCATAAATTGAGAAGGGGTACTTTGAATCCATGCTTTGATACCATGCTAGAAGTATGAAAAACATAAACCATAGGATTGATCAAACAACAAATAAATAATCCTTTCGAGTGAGAGAGATGAAAGCAATATATTCAATATTCCACAATAAGAAAAAGCTAGAAAATTCAAGAGTTGAAGAGAAAAACTCAAGGGTAAAAGAGAAAATCTAGAAAAAAATTAACAAGATGAAGAAAAATAAAATTATACTTAATAGTAGAACCATAAAAATATGTTGTGTATCTAATGAAAGAGGGTGTGGATTTGTTAATCTACAATTTTTTTAGTTTATTCATTAAAGCTTGCACCTATACTAATTCAAGTCATTGTTTCAAGAACGTAGCACATAAGTTGGATTATAGAATGCATATGAAAAATTTGATTCTTGCATTAAAAGTAATAAATGTGAGATAAAAAGTTATTTAAGTTTATTCAACATGAGATTTGAACATTGTAACTCCCTAGAAAATTGATCTCTTGAAAAAACAAGAGTTATATAGTTATAATTTTTATGATAAAAATATATATTCAAAGGGGTGAAAAGAAAACACATTGATATGTAATATATCAACCAAATTAAAAGGTATATCCATAAAACATGTTGAAGTTACAAAGATCTACAAGAAAGTATCTTAGACCTACAAAATAAGGATTATGAGTTCAAATAAATAAATAAAAACCTATGATATTGGCCCTATCAAAAAACGAATGTTAGAGTGTTAAAAATTATTTAAAAATATGTTAAAAGGGTTAGGAGTAGATACACTGGAAAATATAGAGTAGAATAACTAAAACATAAAGCACAACTATCGAAACTTAATGGAACCATCCAATTGTGACCTAAAAGAACAAAATAATTAGAAAAAAATACAAAATGGTTATTAAAAGGGATATGAGTGCCACGTAGTGTGCTAGAGATGTGTATATAGAATTTTGAGCATAAAACAACAAGTTAAAAAAATATAAACTATCCTTCACTTAATGAATGCAACAATCAAGATAAATCATAAAGGTTACAAAATATTTATAAAAATAAATAATGTTCTCACCAACACTAACAATTATTATGTCAATCTATGGTGGTTGTTCTCAATATTTATGGATGATGAGGTATGTGAGTTCTCTCACTTATGGCATAGTTTTTCATATAATAGATTCCAATGAAAATGACTTGGGTTGAGTCTAATTAATATATTTTTGGTTCAAGGATTAGATGGCTAGGTTGAAAAGTATAACTTAAGAGTTAAATTTTTTTGAGACCATTTGATGTATGAGAGGAGTACAAATGTCTTGATTTGGTTTGTGGATGGAGAGGAATCTAAGATTTAACAAGAAACTATGGTCGAGAATCCCCCTAGAGAAATTGGATGGATAAGATGGAATATGGGTACGTGGGAGTACTCTAGGAGAATGGGCAAGTCCTTTAACCCATGTGATCTGGTGCCAAGGTAATGTCATATCTACAAAGGATTATGCCTTGTGTACAAAGGTCATACCTTTGTACACAATTAAGGATTTTGTATGATTTCAGAGGATTTGACTAAGTTTAGTGTGTGAAAATGAGGGGTTAGTAAGTTAATTATTTTTAACTCATTAATGAAAAGTGAATGGAAAAATAAATTAAATAAATAAGAATTTTTATTTCATTTTTGTAAAGGGAATTGGGAACATAAGATTATAATTAGATTTTCAACAATATTAAAAAATTTAAATTTATTTATTTGAATTGACATATTAATTATAAATGTGATCTTTCTTTATTATTTTTACATAATGCATTAATACATCATCATTTCCAATTTTGGTTCTTATTTACATATCTCATATTCCACTCACCCTAGTCTCATTTCAAGTTATGGTTTTTATTCTACACATGTTTTAAAAATTCATATATAATAAAAAAGTTCCCAAGTTGTTTAGTATAAAATTATTTCTATATCATCATTAATTTTATGTCTATCAATTTGGAAGGATTTAAACTTTTAAATGTAAATTAGTTGTATTCAAAGTGTTTTGTATAGAAATACAAATTTCTTAACAAAATAAAAACTTAAAATTTACAAATATAATAAAATAATAATTATCCTAAAAAAATGACAATAAAATCATTAGCAATAGAAGACATGACATTTTAAGAATAAATCCCAATGGAATCTAATTGATTCATATATTATTTTATAAATAAGATTTAAATTCTATTTCTTAAATAGTATTTCAATTTATAAAATTAAAATATTTATTTTTAGATACAAATGTTTAATAATTGAAATGTATTAATTAAAAGTTCTTTAATAAACATGCAAACATTATTTACTTAAATTGTCTTTTAATTTTTTTCTACATAATTTAAGTGAAGGTTAGGGGTCCTCTAACTTTCATTGATATTAAAAAATTTAAAAATACATTTAGATGCATTCTCTAATTGTATCCAAATGAATTTAACCATACATAATAGTTTGATAAAAATAAATATTCCTAGTTACATTACATGATAGTTTTATAATACATATCGTAAGGATAAACAATAACATGGATTAAATTTCTCAAAAGACTATGAGTATAATCAATTCATTCATTTATAAAAGATAAAAACTAGGGCATGTCTTTATGCTTTAGTAGTTCCACTCTCTGCTACAAAAATTGAATAGAATTCATTGACTTGGATAGGTTGAACCACTCCTAGAGTGGGAATTACTAGATGTGTGCAAAAATTCCATTACATCAAGACAAGGAGTGTGAAATCCAAGAATTCCTTTGAGATAGCCTTTAATGACAACCACTTATTTCATAAACACCACCAAGCTATATTAAATACAACATTGTTTACATCTTTACATCAAATTATGAAATAATATATGAATCAACTAGAAAAAAAAAAATTAAAAGACATATTACAAATCATGAACTAAAATGTGTACGTTGAAACACACAATGTGCATTTGAACCTAAAAATTTCTATAAAAAAAATATATAAAAATTCTTATACAACCCTATGAAACATAAAATTTTGAGACCACTTAAATTGGGCTACACTACCATCTAGCATATTGACATCTCACATTCCTATCTAACATACTATGTATGATACAAATTATACCAAACTATTGCATATATGATTTCAAGTTAAAACTACTCACTTTATCACTCTATAATGATGCATGGTAAAGATGGGGATGAAACATGGGAATGCTAATTATACAATAAAATAAAACAATTCAATCAAAATAGTAAATACCAATAAAATGTACAAGAATTTTAATTCAATAATAAAATGGGATCTCTAGACATAAACATGTGTAGGTTAAGAAAATTAATGTGTATTTCAAACTACTATTTTTTGTACAAGTAAAATCTAATAATTATTATATCTAATTGTACAAAACTGAAAATTAGGTAGCCACACTAATTAGGGAATTGAAATCTCACATTCCTATCTAGAACAATAAGTAATCTATGTATTATACAAAAATATTATGTATCTTATTTAAACATTAAACTACTTATAGAAATTATGAATCAACTAATAAAAACATAAATTTGGAATAAATATTATAAACCATAAACAAGACATTTGCAAGTTAAAGCACACAATGTTATTTGAACCTGTATAGTAGTAAAATGCATACCCTTGTATTTTTACACTTGTTTGGGCCCACCTTGCTTTATTTATCCCTTTTTATGGCTTAATTGGTCCTATTTTGTGTCCAAACACCCTATGAATGGCATCTTTTTCTGGCTATTCCAAACATTCTCCAATGCATAAATGATATTCCAATGATTCTTATCTATGTGTCCCTGATTTTTGGTTGGGACTAAAATGCCACTTAGGGTGTCTTTGTCCCCCTAAGGTTTCGGGACCCTAATTTTCAGGCACCTTAATTGAGCCCTTTTTTGGTGTCTATGCCCCAAGTTTCATCACTTGGGACTAAGACACCACCTAGGGCATCTTAGTCCTGCTTGAGTCATTTTTGGGATTTAATTTGAAATTTTGGTGGGATTTAGCCTCCTTCATTTAATGAATTCATAGGTCGGCTTGGTGTGATATAATTTTGGGATATTAAGTATCAATAAGTATAAATATAAGGTCCATTCCCTCATTTTCTCGTAACAATCAATCTAAGCATCCAAGCATTCAAGTATTCGAGAATTCAAGAGCATTCTATCAAGCATTTTGAGCCATTATCAAGATTCAAGCATAATATCAAAGGCTATTCTTGCATCATGTGTGTTGTTGTGCTAACATTTGTGATGTAGGTTTTTCACTCAAGCAAGCAAGAAATTCAAGATCTATCAAGTGTTTCAAGATCCATATCCATTGTAGCCATTACACACAAGTTTACAAACTTTATAAGGGTTTGGTGAGTTGTAGCATTGCATATTGTTCATTCACCATTTCCTTCATTATTTCTATTTCATTTCAAGGTTTAATTACCAAACAAGGGGTTTGACCAAGGAAAACCCCCATTCACTAACAATCAACAAGTTTTCCCATCTTGCATATTTTTGTTTACAGATTTAGGTTGAAGTCTTCAAGATCACTTGGAGTGCAAAGTTGTAAAGTTGCAAAGTTGCATTGCAAATTTGTCATCTTCACAGAAACTCACTTATAGGCCAGATTCGAAAGTGGCAGAACCTAAGATCCGAGAGGAAGCAACTACAAACCTTGGAGCTCAGGATCACATTTGGAAATTCCAATAATTTAGATCAAGACTAATACACCATCTTGGGTGTCTTAGTCCTCCCAAGCATATCTTTCAGAGATTCTTTCAGATCTGGTTTCGACATCTGAAGATTCTATATTTTCCTTGAAAAATAGTAGCGAGAATAATACGCCACCTTGGGCGTCTTAGTCCTCCAAGGCATATTTTGGCAACTTCTTTGCATTTCCAAAATCCTCACATCATCTCCAGACTTCCCAGGTACACATTTTGTTTATTTTAGGTCATTTTGCATATCACATTGTGTTTTCCAACATTTGTCTTTCCCAAGTATTCACTTGGTGGTGAACCCCTTAAAGTAGAAAAGAACCCTTCCTAGGTCCTCCTGATTGTGAATTGACTCACCTTGTGAGGTTGATAGTCAATCTAATTAGGGTTCTTAGGACATAATTGAATGACCTAGATAGAATAGGTGGATCTCACACATCTACCCATTTTATTTACGATTCAGAACCTATAAATTTTTATACAAATTGAATATAAATATTTATATAGACCCTATGAAAAATAGAATGAGCTAGCCACTTTAAATGGTGCTACACTACCATAAAGAATATTAAAATATCATATTTGTATCTACCATATTGCATAAAATAAAAATTATATCAAATTGTTACCTATCTCATTTCAAGTTGAAAGTACTTTATCACTATATAGTAATGAATGATACAAATAGAGATGAAATATAGGAATGATAACTATAAAAAAAATTAACACAACCCAAACACATAAACAATCAATACAAATAAAGCTTTTAATAATTTTGCTTCAAAAATAAAATTTGAGCTTTGGACACAAACATGTGTAGGTTGAAAAATATGTCATTTTTCAACCTATAAATTTTTATACAAATCAAATATAATGACTTCTATACAATCCTAAAAAACATAAAATTAAGTAGCTACTTTAATATGGGACACACTAACACAAAAGATATTGAAATATCATATTCCTATATGACATATTATGTGAGCTACAAATTATATGCAATTGTCACATATCTCGTTTAATAGTTAAACTACTTACAACAAAATATGAATCAACTAAGAAAGCCATAAATTAGAATGATATTAAAAATCATTAACTAAACATGTGTAGGTTGAAACACACATGTATTTAAACCTAAAATTTTCAATAAAAAATAATCTAATAATTCATGTTCAATTCTAGAATATATAAAATTAGACAACCGCTTTAATTGGCACCACACTAGCATAAAAGACATTGAAATCTAATATTCCAATCTTGCACATTTTGTGAGCTACATATCATATCAAAATTTTACTCATCTTATTTCAAGTTTAAACTTCTTACCTTACAACTCTATCATGATGAAAAATATAAATAAAGATGAAAGACACAAATGATAGCTATTCAGTGAAATAACACAAAAATAAAATTAAAAAGTTAATATAAAAAAAACTAGCAAGAATTTTGATTAAAAAATAAATTGAGACCTTCGGACACTAACATGTAGGTTGAAACACTGTCATATCTCATTGTTGTATTAAATTAATTATTAAACTAAGAAAATTGAATCATTAAGAAAAATCGGAAAGTTAATTTTATTATCTTATTTTATGTTGAATGGTGAAAAGAAAAGAAGAGAAGACTTATATTGTATGTTGGTATTATTATTATTATTATATAAATATGTATTTATATAAAAAAACTATTACTAATTAAGTAAAAGCAATGATAAATTAAATTACTAAATGAATGAGTTTCAAATTAGAAAGAAAATCGATTAAAATAATTATCATGCAAATTCATTTAAATTGCATGTTCTTTTAAAACATCAATGCATGCATGAAGCAAGCTGCCCTGAAGCTAGAGTGGTGGGAAATAGACTTTTGGATGAAGTCATGCAAAGGAGGTTACTTAAAATCATCTACAAGCCTTTAAGAATAATTAGAAATTTTGATGCATACAGAACATATACTTATTTCCAAAAAGGCTTCCTCTCGCAATTGTATAGACTATAAAAGAACTCATGTTTGTAATTAATGTTGAAATATAAACATCCAAATGTGAATAATGTCTCAGTGGTAAGTTGTGAATCTTCAGTATATACTCAATCCAATCCTGCATTCGATGCCAAAGACTTGAACATTTCTTTCACCGTTTATCTAGCCATTAAGCTCAACCTTCAGATACCTCCTTAACTTCGTGGTCTAATTTAAACTTAAAATTACTTACATTAACACCTTGCAATAATGCACTATACAAATAGTGTAATGTCCCTCTTCACCTAGTGTCAGTTACGAAGAAGTTTTTCTAGTCTTCTTTTTCCCGAGATTAGAAATAAATCAAAATTTAAGAATAATTAAATGGAGGCTTTTAAAAGCTAAATTTAGATGTTAATATTTAATTATTCTTGGATTTCTTGAAGTGGGTCACTTTTAAGTGACGATTCCCTCTCTCTAGGCGATTACCATGGTGGTAAATAAATCAAAAGAAATAATAATTAAAGCCTAAGTCTATTATTCAAGGATGTGCGTTAATGCGATAAGGACAAAATCTTTGATTTTTCTAAATGGAGTCAAGCTCTCTTAGGAAAAATGGCTGCTTTTGTGAAGATGATATGGCAACTCAAGAAATATATATCTTAAGGTTCGATTGAAGGAAGGCATTCAAAAAATTGATTTGATTTTTATTTCTCTCTGCCGACCTTTGAAGGAAATCTTCCACAGGACAAAAACCCAGGCTCTAGCATGATTGCGACGGAAACCTCAGTCATGAAATAATATAATTTGGAAGGACGTGTTGATTCACAAACTGAATCGATTCATTTGCATCTCAATTTAACTTGTTGGATACAAAAATAGGAGTTGAGTTGCATTACTATATAAAGGGATGTGAGTTTTCTTGACCTCTCACCACCCTCCTGATCTGGGTGCTTCATATTGGTCAGTCATTTCATGATATAAGTAGTCTGTGGTCATTCTGGATGGCATACTTAGGTTTGGCGAACCTCAGAAAGGGGCTTAGAGAGGGCGTGAGAATAGTGTGCTATCCTGACGTGGATTATAGACATTAGAGACACATGTATGCTACTCAACCAGACTTGTAGTGATCAGGAGCAATCACTGCTCTTACAAAATAACTAATAGCTATTGTTGTTCAGGAGTTGCTGGGAGCACAGAGAGAATTATCTTCTCACAGTCTGTTGCTGCAATCTTTTCCTCTGACTTCTTCTCTCAACTTTCTCCAACTGACTACTTCTAACTAATGTGCCTTCAATCCATTTTGTCTAAAACAAACATTCCCCCCTAAATTTCAAAATCACCTACCTCAATAAATTTTGAATTCAAAATCAGCAACCTTAATCAATTCTGGAGCTGTCAGGAGCTGCAAGGAGTATCCACAAAACTGGCAAAGATAAAAAACTGCTCCTAACAAGTAGGTGTGGGAATGGATGGCTCAGGGGCAATTAATATTTCCAACACTCCCCCTTTGTCCTGAGCTGACAAAACAACAAGATCAAATCTGATCTAGATCAACAATGCCCAATCTACTCCTTAGGCACACAAAACTGTCAATGCTCAAAGGTTTGGTGAATATGTCTGCTAGCTGCTACTCAGACCTGCAAAACTTCATTTTAATTTCACCATTCTCAACCAATTCACGAATGAAATGATACCTGATTTCAATGTGCTTACTTCTTCCATGAAACACGGGATTTTTTGTCAAGGCTATCAATGAAACATTGTCACAATAGATCACTGTTCCATCCTCTTGTTCTTCTTTCAAATCTGCCAAGATTCTTCTCAACCAAATAGTCTGACATGCTGCTGCATTTTCTACTATATATTCAGCTTCAGCTGTTGATAGGGAAACAACAGGTTGCTTCTTGGAAGCCCAAGAAATAGTGCCCGAACCCAAATGAAATATATAGCCCGAAGTGCTCTTCCTATCATCTAAAATTCTTGCCCAATCACTGTCAATGTAACCAACCAGCCCATATTCTTTTGTTGCTGTGTACAACACGCCATATCCTTTGGTACCATTCACATACCTTACGATTCTTTTACCCGCTTGCCAATGGGTGTCTCTTGGAGTCTCCATGACTCTAGATATCAGACTCACTCCATGCATTATATCCGGCCTAGTTGCTGTCAAATACATCAAGCTTCCAACCAAGCTTTTGTACATGGTCGGATCCACATTGCTGCTGCAATCTTCTTTGCTCAACTTAAGACCTATGGTTGTTGGTGTTCAGGCAGGCTTGCTCTCAAGCATTCTAAATCTCTTCAATATTTCATTTGCATACTTCTCTTGAGAGATAAAAATACAATCATGCATTTGCTTTACTTCTACGCCTAGAAAATAACTCAAGAGACCTAAATCTATCATTTCAAATTCTCTTTTCACGGCCTCTTTAAAATCAGCAATGAGGAAATCATCATCCCCAGTAAAAACTAAATCATCTATATACAAGACAACAATTAAAATGTTACATTTTTCTACCCTGATGTAGAGAGTGGGCTCACCATTGCTTTTGCTAAAGTCGTTGCTCATCAAATATGATTCAATCCTACTGTACCATGCCCATAGAGCTTGCTTCAGCCCATAAAGAGCCTTCTTCAGCCTATACATTTTGTGTTCTTGGCCTGGAACTTCATATCCAAAAGGCTGCTCCACATAAACCTCTTCTTTCAATACTCCATTAAGGGAGGTGGACTTCACATCCATTTGAAATACCTTTCATTTGTGTTGGGCAGCAATAGCTATGACTGTCTTCACAGTCTCCATCCTAGCAACAAGGGCAAATGTCTCATCATAGTCTCTTCCAAACTACTGTTTGTACCCCTTAACAACTAATCTTGCCTTATGCCGGTCTATTATTCCTTTGACATTGCTTTTGGTCTTATAGACCCATTTTACTCCAATAACTTGCTTGCTTGGAGGCAAATCAATCAGCTCCCATGTATTGTTTCTTTCTAATGCATCTATTTCCTCATCCGTGGCTTCACACCATTTTTCCTCTTTCACAGCCTCTTCAAAATAAATTCGATCATTATGAGAAAACAGTGCAAAATTCACACTCTCATCAAATTCATCATCATACCTTTCATTTTGGTAGATCTCCTTTAGACTCTTGGTCTTTCTTGGCATTAGGGAGGCGAGAGTGGGGTCTGAATTTTCAATGCTGCTATTGTTTTGCTGAACAGGCCAAAACTGGAGCGATCGGGAGCAATGAGGAGCTCGTCGGGAGCTTTCAAGAGCTCATCCAAAACTGTCAAGAGCTCATCGGGAGCTGTCAGGAGCCGAATTTCTCGCTATCTTTGGCTGCTTCCCTTTTTGCCTATTCTGATCAAGAGCTATCGGGAGCCATCATTTTCTGCTACTGCAGAATTTTTCAGATCTTCATCTTCAATTTCTTCATTGGTCTGCACTGTCGGGAGCTATCAGGAGCTATCAGAATCTATCATGCCATTCCATAACTAATCTTCTAAAAAGTTCACATTTCTACTAATGATAATTTTTTTGGTGACTGGATTATATAGCCTATAGGCTTTGGACTCTTCACTGTAGCCCATGAAAATACACTTTTCACCCTTGTCATCCAATTTTTTCCTTTTTTCTTTAGGCACGTGTGCATAAGCCACACATCCAAACACTCTCAAGTGTTCAATCGTCCATCTTCGTTTTGTCCATGCCTCTTGAGGTATCTTGTCACAGATTGCCTTAGTTGGACTTTTATTAATCAAATGCACAGCTATTGCAACAGCCTCTACCCAATATTCTATAGGGATTCCTTTTTTTTTTAACATACTTCTTGCCATCTCCACAATGGTCTTATTTTTCCTTTCAGCCACTCCATTTTGTTGTGGAGTGTACCTGGTTGTAAGCTCCTTTTTTATGCCACTCTGCCTGCAAAAATTCACAAAACAATTAGAGGTATACTCTCCTCCTCTATCTGACCTTAGGACTTTAATAAAATGTTCACTCTTTTTTTCAGCCTAGGCTTTAAATAATAAAAACTTATTAAATGCATCAAACTTGTGCTGCAAAAAATAAACCCATGTCTTACGGTTGTAATCATCAATAAAGGTCATAAAAAATCTGTTATTACCAATAGAAGTGATTTGCATAGGGCCTACCAAATCCATGTGCACCAACTCCAATGGTGCTCTTTCCCTTATAGAGTTGTTCGATTGAAAGGGTTGCCTATGTTGTTTTCCCAAAATGCAAGCCTCACATCTAACATTAGGCTCTACTATCCTTGGCAAACCATCAACCATCTTTCTTTTAGACAAAATACTTAAACTAGCATAGCCTAGATGTCCATACCTGAGATGCCATAGCTTGGAGGGGTCTTCCATGGTGCTCTTAAGGGCTACAAGTTGTACTGCTATACATTTTCCATCCATGAGGGGTGCTGCAATAAACTGAGATGAGAAACACGTCTCAATCTTCAATGGAAACATCCGGTTCTTTTTCATTTGTATTGCTGCAAATACCTTTGTTCTCTCAATCTTGTCATAAATGACACATTTTCCCTTCTCCATCAGCACTTTGTATCCATTTTGGATCAGCTATCCTACACTCATGAGGTTATGCTTTAACCCCAGTGCAAAGAACACATTTTTAACCTCCTTCTCTTCTCCTTGCTTGGTGCGGATCATGATAGATCATTTTCCTTTCACAGGAACTACGCCATTGTTTCTCATTCTAATTTCTGATTTAATATTTTTGTCAATGAAAGAAAAAAGACTTTCATTACCATTCATGTGGTTGCTGCAACCGCTGTCCAAGTACCAGACTTCGGGGCTGCCTTCTTCACCAACATTGCATATGATGAAGGCTGTGGACTGATTTCCTTTAGCCACATTTGAATCAGCAACATTAGCATTTTGTCTTTGTTGATTTTCGTGCTTCTTCCAGCACTCACTAGCATAGTGTCCAAACTTGTGATAGTAGTAGCACTCAATGTTGCTCTTGTCACATCTTCCACTCGAACTGTTGTTCTTTGTGCCTTTTCGGGAGTTGTTTTGAGAGCTGCTTGCTTGTCCTGAGTTTTCTCCACCAACATTTCCTTGATTGGATCTACCTCTACCTCTTCAGGAGCCATTTCTACCTCTCCCTCTGCCTCTTGCATTCGACTAAGCTTTGAAAGCTTGCTCATGGGAAGTAGTAGCATACCTTTTTAAATGCTTCTCATGGGTATGGAGAGAACCCATTAACTCATCCACTGTCAATGTAGAAAGGTATATCGTTGCTTCAATAGCAATGACAAGAGGATCATACCTCATGGGTAGACATCGAAGAAGTTTTTCAACAATCTTCAGCTCCTCTAACACATCTCCATTTGTTCTCAACTGGTTCAACAAACCAGAGAACCTTGTTTGAAAGTTTGCAATAGACTCACCTTCTTTCATCTCAATAACTTTGAACTCTCTTCGAAGTAGCTGGAGCTTCACACTTCTAACTTTATCATTCCATTTCTAGCCATTCTCAAGGATTTCCCAAGCTTCTTTTGCATACTCAGCTACTGCTATTCTAGGGAAAATGGCCTCCGTCAAGGCTGCTTCGATCAAGCTCAAAACTTTTGCATCCTTCTTCCTCTGTTCCTTCAGCTGGGTCTTCTGGTTATTCATGAGAGCTGCAAATGCAGCTGGGTCAGTGATATCCACAAACCCATTTATGAGAAAATCCCACAAATCATTGGCCACCATGATGGTCTTCATCTTCTTGGCCCAAATGTCATATTTATGTCCATTGAAGGACGGTGGCTACTGCCAACTCCTTGCTTCATCTCCAGCCATGTCTCCTACAACAAAAACTCAACACCCAGAAATTACAAATGCCCAAACTCACAAAGAAATGGGGCCTATGGCTCTGATACCATGTCAAGATTTGAAAAACAAAAGACAAAAGCAAAACATAGAGTTCCTACTCTATTTTCCAATCAAGGTGGAAATGCCCAAATGCTCAAATGAGGAAATAACAAGGAGACATGCAACTTTGATTCACTATTAATCAACTTGAAATAAAAAAATAGAAAAGAAATTAAGAACAATAAACTATTACAACTTTCTGGGAGCAATCAGAAGTTGCTCAACCAGACTTGTAGTGATCAGGAGCAATCACTGCTCTTACAAAATAACTAACAGTTGCTGTTATTCAGGAGTTGCTGGGAGCACAGAGAGAATGTTCTTCTCACAGTCTAATGTTGCAATCTTTTCCTCTGACTTCTTCTCTCAACTTTTCCCAACTCTTTTTCTCCAACTGACTACTTCTGACTAATGTGCCTTCAATCCATTTTGTCTAAAACAAACATTCCCCCCCTAAATTTTGAAATCACCTACCTCAATAAATTCTGAATTCAAAATCAGCAACCTTCATCAATTCTGGAGCTGTCAGGAGTTGCTGGGAGGATCCCCAAAACTAGCAAAGATAAAAAACTGCTCCTGACAGGTAGGTGTGGGAATGACTGGCTCGAGGGAAATTAATATTTCCAATAGTCAAGATGACCCAAATGCTTACAATTAGCTAGAGTTGCAAGAAAAACTCCTACTAGTCTATTGAAGGATAAATCCAACAATCTAAGCTTTATTATCTGGCCCAATTCTAGAGTAATGTTGCCATTGAGAAGATTTGTACCCAGTTCAAGGCGTTCTAGAGTTGGAGAATTGCCAAGCTGTGGAGTTATTTTTCCCTCAAAGCTATTATTTGTCAAAACCAATGATAGATACGAGCTTGATGAAGACAACGAAACCATGCTTCCACTCAAGCTATTTTTTGAGAGGCTTACCCTTGTTAAATTCTTGCACCTAGAAATCTCATGAGGAAGGGGCCCTTCTAAGGAATTATTGTGTCGAATCAGCAATTCTAAGCCTTCAAGAAGTCCAAAACTACCAGGAATTGTTCCCGAGAGTTCATTGTCTGCCAAGTCCAACGTCACCAGATTTTTACACTCTCCTAGGCTCAGAGGAATCTTACCATCTAGGTCATTTTGTCTAAGATGTAAGTAACTTAGATTTCTTAGTCTCCCAATGGTGATGGGTATGCTTCCCGACAAATAGTTTCCAAAAAAATCAATCTCGGCTAAATTTGCACACCCCCCTATCTCAACAGGAATAATGCGAGACAACTGATTTTCATACAGATACAAGATTTCCAGGTTCTCAAATCATCTGATCTCCAATAGAATCTCAACAATAAGTTGATTGTTCTACAAAGAAAGAGTTTCTAAATTGGTCAGGTTACCAATGCTTGTAGGGATATTTCCTGTCAAGCTATTGTTGTGCAGCAGAAGATTGGTGAGATTGATTAAACCAACAATATTGGAGGGAATTGAACCATTGAGCTCATTATTGCAAAGATCTAGGTACTCCAAATATGAACAATTGACTATGTCTTCTGGAATGCCTCCAATGAGGCCGTTACTTGACAGAAAAAGATGTACCAATGTTGAGTTTTCACAAAGCCTCTTCGGAATGGTGCATTCTAGAGAATTATTTGACAAAACCAGGAACTCTAGATTCTGTAGCATATTAAGCTCGATGGGAATGATCCCAGTAAGATTGTTGCTAGACAAATCTAAATTCTTAAGTTGCAGAAGCACACTAAGTTCTACTGGAACATGACCACTAAGCTTGTTTCCAAGCAGATTCAAGTATACAAGATTACTAAGCTTACCAAGCTCAGGACGGATAGGCCCGGACAGGGTATTGTTTGCCAAATTCAGTTTCACAAGTTGCTGGAGAGTGCTTAATGTTGCTAGGATTTCCCCTTCCAGATTGTTGGCTACAAGAGAGAGGACTTGGAAACCGTTGCATTGCCCAAGTTCCTTCGTGATTGTGTTGTTGAGTCCATTCTACTTAAATTTAATGTTTGAAGTTGTGCCAGTAGTCCTTACTCAGGCGGTATAGGTTCACTCAGTAAACAAGCGGGAAGCCCCAGTTTTGTCAACTTGCTCAATTTGCCAAGCTTGGGAGGAATCCTTCCCGACAAATCAATATCTCCAATTCTCAAAACAGTAAGCCGTTTGAGCATACCCAGCTCCTTTGGAATGCTTCCAGAGAGCCCATTAGAATAGAGCACTAATATAGACAACCTTGAGAGATTGGCAAGCTTAGGAGGAATGGGGCCTATCAGCTGATTAGAGGAGAGGTCCAGGAATTGGAGGCCCTTTATTTTGCCTAGAGCTGGGGAAATGCTCCCGGACAGAGAGGAAGATGATAAATTGAGGCCCACAATAGTGTTATCCTTGGAGCATGTTATCCCACTCCATTCACACACCATTGTGGAGTGAGACCAGCTCCCCACCACCCCGAACGGATCCTGGAACCCATCCTTGCTCTCCAAAAGCCACAGTGAATCTTCCAACACTGAACAATACCCTCCATAGTCATACCACCCATTCAAGCTCACCAACACCATCATCAAAATCCATCTCCATCTCCACTCGCACGCGTTCCTTGTACTCATGTTCGACCCCTCAAAGCCCCCTATTCCTCTTCCCCTCTTCCCCTGTGTTCATGGAACGCTTTGTCAATAGTCCGTGCTCTGCCACTGCATGCATGAAACATCATGCAACATTTTTGTAGTCAAGTTTAATGGAGCATTTAAGGCGCCATTGCTACATGACAAAAATTGAATGATATTTGATGTCTTGATTCCTCCATATCTTGCAGGTTTATTCCTTTTTATGTTAGTCAAGTTTGTTGGAATATAAATTAATTATGTCTGTTGGCACAGACCAAGAGAACCCTATCCGACACAGCTGACATAGCTGAATTCAGCCACCCTAGCTGACTTCAACCGCCCATGCCTCCATACTGCAGAATTTATTTATAAATTGAATGCTTGATCCTTTACTCAATAGAGCTCATCTTTGTGATTTTCTCCTCTGATCCATAGTTTTTAATTGGGTATCAGAGCTGCATGTTAGTAGATCCTGGAGTGCTAAAGAATTTGGTGGAGTTTGTAAAAGTCTGAGGCATCCGTGTAAGGTGAAATATCACTGGTTGCTATTTTAAATTGTTGGAGCAGTTGGAAGGAGTTGTCAAGTAGTTGCAGAAGCCTATTGACATTTGTAGATAAATAAGTTGTTTCCTAATCGTAGTCAAAGACAATGTAGCCAATCAGAAATAAGGTACTATTGCTGTTACAAATCAAAGACAAGCTAAGGATTTGAATGTGACCAAGCATGCTAAGAAGCCATGAGTTGGTTTCATGTTGACAATAAGAATTTGGTGATATGTTTTTAGAACTGGCCAATAAGCATGGTGAATAAGTAGGCAGTTCATCTTTTTTATGGAAGGCTAGTATGTGTCCAGATGAGTTTTGTTTTGTGCTTGTCTATGAAGCTTATCTGTGACACCAATCTAGTATAAGGAGAGTTGTCCATTTGTGAAGGCTTTATGGCCACTAGAGAGTTTGTTAAAAGTGTCAAAATTAGATAAATTTTCTGTTATGTTTTGGGTTTCCTTGCACTGTTTGGGTTGGAGGTGAGAAATTTTGTCTGTCTAAATGTGAAGGCTAAGTCGATGACAAAAGGTGTCATGAAGATTGTTGGATCAATATCTCTCAAAAGAGTGATGTTTTTATCTCATTGATAGTATTTGGGTGGCTATTGAAAAGAGGCCAATCTCAAACAATGTGCAATCATGAAATCAAGAAATTTTTTGTTGTTAGTGGGTTATGTATTTATTGGGAAAATGTTTAAGTGCGAGTCACTTTTGTTAAAAGGAAAAACCAAAGTATGTATTGTACATGATTTTTTTAAGTGCGAGTCACTTTTGTTAAAAGGAAAAACCAAAGTATGTATTGTACCTAATTTGTTGTAAGGGGTGTATGATCAGTTGTACCCGATACCCCCAATTTTTTTGGTTTAACATATTGATGAACCATGTATCTAGAAGGAATCCTATATAACTAGCGAGTACAGAGGTTGGTTACCCATGTATCTTAGTAGATGGATTTTTTTTTATATGGACTCAATAATCAATTTTGATGCAAGTACAAAAGGAGAAAAGCCCAGAGCGATGATGGTTTCCCTATGATGATGATTTGTGGAGTCACTTGTGTGCGAGGTTTGTGGTTAGCCGAAACCACTTGAGTGCGAAGTTTGTGGTGATCTTGAAACCACTTGTGTGTGAGGTTTGTGGAGTTCGTGGTGAGCTTTAAACCACTTTAGAATTGCATTGGTTAGGGGTAAGTCATAAAACCCAAAGTGATTATGATGAGGGGAAGCAATATGAAGAATTTCATCAGTGATTGTAAATGGGTACCTAACAAGACTTTAGACCAGGACCCATCTTTTCTAGATTATGGGGGGATATTTAGAATAATCAGCATAATTAATTTATGGGGGGATGTTGGAATATAAATTAATTATCTCTGTTAGCACAGACCAGAAGAACCCTGTCCGACACAGCCGACATAGCTGACTTCAGCTGCCCTAGCCGGCTTCAACTACCCACGCCTCCATACTGCAAAATTTGGTTATAAATTGAATGCTTGAGCCTTTACTCAATAGAGCTCATCTTTGTGAGTTTCTCCTCTGATCCATAGTTTTTAACTAAGTTTAATGGAGCATTTAAGGCACCATTGTTACATGATAGAAATTCAATGATATTGGATGTCTCGATTCTTCCATATCTTGTAGGTTTATTCCTTTTTATGCCAGTCAAGTTTAATGGAGCATTTAAGGCGCCATTGTTACATGACATAAATTCAATGATATTGGATGTCTCGATTCTTCCATATCTGGCAGGTTTATTCCTTTTTATGCCAGTCAAGTTTAATGGAGCATTTAAGGTGCCATTGTTACATGAGAGAAATTCAATGATATTGGATGTCTCGATTCTTCCATATCTTGCAGGTTTATTCCTTTTTATGCCTCATAGGCCATCCCTTCCTTTGCTGCAACATTAATTAATTAGACGCGATAAATTTAGTAAGCAAGTATCCTCTGCAAATTACTTCCTGTTGGTGCCATGCAAGTTCAATCTTTAACATAAATTTAAAAAAAAAACATGATTATATAATTTTTTTACATGATTCAAACTTAACTTCACAATTTTTTTCAAAATACCTTCGCATTATAGTGAAATAAGATATAGAGACACCTATCAAATTTATTGGAGTGTCCAATTAATTTTTGTCGAGAGGCGATTTACAGTGGAAGCTAAAAAAAATGATTTACAATGGAAGCTAAATCTATATTAACATTTTTGAAGTTAAAAAAAAAATGACTAGCAGCTACCAATATTTGAAGAGGAAGAGGCAATTAATGAAATAAATAGATAACAATGGCAAGAAACATGGAAGTGGCAATTAATTTTTATAACAGTTGCATGTTAGATCAGATCTTGCATGAAATTTTTTTAAAGAAAGAATTAATGAATTCAAGGGGTTTGTGAGTGGTGATGAAGGGAAAACATTTATTGCTCTTATTTAGTCTCCCTGTCATTTTTCCTATTCTGGGCTTGGACTTTAAGAGTTTACAGAAAAGGATGTTTTTTAAAAACAGAACAGAAGTCATAGCATCTTTAGGAATCCAAACCAGAAGATGATTCTAAGTATGCTCAAGTAGTGAAAGGGCACATTATAGAGGGGAGATCGTCATGGCCTCTACTTCCAGAATTATCAGAATAAGGCCTGGAATTTGACGGTCACCTCTGTCTATCAATTTGACGTTTTAAGTGACAGACAGAGGTGACCGTCAAATTCCAGGCCTGAATCTGATAATTCTGGAAGTAGAGGCCACAACGATCTCCCCTCTATAATGTGCCTTTTCACTGCTTGAGAGAATCATCTTCCAGTTTGGATTCCTAAAGATGCTGCGACCTCTGTTCTTTTTTTTTAAAACATCTTTTTCTGTAAACTCTTTAAGTCCAAGCCCAGAATAGGAAAAATTATAGGGAGACTAAATAAGAGCAATAAATGTTTTCCCATCATCATCGCTGACAACCCCCTCGAATTCATTAATTCTTTCTTTAAAAAAATTTCATGCAAGATCTGATCTAACATGTAACCATCATAAAAATTAATTACCACTTCCATGTTTCCTGCCATTGTTATCTATTTATTTCCTTAATTGCCTCTTCCTCTTCGAATATTGGCAGCTGCCAGTCATTTTTTTTTAAATTCAAAAATGTTAATATAGATTTAGCTTCCACTGTAAATCATTTTTTTAGCTTCCACTATAAATCGCCTCTCTACAAAATTAATTGGACACTCCAATAAATTTGATAGGTTTCTCTATCCTATTTCACTATAATGTGTAGGCGCAGACAGGAAGTAATTTGCAGAGGATAGTTGCTTACTAAATTTATCGCGTCCAATTAATTATTGTTGCGGTAGAGGAAGTGATGGCCTATGAACCATAAAATGGAATAAACCTGTAAGATATTGAAGAATCGAGACATCCAATATCATTGAATTTCTTTCATGTAACAATGGCGCCTTAAATTCTCCATTAAACTTGACTGGCACAAAAAAGAATAAACTTGAAAGATATTGAAGAATCGAGACATCCAATATCATTGAATTTCTATCATGTAACAATGGCGCCTTAAATGCTCCATTACGGCTATGTAAAATTTTAACAACTTTCAAATTCCACACCTGATCAAAATGAATGAAAAGTGCTTCACGTGCACCAACAAAAGAGCTCACATCTTTGATATGAAATCTAAGTTGATGAAGCGATTCGAGGTATTTCTATTTATTTTTCCTTCCTTATGTTTGTGTTGCTTCTTCAGGAAGAATAATATTATTAGTAGCATGAGATTTCGATTCAGTCTTTCTTTCTTTTTTCTCTGGAATTAGTAAGAAAATAATCTAATTTTGCTAATTGTTGAATTTTAATTTTGTTAATTGTTGAAGGGATATTCTTCTTTTACAAGTAAGTATTTATTGGATTGATTGTTTTTATCATTTGTGCTAATTATTTTTTATAGTGATCAAATATAGTTACCAATTTTAAAAGGAATATATGTACAATTTTTTTTTTTTAAATAATTAATTTTTTGGAATAATTCAACAAATTATATACTTTAAAATAATTTTACAATTATTAATTACAATTTTAAACAACAATCTAATAATAATATTTTTTTTGTTTGCAACTAATTAATTACTAAAAAGAAACCATAGTTAAGTAAAGGAAAAAAGCCACCTATAAAGAAACTAGAGTTATGCAGTGTAAAAAGAAGCTAAATAATTACTAAAAAAGAAACTAATTAATTATGGAAAATAAACTAATTAATTACTAAAAAGAAATTAGAGTTATCCAAAGGAAAAAAAAGCCACCTCTAAAGAATTATTATATTTTCTTTCTTTTAGTTTTCTTTTCTCAAATGTGTTTTTCTTTTGCTTTTAATGTCTATCAAATTTTTTTTTTTAAACTCCTAGAAGAGAAATGATAGTTGAAATTTTGTTGGCATGTATAGATTTTTCTAAATTTTCATTAAAAATATCTTAGAAGAATATTTATTTTAAATTAAATAGATCTATTTTATATATGAAATTGACTATACAATTTTTAGATATAATAAAGATAATTAATGGAATGTATGATTGTGTTATCTCATTGTAAATATTTATAAATGAAACAAGAATATATATTATTAATTTTTTTTTACTTATTTTATCAATTTATTTCTTAAACATTAATTTGATTAAAATACAATATAGTTGAAATATTTTATTTATCAAATATAATAATATTTATAATAAATTTTGAGTTGATTTCTATTACCATATAAGTAATGAGTATATAATTAGACTACACATCAATATACTTTAAAGTTTTTATTAATATAAAATTTGATAACTATTTAAGCAAAGATTTTGAAAGTGTGTTAATCTTTAATAAAGTCAATAGATAAAACAATAGCATAGAGAATAGTAAGGCCTTTTATCCAACATAGATTCAATAAAGAACAAAACAAAAGTTAACAAAATTCTAATCAAAAGACAATTAGAAAAAATAAATTTCAATAAAAATAATTGAAAAATAATTAAAGGACATATAAAGAGGTATTAGGCCTATAGATAACTAAATCATTAAGACTTTATGCTACATCTCAATCCTCTTTTGCATTTTTCTTTTCAATAGCAAATTTCAAAATCAATCAAGAATTTCACAAATTAACCTAATAGGGGGAAGAATCCAAAACTCCACCATCTTCTAACAATAATGATAGAATTTATTGATTTAATGTCCAATATTTATAATAATATAGCACTAATACTAATAGATATGAATTGAAAGTTGTTAGTGTTGATCTTAGAACTCATAATTTAATGAAATATATTCCTTAGATCTAAAAAATAACAAATAAGGTGATGTCACATTAATAGACTTATCATTAGGATTAGGGTTCAATTAGGTTTAGAATTAGGACTATATTGGGGGCTAATTAGGGTTAGGCTAGGGTTTTACTTATGATTATAGTTAGGGTTAGGGTTTAAATAGAGTTAGTTTTGAATTAACATTCAATTAGGGTTAGGTTCAAGTAGACTTAGGGTTGAGATTACTATAATTTTAAATTCATCAAAATTATAGTTAGGGTTAGAATTAAGATTAGCTACTAGGGTAAGGGTGAAGCT
Organism: Sequoiadendron giganteum; assembly: GCA_007115665.2. NCBI lineage: Eukaryota > Viridiplantae > Streptophyta > Pinopsida > Cupressales > Cupressaceae > Sequoiadendron > Sequoiadendron giganteum. The sequence goes on along the minus strand of CM021105.1, from coordinate 118,659,750 downwards.
TAAGATTATGATTAGAATTAGAGTTACAAGTGGAGTTAAAATTATAGTTATAACTACAGTTAGTGTCAAGATTGTAATAAAATTATAATTATAATTAAGGTTACAATAAGGGTTAGAATTATGGTTACTTATGGTTAAGGATTGTGTTGGTGTTACAATTGGGATTAGGGTTATAATTTAAATAGGGTTGGGATTCAATGAGGATTCAATAAAAAATTAATTAGGGTTAGGATTCAATAAAAGTTTAATTAGGGTTAAAGTTAGGGTTATAGATAGGGTATAATTAGGGTTACGATACATTAGCATTCAATTAGGGTTAGACATCAATTAGAACTAGGGTTAGTATTAGACTTCAATTAGAGTTAGAGTTAGGGTTAAGATTATGGTTCAACAATGGCTAGGATTAGGTTCAAGGTTCAATTAGGGTTACGATTAGATTATACTAAGGGAAAAAGTTTAATTAGGATTAAAGTTAGGGTTTAATTAGGGTTAAGGTTCTTTGATAAAGATTGGGGTTTAGGGTTAGGGTTGGGGTTCAAAGAGGGTTAGGATAAAGGCTCATGTTAGGGTTTAATTAGGGCTAGGATTCAATTAGGGTTAGGGTTAAGGTAAGGATTTAACTTGGGTTAGGGCTTAATTAGAGTTATGATTCAATTATGGTTCTACATTAGGGTTAGGGTTAAGGTTAGCATAAAATTAGGATTAGGTTCAATTAGAGTTATGATTTACATATGGTTCTAAGTTAGGGCTCAAGTTAAGGTTAGGGTTTAAATAGGGTTAAGGTTAGAATTACAAGTAGGGTTAGGGATATGTTTAGGGTTTAATTCAGGTAAGGATTAGGATTTAGTTATGGTCATAGTTAAATTAGGGTTATGGTTAGAGCTTAATTAGGGTTGGGTTTTGGGCTCAATAAGGGTTAGGTTGTGATTAGGGTTCAATTAGAGTTAGGATTTAATTAGAGTTATGTTTAGAGTATAATAAGGGTAAATGTTCAATTAGGATTAGGAAAAGGGTTCTTTGATAAAGCTTAGTTTTAGGTTTAGAGTTGGGGTTCAAATAGGATTTATGTCAAGGCTCATGGTTGGATTTAATTAGGGTTAGGATTCAATAAGGGTTTAATTAGGGTTAGGATTAATATTAGGATTCAATTACTAGGGTTAGGGTTCAATTAGAGTTACGATTCAATTAGGGTTCTAGGTTAGCGTTAGAGTTCAATTATACTTAGGGTTAGATATAGAATTATGACTAGGGTTAAGGTTAGGGTTTAAATATGGTTAAGGTTAGAGTTACAATTAGGGTTAGGGTTATCTATAGGGCTATGTTCAATTAGCATTCTAAGATAGACCTTGGGGTTTAATTAGGGTTAGGGTTAATATTAGGATTCAATTAGTGTTAGGGTTCAATTAGAGTTATGATTCAATTAGGGTACTAGGTTAGCATGAGGGTTCAATAATAATTAGGGTAAGATATATAATTATGACTAGGGTTAAGGTTGGGGTTTAAATAGGGTTAAGGTCAGAGTTACAATTAGGGTTAGGGTTATGTACATGTCTATGTTCAATTAGCATTCTAAGATAGACCCCGCTAATCATGTATTGCTTTGTTCATGTGGTATACCCATTTTGTGCATATTCTACCCTCAACGCACCCCATGAGATCATCTATGCTTGAGGCATTTTATAATATGATTCACTATCTGATCTATCTTGCATGTGTTTTTATCATATCTACAATCGATCATTAGTCTATAACATTTTTTCTTTTGAAAACATATTTTGTGCTACTCATTATTTGTAATGTACATGGTTTTTTTAAATGTGTGGTATTCAATATATTTTTTAAGTGGATGTGTGCCAAATCTATATGAAATATTAAATGTGCCTCAAATATAAATTAAATATTTTTAAGAAAATGTTTAAATATTTTTTGAACATTTTATCCAATGTTAATTTCAATTTTTAAATGATTTAAAAATTGATGTTGTACAAATGATAATAGCAATTAAATATATATATGAAATTTCATTTTGATCTATATAATTGAAAAAATTGAATTCCTTGATAAATCTCTATGCACTTTATATAAATTAAAATTTAAGATTTATATTAATATTTTTAAGAAATTATTTGATAAATGTTTACAAATCAATCTTAACCTAACCCTAATCCTAACTATATCTTTTTACCCTAACCCTAACTATATCTCTAGCCCTAACCCTAATCTTAACCTAAACCCTATTTATATCTCTTAATCTTAACCCTAACCCTATTCCTAAGTCTTTGTCTAACCCTAAACCTAACCACATAGTGACATTAAACCTAACTATATCTCTAACCCAAAACCTAACCCTAAGCATAACCATAACTAGGATGTAAATTTTAACCCTAAACAACAATTATTTTAAAATAATTTCATAATTATTAATTACAATTCTAAACAAAAATCTAATAATAATTTTTTTTTTTTTTGCAACTCATTAATTACTAAAAATAAACTATAGTTACGTAAAGGAAAAAAGCCACCTATAAAGAAACTAGAGTTATGCAAAGTAAAAAGAAGCTAATTAATTTATAAGAAAGAAAATAATTAATTACTAAAAGGAAACTAAAGTTATCCAAAGGAAAAAAAGCCACCTATAAAGAATTATTATATTTTCTTTCCTTTTAGTTTTCTTTTCTCAAATGTGTTTTTCTTTTGCTTTTAATGTCTATCAAATTTATTTATTTTTAAATTCCTAGAAGAGAAATGATAGTTGAAATTTTGTTGGCATGTATAGATTTTCTAAATTTTCATTAAAAATATCTTATAAGAATACTTATTTCAAATTAAATAGATTTATTTTACATATGAAATTGACTATACAATTTTTGGATATAATAAAGATAATTAATCAAATGTATGATTGTGTTATCTTATTGTAAATATCTTTAAAATGAAACAAGAATATATATTATTAATTTTTTTAACATTTTATCAATTTATTTCTCAAACATCAATTTAATTAAAATGCAATATAGTTGAAATATTTTATTTATCAAATAATAATATTTATTATAAATTTTGAATTGATACCTATTATCAAATAAGCAATGAGTATATAATTAGACTACACATCAATATACTTTAAAGTTTTTATTAATATAAAATTTGATAATTATTTAAGCAAATATTTTGAAAGTGTGTTATAATATTTAATAAAGTCAATAGATAAAACAATAGCATAGAGAATAGTTAAGGCCTTTTATCCAAAATAGATTCAATGTAGAACAAAACAAAATTTAACAAAATTATAATCAAATGACAATTACAAAATAATAAATTCCAATAAAAATAATTGAAAAATAATTAAAGGACATATAAAGAGGCATTAGGCCTATAGATAACTAAATCATTACGACTGTATGCTACATCTCAATCCTCTTTTGCATTTTTCTTTTCAATAACAAATTTCACAATCAATCAAGAATTTCACAAATTAACCTAATAGGGGAAAGAATCCAAAACTTGACCATCTTCTAACAATAATGATAGAATTTATTGATTTAATGCCCAGTATTTATAATAATATAGCACTAATAGATATGAATTTAAAGTTGTTAGTGTTGATCTTAGAACTCATAATTTAATGAAATACCTTAGATCTACAAAACAATAAATAATGTGATGTCACATTAATAGACTTATAATTAGGTTTAGGGTTCAATTAGAGTTAGAATTAGACTCTAGTTGGGGTTTAATTAGGGTTAGGTTGGGGTTTCACTTATGATTATAGTTAGGGTTAGGGTTTAATTAGAGTTAGTTTTGAATTAACATTCAATTAGGGTTAGGTTCAAGTAGACTTAGGGTTGAGATTACTATAATTTTAAATTCATCAAAATTATACTTAGGGTTAGAATTAAGGTTAGCTACTAGGGTAAGGGTGAAGCTTAAGATTAGGATTAGAATTAGAGTTGCTTTCAAGTCGAGTTAACATTATAGTTATAACTAAAGTTAGTGTCAAGGTCGTAATAAAATAAACATTATAATTAAGGTTACTATTATCAATCATATATGCACCCTATTCTAAGCTCACAGAAGAGATAGCTATCTGTTGAAACATGGAAACCCTCTTCAAATGTGGGTGATCTATGTGAAGAGAGAATCTCTAGAGTGAGTTGGTTCTCCAAATGAAATTTTCTACTCTAAATGATTTATTGAGGTAAAGGGAAGAAGGTCAACTGAAATTTAAAACTCTAATCTAAGATTATTCACCAGAGACTTATGAAATTTTGACACCACCACTCAAAACAATTTCTTTAAAAAAATAGCTCTCACAACCTCATTGGCACATATTTTCATCAATAATTTGTATGAATATCTATAAACTAAATACAACATACAACCTAAAACTGTACAATTCTGGACACATATTCACAATAGCAAGACATAAAGGACTCAAATTTGAATCACAAAGACATCAAATTATTGTTGTAAAAATGAAAGATAAATGAGAAGAAGAACGTTGTTGTTTTATTGAAACTGAAAAAGTGTTCAGTACAAAATCTAAGTAAAAATGCTTACAAAACTCTTTGTAAGTGGACAAGAGAGAGAGAGAAGCAATCATCTGAACTTCGAAAAACTAGGTTTTTCTCCAAAATATATCTCTCCAAACTCAATTTCCGAGTTCAAGAGAAAAGCTGATAAAAAAGCCCCTAAAACTGCATCATACTGAATAATAAAATTGGAAAATTTTCTGCATGTCCATCCAAAAAGCTTCCAAAATTAGGCTCAATTTGCTTTAAAAGTCGAAAAAAAAAACCGAATTTGTTATCATCTTTTGGAACTCGCCCAGGAAAGTCAACAGTTATGCTTTCATTAAAACAACTGCTAAAAATAGCAAAAGATTAAAGCAATTTATAAAAACATTTCTTAATCTTTGCTTTACAATATTTGCAGTTTTTAAAATAGGCTTATCTTATGATTTTTCAATTTGCCTTCATCCTAGTTTTTGTAACTCAAGATTTTTGGAAAAAATATTTGCAAAAATAGATAATTTTTGATATCTCTATTACATTTGATTTTCTTCAAAAAAATCATAAAAATAAGATAAATATTCATTCAAGGATATGAATTGATTTCTATAAAATCAATAAAGAGCAATGCCTAAGGCAACATATGTATATTTTGTTCTACCAAAGGCATTAAAATACTATGTGATATCAAAAGGCCAAGGCATTTGAAAGCTTTGAAGATTAAATTAAAGCCTAAACTAAAAGACTTAGGCAAATGATATCAAATCAAACCCTATAAGGGTCAACCTAGGCATGTAATACTTCCACCATGGCATTAGTTTGGAGTTTGATATTTTAAAAAATACCATAAAATTGCCTAAGTCCAATTAGGGTTAGATGAAACCCTAAAACAAACAAAAGGCCCTAAGATTTCGGCCTTATTTTCACTTTGAGTTTTGAGCAAAATGCTCTCTGCAAGAGTCATCGCCATAGGGGAGCTATGGAGTGGATATTAAACTCGAACTTCGCCATTTTCTCTAGATTGGCCTCTGAAAAAGATGGTAGTCTCTTTCTTCTTTGATCTGAAACTTCTCATCTCTATTTTAAACACTTTGAAAATAAATTCCTAAGGTATTCAAGTCTTCTTGGGTACGCCATTATCATTGCCTCCTTATGCATTTGTTTCTGCATCTTTTGTTGAATAAAACTCAAATGATTTTGATAAAAGCATGATATTGAAAGTTATTCTCTTTTATGGAAGAAAACGTTTGGAAACTTCTATGTATCTCCTTTAGTGTAAGCTGAAACTATTGTATGCCCTCTAGTGAATTTCCACAAAGAAAAACCTCGAATCCCACATATTGTTGCTTTGCTTTTGATATTTCAATGACAAACCCTAAATGGATTTTACCTTATATGAACATATGTGGTCAATAGACCCCTCCAGGCCACAACCAACCTTCCCTTGATTTCGGTATTTTGAACTTGTGGCTCCTGAACATGTATATTTGAAATACTAACTTCATGTGGATTGATTTGAAGCTTTAATTTTTCCATTGTTTGAAAGACTCTTGTTGTTAAGGGCTTCACCCTTTGTTATTTCTCCTTATATCTGTTTTGTATTTAAAACCCATTTGAAGAAATATGTATTGGCTAGGGCCATTGTACATTCTTTCACTTTTGTTGAATGAAAACCTATGACATGTTGCTGAATGGAAACATTTTGTGAGATCTTTGTTATTCTGTATTTGTGATTCCTGATGCAAACCCAAGTGGGTTTTAAAATTCAATGGAGAAAAACATATTCTTAGGCTACGGCCATAAGAACTCATGATGTATTTTATTTCACCTGTCTTGCATCTTTACTTGAGTTAAAGATATTGAATCAAGCTTAATTCAAACCTGTTTCAAAACAATAGTGAAAATCTTGATAAAAAGAGAACATTGCTTCACTATTTCTTGAGCTTCGAAACCCTAGAATTTACCTATGTATTTGAACATCATTTTATAGTTTTGAAAAGCAATAATGCTTTCATTTGGTGCATATGTCATTGTAGCTTTTCTTGTTCTGCTTTCATATTGCAAACTTTACTCCACTCAAAAGCTTTACTTAATGATGCAAGTTGATATGTCACTCAAATGGAAACATGTATATGTCAACAGTTGCTTGCTTTCAAATACATATTATATTGATGCATTCACTTCATTTCATGTAACATTTGCATCCAGTCATTATGATATTCATGTAGGTTTCTCAAAATACACCTCTAACCATTTACCTTATGCACTCTTATACTCCAAGCTTTTACTCATGCTATTATATCATTTGGTAATGCAATGAAAAAAATTTAACAAATAATTTGGTATTAGCCTTTAGCTCCTTGTATTATGTTATCATCGGGATGTTCTTTCCTATTGCATTTAGCTTGGATACTTGGTGTGTTATGTCACTTCTTCAATATACTCTCCTTTTATGACTTGATGATAACAATTGTTCGTAATCTTTTAGCACTCTTCATGCATTTTTAAGTCCCATTAAAAGCATCAACAATGAATATGAATGTTGCATAGAAAAACAAAAAATTATGAAAAGATGAAAACCTTTACCATAATGCTTTAAGCACATAGAAACTTGGTAGTGAATTATATATGCCTATTCACTATCACTCATTTAGCAACTGAAATTCTTGAGCAATTTATCCTTCATGATTTCCATTCTCATACATTTTGGGCTTGGATGTTCTGGATGATGGATTGCTTGGGATTTTGTAGATTCACAATGCATTCTTTCATATTTAGCTCCACTTTTATCAGCAATGAATGTATCTTATTGAATCCCCTCATTAAATGTTAAGGGGCAGCATGTCGAGCTCAACCCTTGTGGGAGCCCATCTTACACCACATGCTCAATGATATTAAAAACAAATCAGCAACATGGATTTTCCTCTACCTACACAAGAAACAAACAGTGTTAGCATAAAAACAATAAATCCAAAGTACCTCTATGACACTTCATTTCAGGCTCTCATTATTGTACTTTTCATTTTAGTTGATTCAATGCATTTTAAGCAATAAATTATATTCATGACACACTAATTCAAGAAATCAATGTTGCAACTTACATGGAAAAATAACTACAAATAATGTGGAAGGTATCTACCAAACTTTATCCAGACATCTAAGTCACTATAATCAACATGTTATTGATTGAAATAAACCAAATACACATTCCAAATATCTCACCAAAATTCATCCTTTAAGACAACTCCAAGCCTCTCCCATTCCTCTGAAGGGTCCAAACACCTTCCAATACCTTTGCACAAACTGATGCAGTACAAAGGAAGAAATCAACACCTTTCTTGACACACTTATTCAACTATATTTCCCTTCACAAAACATTTGATTCATATACTCAAATTAGCATTAAGAGTTCCCAATTCCTTAAGGACCTTCTAAACACCTTGAAAATATTGAAAATAACTGATTACAATCAACTAGGTTCCTCAAAACATCAACCAATGATTATGTCATTCACAAGTTGTCTTAAATCTTCCATAATGGCACCATTGTTTACAAACACAAACTATAATTCTTAAGGCACAACCAAACCATTATTTGCTTAAGAAATCTTTGTTTGAGTTAGTACAACAAAAATGAAACATTTCAAAAAAATTCCCTTACACACAAACTTAGTTCCTTTGTTCACTGTCCACATTACTAGTAGTCAAGCACCTGCAAACTGTCACATGTATATCCCAAACCATGCACACACTTCAGACTGTGATACTCATTTTTGATGCAGAGTTAGAGGACCCAAAACCATTCAAGATGTAAACTTGCCTTCAATAGGCATCTAACAAGATTAAAAAGGCCTAATGGACCAGTCCCAACACTCCTCCAAGTTGGACAACAAACATAAACAATATTTCCCACTTTTCACCCTTGGAATCTAGTAGCAATGCAAAACCAATTTTGGGCCCTTAACTCCAAAACTTTCCAAACCACCAAGAAAATAAAAGAATGATTCTAGCACCCATTTCAGAGTTGAAAGACATACCATAACCCATCACATGACTCCTTTGGGACAACTTTAAGAAAACTGACCTTTTCACTGTTTTAGGCCTCCAAATAGGTCAATTTTACAAAGGAACTACCCTTAGATCCTCACACCAGACTTCCAAACCCAAAAAAGTCTTTAATTAGGTCTCAAAAAAAAAAAAAATCTAGGTCTTAGGACCTTACCCGCTCAATTAGGCTTCCAATACAAAAAACCCCATTTTTCAATGCAAAGAGGGAGGGTTTATAGAAACTCCTATACCCGAGCCTTCCCAGACCATTCCAAAGCATCAAACATCTTCAAAATACCTTGCACAAGGTCAAATTTCATTACATAGACCACTCCTTCAACACTTTTTCAAAATCACTCCTTGGTTCCTCAAATTCTCATGGAAAAGTGCTTGTTTCAGCCTAAGAACCCCATCCTATTGTCATTAGTTTCATTCCAAGGAATTTTAAACAATAAAAGACCCTACTCTAAAAATTTTCATGCCATCCCACCAATAAATAATTCATAACAGTAGGTGGGATGGTCATTTCATAATTAAATCCTACTCAAACCTTTGACTGGCTTGAAATGAGCAGTTTCATAAAATTGTCAATTGCTCCCTTCAAACGTATTGTTAAGCCCTCAAAAATGATGCATTAGAGAGTTAAGACATGTTCCTACAATATTCTATTATTTTTGTATCAAGGGGAGGGTGTATAGATCCGTACAAGTGCATGAAAGTGCAAAAAACCAGTGAATTTCTGGAAAACAACATTTTTTTATCATAAAAATGGATTTCAAAATGAACAATACTCCTCCCTTCGACCCAATGGAGGTTGTTTAAACCTTTTGCAATGAAAATAAAATCCCCCCAACTCCTATAACTAAAAAACAACCACCTTATGATTGGTAACCTTTCAAATATGAAATTACATGCCACAAGGAGTTTGTACACCAAAATTGAGAACTTTCACCGAGTATAATGGGAGAAACACAATTTCTCAAGTTCATTGTTTACCCTAATAGAGGGTTTGATAGTTTTAGATACACATACATGGAAAATGTCTTTAATGACCCTCTTACAACATGGAGATACCCAAAATTGAATCAAATTTCAAAATGGAAGCATAGATTGTCAAGGTGCTCCTCCACCACAAACTTATCAAACACTCACAATGCCTAGTACTTCCATAGTTTGTACACATTTGTTTATGCTAGGTTAAATTTTGTACATGATGAGTGTAAGTATTATTTAAATGAAGCCTTCAATGACATATATTTTTCAATTAACTTGAATGGATACATTTTTTGGGAACTAATATTCGTCTCATTACCATGGTACAGAAAAAATATTTGTCATGCCAAAGAAAAAGACAAAGAGGAAACTAAAAGATGAAGAGAACGAAACCTTCAAAGAAAAGGAGAGATTTCGAGTGGTGGCATATCGTGAAAATAAGCTGGAAACGATTGATGAAAGCAAGCCGATTGTAGAGGAACCTCAACTGTCAAAAAGAGAACATGAATTGGCAGCACAACAGGCACAAATACGAAAGCATCGTCATAAGACAGATTCGGATACCGTAGTTGGAGACACACCCTCTATGAAAAGTGAATATGAAGGGACACCATTAAGCACAAGCAAAAATGGAGGGACACCATCTAGCACAAGTGAATATGAATGGACACCATCTACTACAAGTGAATATTGAGGGACACCATGTACTACAAGTGAATATTGTTGGACACCATCCAGCACATCCCAAGTTGAGAGTACATCATCACTCAGAATTGAAAAAGAAGGTATGTCATCATCCCCATGTGAACCTCAAGGTATGTCTTATTTTGATGATCTTGACAAATCTCAATCAAGATTTTAAGCCATTAGAAAAGTGTGTGCAAAGCTTGGTGAGGGAATTTCAAGTTATTCACTTGAAGTTAACCTTATCATGAGCAGTTATGATGTAGACATTATAAGAGAATCTAAAATTTCAACTTATTCTATTCATGAGAGGTGTTGTGTGCAATAGGTATGTTGGAATTCCCAGTGAAGATGTATGACTAGGAGTGACTAAGTTGTGAAACCTGCATGCCTATCTGTAAGTGCCTTCCATCTATTTTTATTTCATTTCCATTTTGGATGCTCTTTATTTTTCTCTTTTACTTTGCGTATTTGTAAGTAAACTACTAAAAATCGATTGATCTCTCATTACAGAAAATGTTGATTTAAGACCCATCAAAGAGAATCTCAACCAAAAAAGAAATGCAACATCCTTATTTTGATGATCTTGACAAATCTCAATTTTGATTTCAATCCATTATAAAAGAGCGTGTGAAGCTTACTGAGGTAATCTCAAGTTACTCAATTGAAGTTAACCTCATAATGAGCACGTATGATGTAGACATTTAAAGAGAATCTCGAATGTATGAGTGACATTGTAAAAGATCTATGAGAATGAAGTGTTTGAGGCATTGTAATAAGATTTACTTACATAATGAGGTATACTCAAATATTGTAAGGTTCGAGTTCATGTTTGGTGTAGTAGCACCTTGTTCTGTAAATGCCTTCAATAGGAAAATTTGCAAAATTTAAATTTTGAAATGTAAACAATGTGAAAAAGGTGTGTAAAGGTCATATGTAATGTATTCAAAGTCTCAAAGAGGTCATTAGGTGATTAGAGAAGTGATATAAATCATGTAAGGTTGAATTAGGATGTTTTAGGTGTGTGTGTGTTTATTTGTGCAGGGGAATTCAAGAAACAAAGGCGGAGTTGTTGCTAAAGGGTTTTATGATGAATTTTCAAGTGAAAAGAGTGGCTCCAAATGGTGTTTTGAGGAGATATTCTCTAATGACTTCACAAAAAAATGACTGATCTAGATAGCTATTATTGAGTTACAACACATACTTCAAAATCAACAATGACTATCTTGGAACATGTGCATCAAAAATGACCTTCTTCGTTGTCCTCATTAAGCTAACTAGGCCTAATTTACAAAGGAACATACCTTTAAACATTCAAGAACCCTCTTAACTTGTTGGGGAAGAAATTATCATGTATCCAAACCCTTAGATCCAAAATTTTTCTCAAGACAAACTCACTCCACCATGCCAAACCAAAACCCTTATTTTATGCAATATTTTATCAAACCCTAGGGTGAAACCTCATTTTTCATGCCCTTTTCCATCAAAATCTACAGGGGCAGCAATAGAAACCCCATAAAAATTATTCACTTTCACTTAAAAATTTCTCATCTGATCCTACAAGATCCCGTCGGGCCCCTCTAGAAAAACCTCTCTCGGTTTTGGCTATCTCGGAGTGGTTTTCCCATGGCGGTGGATTTTCACTTGATGGAAAAAGTGTCAAAATCAAGTTGTGCAAACATGAAAAGTGGTGCAAATTTTTCTCTACAACTCATGTGACCAAACTAACTACTCCAACGCGTTTGAATAGGTATTTTTATGCTAGGCATGGTCTTGTTTCGCACTGAAACACGCGGAATCGCTCTGAGCTACGTTCCACCGAATTGATCCCTTAAGGCTCCAAATTGCAAAATGGCTACAAACTTCAGCGTGCTATTACTTGGATATCGTGATGCTTAGAAACTTATTGTCTGATCCTACAAGATCATGTTGGGCCCCTATACAAAAGACTCCCATTTTTTGCTATCTCAGAGTGGTTTTCCCGTGGCGGTGGATTTTCACTTCATGGAAAAAGCATCAAATGCAAGCAGTGCAAAGTTGCAAAGTGGTGCAACTTTCGTTCTGCAACTTGTGTGACCAAGCAGACTATTCCAATATTTCTGAATAGGTATTTTTATGCTAAGCATGGTCCTCTTTTGCACCGAAACACGTGGAATCGCTCTGAGCTATGTTCCACCAGATCGATCCCTTAAGGGTCCAAAGTGCCAAATGGCTGCAAAGTTCAGCATGATATTACTTGGATATCGTGACACTTAGAAAATTCTCATCTAATCCTACAATATTGTGTTGGTCCCCTCTAGAAAAACCTCTCTTGGTTTTGGCTATCTCGGAGTGGTTTTTCTGTGGCAGCGGATTTTCACTTGATGGAAAAGGTGTCAAATTCAAGTTGTGCAAAGTTGCAAAGTGGTGCAAATTTTTCTCTACAACTCGTGTGACCAAACTAAATGCTCTAATGCATATGAATAGGTACGTTTATTCTAGGAATGGTATTTTTCACACCAAAACACGTAGAATCACTCTGAGTTGCGTTCCACCGGATCGATCCCTTAAGGGTCTAAAGTGCAAAATGGCTGCAAACTTCAGCATGTTGTTACTTAGATACCGTGATGCTTAGAAACTTATCATCTGATCCTATATGATCGTGTTGGCCCCTCTACAAAAACCTCTCTCAGTTTTGGCTATCTCAGAGTGATTTTCCCATGGTGGCGGATTTTCACTTTATGGAAAAAACATCAAATGCAAGCAGTGCAAAGTTGCCAAGTGGTGCAACTTTCATTCTGCAGCTTGTGTGACCAAGCGGACTATTCCAACACATCCTTATAGGAATGTTTACCCTAGGCATGGTCCTCTTTTTCACCGAAACATATGGAATCGCTCTGAGCTATGTTCCACCGGATCGATCCTTTAAGGGTCCAAAGTGCAAAATGGCTGAAAACTTTAGCATGCTATTACTCGGATACCATGACACTTAGAAACTTCTTGTCTAATCCTATAGGATTGCATTGGCCCTCTTTACAAAAACCTCTCTCAATTTTGGCTATCTCGGAGTGGTTTTCCCGTGGCGGCGAATTTTCACTTGATGGAAAAAGTGTCAAATTCAAGTTGTGCAAAGTTGCAAAGTGGTGCAACTTTCGCTCTTCAACTCGTGTGACCAAACTAATTGCTCCAATGTGTCCAAATAGGTATTTTTATGCTATTAATGGTCTTTTTTCACACTGAAACAAGCGGAATCGCTCTGAGCTACGTTCCACCGGATCGATCCCTTAAGGGTCCAAAGTGCAAAATAGATGCAAACTTCAGCATGCTATTACTCAAACACCGTGATGCTTAGAAAATTTTTTATCGGATCTTATGGGATTGTGTTGGGCCCCTCTACAAAAACCTCTCTTAGTTTTGGCTATCTCGGAGTGGTTTTCCCGTGGCGGTGGATTTTCACTTGATGGAAAAAGCATCAAATGCAAGCAGTGCAAAGTTGCAAAGTGGTGCAACTTTCATTCTGCAACTTGTGTGACCAAGTGGACTATTCCAACACATATGAATAGGTATTTTTACACTATGCATGGTCCTCTTTTGCACTGAAACACGTGGAATCGCTCTGAGCTATGTTCCACCGGATCGATCCCTTAAGGGTCCAAAGTGCAAAATGGCTGAAAACTTTAGCATGCTATTACTTAGATATCATGACACTTAGAAACTTCTCATCTAATCCTAAAAGATCAAATTGGGCCCCTCTACAAAAACCTCTCTCAGTTTTGGCTATCTCGAAGTGGTTTTCCCATCACGACGGATTTTCACTTGATGGAAAAAGTGTCAAATTCAAATTGTGCAAAGTTACAAAGTGGTGCAACTTTCGCTCTGCAACTTGTGTGACCAAACTAACTGCTCCAACGTGTCTGAATAGGTATGTTTATGCTATGCATGGTCTTGTTTCACACCCAAACATGTGGAATTGATCTGACTTTCATTCAACTGATTTGATCCCTTATGATGGCATGCAAAACACTAGAAAAGAGAAACATACAAATGACGGTTGAGAAGTCTAAGTATTCCACACAAAAAGAGTATGATCATTGGTACAGAGCACCCTGCCCTCCATTTGATGAAGAAGGTCTAGTTCAATGGTTTTAGTGACTATCTGATGTGAATAAGTTGGTCAATAGGTTGTTGTGGGTGTTTCGATCATGCTTTGTCTTGAATAAGGTCAATTAAGACCATTAGGTAGGTTTTAGGGTGACTTTTGGGTCTAGTGATCAAAAATGTGAAAATTTCAATCTTGCACTAAAAGTTGTCTTTGTAGCCTTTGAAGGAAAATTTGTGAATTTGTATATGATTATGAAAGAATGGAGTTTTTTCGATGTAATAAGGCCATTTGTAAGCTAGTTGTGTGGGTTTAGAGGTCATTAGATGTACTCATTAGGTTGGAGGAGTCTAAAGTTGCAAATTTGTAAGTTGCTTAAAGCAACAAATTTGAAATGCAACGGTTACTTGTTTTGAAAGTTATTTTTTAGTTAGTTGAGGGTGTGGATCAGTTAGAGAAGGGTGTAAAACACTATGTAAAGCCTTGAGAGGCTCGAATGGAGGTTGTTGATGAACTTTTGGAGAAGATCTAATAAGAATTATTCATACTGTTCTCTGTTTTTGAGATTTTTTATACAAACTTGTTGATCCCGTACTTGGTACAACCTCCAGCTTCCTGTATGGTCCCAAGGCTGGCATGGATTGAAAAAGGGATGAGTTGGATTTCTTTTGCTAGTGGTTTGGTACAAAACCATAAAGGAATAGGATATTTCTTATCATTGAGTCAAGTGAATGTTGGAGTCTTAGTGGGCATATTTGAGAGAAGCTATGTCAGATCACAACTTGGTTGAGCCACTCTACATCACCAATGGTGCTTTGCAATTCAAAGAGTGATTGAGAGCATGTTGCTTTGTTAAGTAGACCTATTCGGGGGTCTAGGACAATGTTGAGTCCATTTCTTATTTGTAATATAAATTATAACTTGCTTTCTCCCGAGTCCATTTCATATACAAGAAATAATATTGCAAAAAATTGACATATAAATCTTCCAATAATGATGCATCAAGAGCATATTGGAATATTTTTATGAATCATTTCATGGAATGCCAATTGTAAACGTGTTTTTTTCTTTTAGATAAAGTTGTTTAGCATCAATCAATCAATATTCAAGATAAATCGTCAAGGAAAATAATGATCAATGCTAGGGCTAACCAATTAATAATTATACACATGAATAAGTCAAGCATGTACATGTCAATAAGGGAAGTACAAGTACTCAAAAACACGTAAGCCTCAAAAAGTATGCACACGAATACATAGTATACACAAATTAAAACAAATTATATGCATGAATACAAGGTATACATATGAAAACACATAAGACAAAGTATACATTCGAACGCACGTAAGTCACAAAGTATACACGTAAGTTGTAAAGTATATACTTGAATACACGTAACTCACATCTATTGAACCATCAATTTTGAATGCAAATATGGACAGGCATCGATAAAAGATATTTATACTAACCAAATATCCATGTAGGCATACATCAATAAATGTCGATATATGTATGAAATATATGTACAAAATTGCCATGTAGGCTTACGAGAATCCCATATAGGCATACAATGTCAAATATGTCCAATAAAAAATATGTACAAAATTGCCATGTAGGCATACAAAAAAGGGCTCTGGAATCAAAAGCCATTGCTCTCCATGCCTTGGAAATAAAATCTTTCCCTTTCCTTTTCGATCGGATGGCGATACCTCTGTTACTCATTTTTGCTACACTCAAGAGTGCTCGTGCTGCTCCTCTTAGGGTTTAGTTCATGGTGAAGTTTTAACTGTTACAATAAGAAGTAAAGACATGAAAATATAGAAATTACATTATAAAAAATGATATATTTGACAAAATAATCACTTATCGCCATCTCTCTCCATGAGGGAAATATTCTCACACCCATGCTCAAGCGTGGTCAAGCCCTGTATAAACCATACAAATAGAAATTAAAGTACGTGAATCAATAGTGGTTTGATTTTTCACTGACTAACATATATAACAATAAATGTAAATTGAAATTTACTAATTTTCCTCATACCTCTCTTGTCAGAGCCATTGAGGATTATATAGCAGATGTCACACCAATATCGATTGCCCTCATCACATTCGGAGGTGTATCGTCTTGCAACAACTAAAAATAAAACAACAAATTATTTAACGTAATCAACGATGTTCATATAAACTACACAAATCTATTAAGTACTTGATTCATTAGTTAAACTCTTTATTCTATTACATCCATGTAGGTTTGAGTAAATCCACCGCCACTGGGAAGTGTTCCATCAAAACCTTCAATATTAGTCTGTTCAACATCCAAAATCGCATAATAAATTACCATTTGTAAAACAATGCTATTAACATGCAATAAATTTATAATTGTTTACCAGTTACATACCCTAGTGATAGGTGTACTACAAAAATAAGTTGGTGGGGGGCCGGTGTATCTAGTCTCAACACTGTGACCCTACAATTTTATTAAAATCATAAAACATTTTTAGTTAATCTTGCATTTCATAATCAAAATTTAATAAATTAAATTCAATGAACATGCACTAAATTTTACCTTACTATCAATGCCATATGCCTGATGCAAAATGTCAGCTGCCCTCTCCATCTCCATAAATGCAGATGGATCCTGCATACTAGTCTCTTGAGTGTCGGTGGGATCATATGAACAAATAGCCCCGCAAGATTGACACACATGTGTTTGAAGGCCACCATTCGAAGACTCCCCTGGATGGCGTTGTAGAATAGGGATAGTATGATGGATGACACTCTCGTTCAAAGTGTTGATCACCTATAATGTCTCTACGTCATCACTTTCCTTCGCGACAAAAGGCATAACAACGTGCTCATGAGGTGGCCTAGCGAGAGCTCGTCTACCTTGCCGCATAGGATCCGGTCGTGCACCAGGTCTATCCTGAGCTGACCCCCCACCTCTCCCCTAGAAATCCCTCATATCAAAATAATTTGGGATTTTATTCAATATGAACTCACTGTATAGTTTCCTAAGGAAATATTGTGGGACCTCTCAATTTTTGCACGATGGGTAATCGAATACCATGTACCACCTATCATAAAATTGGTCCATAATCTGTTGGTGGTGGCACCAATGGATAGGAAACCTCTTCGCATTGAGGGTGATATTTTGATTTGTGTGTGGGTCGATGAATAAAGAGCACAAATCACCTTTTGTAATTTTTAAATCCTTTACATCCTTGTATGATAGTTTATTTGCATAATAATCCCTAGTCGCCTGCCTCCTATCTTGCCATCTAGTTATTTGTTTGCTAATTGAATCTACATTTTGTAACATATATTTCAATGAATTTTCTAGGGTCATTCTTTCTACAATTGAACCATTTGGATCGCTCAACCTACTGATCAAATCCTCAATTTTCTTTTTGTTGTTCTTAATTTCACTCATTAAATTTTGTTGAGTGCCAGGAGGGGGTTGAGTGATTGGTGGAGGAGGTTGTTGTTGTGGTTGATTTTGATCTTGAGGATTTCGTTGGTCTTCTTATTGAGGATTTTGAGGATTTGTAGGTTGATTTGCATCTCATAAAATTCAAACAAATATATATCAAATTCAACCTAAAACTAACAAATTCAAGCTAAAACTAACTAATTCAAAACAAAAACCATAGAATTCTTACCTCTCACATCTCCTCCTCGTCGTGGCACCATCATTGTGAAGAAATATCAATTGTTGGTGAAGAAATTTGTTGAATTTCTCCTCCTAGAACATGAGCTCGAAATTGTGGGGGTTTTGGCTACAACTGCAAAAAAAAAATAGTCAAAATACTAATGACAGATTTGCATTTATTTTTTTTGTTTTAACAATCAAAATGTGAGCGCGTTATAATGCAGTCGTGTTACTAGTTTGTATTTTTCGAGCCTTAGGCTCGACAGAACGAGCCATAATGCGAGTGCATTATAACACGAGCGCGTTATAACGCACTCACATTATGGATTTTCAAAAAAAAATTTGGAGGGTGTCCACGAAATTGCTACCCATTTCCATGCACCTGCCCATCTCTCTCCCTCTCCCTCTCCCTCTCTCTCTCAAGTATCTCCCTCCTACCCCATCTCCCTCTCTCAAGTCTCTCTCTCACTCACTCTTATGTATCTCCCCTCTACCCTTATCCCTCTACCATTAACCCTTAAACCCTCTACCCTCTACCCTTAACCATATACCCTTAACCCTATACCCTCTATCTCTCTCCCACTCCCTCCCTCTCTCTCTCTCTTGACTCTCCCTCCTACCGCCTCTCCCTCTCTCAAGTCTCTCTCTCTCACTCACTCACTCCATATATCTCTCTCCCCTCTACCCTAAACCCTAAACCCTAAACCCTAAACCCTAAACCCTTGACCCTTAAACCCTAAACCCTCTACCCTCTACCCTTAACCCTCCCTCCCTCTATCTCTCTCCCACTTCCTCCCTCTCTCTCTTTCAAGTCTCTCCTTCCTACCCCCTCTCCCTCTCTCAAGTCTCTCTCTCACTCACTCAATCCATCCATCTCTCTCCTATCTACCCTTAACCCTCTACCCTCTACCCTTAACCCTTAAACCCTAAACTCTTAAACCCTTGACCCTCTACCCTTAACCCTCTACCCTTAAACCCTCTACCCTTTACCCTCAACCCAATACCCTCTACCCTAAACCCTAATCCCTTAACCCTATACCCTCTACCCTCAACCTTAAAGTCTCAACCCTCAACCCTTAAACCCTCTACCCTCAACCCAATACCCTCTACCCTTTACCCTAATCCCTCAACTCTATACCCTCTACTCTATATATTGGACCCTCAACCCTAATCCCTCAAACCTATACCCTAAACCATCTACCCTCATCTATAAACCCTCAACCATAAACCCTTAAACCCTAAACCCTTAAACCTTCTACCCTATACCCTCAACCCAATACCATCGACGCTCAACCCTTATCCCTCAACCCTATACCCTCAACCCAATACCCTAAACCAGCAACCCTATAGGTCTTCAACCCTATACCCTCAATTCGTAACCATCTACCCTATACATTGGATCCTCAACCCTCATTTGTCTTTTTCCCTCCCTCCTCTTCTCTCCTTATCTCTATCTCACTTCTCCCTCCATCTCTCCCTCCATCAATCCCACCTTCTCTTCCCTAATCCCTCAACCCTATACCCTCAACCCTTAAACCCTTAAACACTCAACCCTATACCCTGAACCCTGAACCCTCAACCCTTAAATCCTAAACCCTCTACCCTCAACCCAATACCCTCTACCCTCAACCCTAATCCCTCAACCCTTAACCCTTTATCCCTCAACCCTTAAACCCTAAACCCTCAACCCCCTACCTTCAACCCTAAACCATTAACCCTAAACCCTCAACCCCTATACTTTGTACCCTATATGTTGGACCCTCAACCCTAATCCATCAACCCTACACCCTCAACCCTCTGCCCTCAACCTTAAACTCTCGACCCTCAAACCTTAAACTCTCTACCCTCTACCCTATACATTAAACCTTAACCCTCAATTATCAACCCTAAACCCTTAATCCCTTAATCCTCAACCCTTAAACCCTCAACCCTTATACCCTTTATCTCATACATTAGACCCTCAACCCTAATCCTGCAACCATATACCCTTAAACCTATACCATAAAACCTCTACCCTCAACCCTAAATCCTCAACCCTAAACCCTTAAACCCTAAACCCTTAAACCTTCTACCCTCTACCCTCAACCCAAAACCCTCTACCCTCAACCCTATACCCTCAACCCAATACCCTAAACCATCAACCCTATAAGCTCAATTCTTAACCATATATCCTATACATTGGATCCTCAACCCTCATATATCTCTATCCATCCCTCCTCTTCTCTCCTCTCTATCTCACTTCTCCCTCCATCTCTCCTTCCATCCTTCCCTCCCTCTCTACCCTAATCCCTCAACCCTATACCCTCAACCCTAAAACCCTTAAACACTCAACCCTCAACCCAATACCCTCTACCCTAAACTCAATACCCTCTACCATCAACCATATACCCTCAACCCTTAATCCCTCAACCCTTAAACCCTCAAGCCTCTACCCTTTACCCTCAACCCTCAACCCTTAAACCCTAATCCCTCAACCCCTATACCCTCTACCCTATACATTGGACCATCAACCCTAATCCCTCAACCCTATTCCCTCAACCCTCTACCCTAAACCTTAAACCCTAAACCCTAAACCCTTAAACCTTAAACACTTAAACCCTCTACCCTCTACCCTCTACCCTATACATTAAACCCTCAACCCTCAATTCTCAACCCTTAACCCTTAATCCCTCAATCCTAGGAAGGTAGGGAAACATAGGTGAGATATAGAGTGATGAAGGGAGAGGTAGGTAAACAAAGGGATATGTGAGATAGATATAGGTAGAGAGGGAAGGAGACATAGAGAGAGGAGAGATAGAGAGAAGTAGAGAAGGGAGGGAGGGAGGGAGGGACATGTAGGGAAGAGATAGGGGTGAGTGTGTGTGTGTGAGAGAGAGATAGAGAAGGGGTCGAGAGAGAGAGGTAGAGGGAGGGAGATGAGAGATAGAGATTAGAGAGGGAAAGAGGTAGGGAGGAGACACAGTCGAGATATAGACTGATGGAGGGAGAGGCAGGTAAAGAGAGGGAGAGGGGAATTAAAGATAAATAGAGAAGGAAGGAGATGTAGAGAGAGATGATAGATAGAGAGTAGAGAGTTTAGGGATGGTGGGAGAGGAAAGGAGGAGATAGAGGTGAGTGTGTGTGAGAGGGAGAGAGAGTGAGAGGAGAGAAAATGATGGGAGAGAGGAAGGGGGAGAGAGATAGAAAGAGAGTGGAGAGGGAAGGGGGAGAGATAGTGAGTAGAGAGGGAAGGAGAGAGTAAGAGAGAAAGATGGGGGAGGGAGAGAGAGGTAGAGAGAGTGGTAGGTAGTGGAGGGAGAGGTAGGTAGAGAGCTAAGGAGAGAGGGAGGGATAAGAGGGAGAGAGGGAAGGAGGGAGAGTAAGATGGAGAGAGTGGTGAGATAGAGAGTAGGGAGGTAAGGAGAGAATGAGAAATAGAGATAAAGAGAGAGAGGGAGGTTGGAGGGAGGGAGAGGTAGAAATTGATAAGTGAGACATAGAGAGGGAAAGATGGAAAGTGGGATAGAGAAAGAATTGTGATTTAGAGAGGAGGGAGTGAAAGGGAAGGAGGGAAAGTGGGAGAGAGAGAATGGTGATTTAGAGAGGAGGGGGTGATAGGTAGGGATAGAGATAATGGTGAGATAGAGAGGAGAGAGTGAGAGACAAAGAGAGGGATGGAGAGACAAACAAAAGTAGGTAGAGGAAGGGAGAGGAGAGATAGAGAGTAGAGAGGGAAAGAGGTAGGGAAGGAGACATAAGTGAGATAGAGAGGGATGGAGAGAGAGAGTGATGGAGGGAGAGGTAGATATAGAGAGGGAAAGAGAGAGGAGAGATAGAGAGTAGAGAGGGGAGGGAGGGAGGGAAAGGTAGGGAGGGAGATAGAGGTGTGTGTGAGTGAGAGAGAGAGAATGATGAGATAGAGAAAAAGAGAAATTGAGAAAGAAAGAGGTGGGAGGGAGGGAGCGACAATAGTGAGAGATATTGGGAGGAGAGACAAAAAGAAGGGGAGGGAGGGTGAGGTCGAGAGAGGGAGGGAGAGGAGAGATAGAGAGAAGTAGAGAGGGAAGGAGGGAGGGAGGGAGTGTTAGTGAGGGAGATAGAGGTTTGTGCATGAGAGAGAGAGATAGAGAGAGTGGTGAGATAGAGGGGGAGAGTGAGAGGGAGGGAAAGAGAATTATGAGATAGAGAAGAGAGAGTTACAGAGAAAGAGGGGGAAGAGGGATAGAGAGTGAGAGAGAGATGTAGGTAGAGGGAGGGAGAGGAGAGATAGAGAGTAGAGAGGGAAAGAGGTAGGGAGAGAGACATAAGTGATAGAAAGTGATAGAGGGAGAGGTAGGTAAAGAGAAAGAGAGAGGGGAGATAAATATAAGTAGAGAGGGAAGGAGATGTAGAGAGAGAAGAGATGGAGAGAAGTAGAGAGGGGAGGGAGGGAGACAGATGTAGGGAGGAGATAGAGGGGTGTGTGAGAGAGAGAGAGGAGAGAGAGAGAGGAAGGGGGAGAGAGAGGAAGTGGAGAGATAGAGAGTAGATAGAAGGAGAGAGTGAGAGAGAAAGATGATACAACTTGCTGACTACTAAAATTTGACCTCCCAATTACTGAAATTTGAATTGTTGATTACTGAAATTTGATTAAGTCTAAATTTTTTAAGATCTTCCAAAACTAGAATTTGCATTATAACTCCTAGAGATCTGAAACTACTCTCAAACATCCTGCCTATATACATGAAATATAACTTAAAGTATAAGAAAGTAAATGTCCATATATGTAAATGTCAACTTATCCTTAAATGTTTATTTCATGTATATAGTTTCCCTGATAGAGAAAGAGAAAATCAAAGAGTTCAAAAAAATGCATTCCAAAATTCATTGCAAAAAGAAAGAGAACTCGCACTTTTTCATTCATTACAAAATTCAAGTCATTTGGCAAGCGCCGAATTTGGCAAGCACAATACGACCTATTATGTGTTTTTTTTGCAATTTGGCGCCAAAATTGTATCATAGATCCATACACTTACCCTTTTGCGAACAATATGTTAGTTTTCCATGGAAAGAATTTTGTGAGGTAAATAAATGCACAATTTTCTTTCCAAAAATAGAGAAGTGAAATGATTCAGTAGGAGAAGAGGAATTTGATGTTGCCAAAAGGAGGTATTTTGCGAAGAATAATGACACTCCTTGTGACATATCAGAAATTGATTCCAATGCATACATTGATGAAGTTGATTGGAATTCACTTGACTTGGGAGATATTGAATGGCCAGAGGAAAATGGCTGCTTTAGAGAATGAAGAAAATTGTGGTAAGATGGAAAGCCTACTAGATTTATATCCAGATATGGCAACATCTGAGAAGGAGAGGTATGAAAAGAATAAAATCCAATGTAAGGAAAGGCTTTTTGGATATGGGCCCATATCTAATTTCCTCAAATTCTTGAATAACGTACTATTTTTGTAAAGTAATTGACCTTTATACTGTTGAACCTCAAATTATTAATCACTGGAAAGTTGATTTGTGGTCAGCAAGTTTTAGAATTCCAATGCCTTGTGCAGCCAAGAATGAGTTTCGAGTTTCTTGGTGGGGTTCAGAGTTTGAGCATGAGAAGGAAGAGATATGTCATTCAACTGTCCTTCCTTTGGTTTTAATAGAAATCAAAAGAAAAAATGGAAAAAGAAAAATCAAAATAAAAAAGAGTAAAGATCATAAAAGAGATCAAAATGATATGAAAATGCGCTAAGCCCTTTGGATATACAAATGCACTCTATTCTATTTTATTGCTCAGGTTTAGAGTTTTGTATGGAAAATTAGAACAACCCATGTTTGAAGGGGTCATCTTAGACTCCTTGAATAAGAATGATTTGCTTCTGAGTGGATAGTTCATGCTCCCTACATGAAGTTTTAATTTTCTTATGATGTATATGATCGTCTAATTTTTCTTTTTAATGAGATTCAATTGGGTCTGTCTTTTTTAAAGCCACGGATCCAAACAAACTTATAAAATCTCTAATTTCAAAAAAAAAAACCAAAAAATTTTTTATTCCTAAAATAGTATGAAATTTTGATAAGTAAAAAAATACAGACGTCATGAATACATCCTTATGACACATTTCTTTGTTTCCAAATTCATCCTTATTATGACGAGTATGATAAATTACAAAAGTAAAGAAAAAAAATGTATGAACTTAACTTCCCACGATTCATTGCCTTTGTAGTTTGTAGAGGGTGAATGATGGCCAAAACTCAGTCAAGTCTATAAAAAGACAAAATTGTCTCGTAATATAATTTTAGATTAAAGGAAGACCGAGCAATATATGAATTATTCGTTTGGATATTCATGTAATAGTTTCTAGACTCTTTCTCTTCTACAAAATGTCAAAATCTGAATCATCATCTTAATCATTTTTGTCCTCCTCCTCTGAGCGTGAATATGTTTAATTAAACAGCATTGTAACAAATCTTATAATTATATTTTTCAGTCGTGGATATTATATTGTAAAATGATTTATTATATAAATTAAAGATTTAACTAGTAATTGCATCTTGGTGTTCAATGAGTACACCGAAGAGGTGTAGAAGGTCAATTAGGATTAATATTGGTTTATTTTTTGCATACATTTGTGCACTACATTAGGTCAATTGGTAGGCCATTTAGCAAATGATGTTGTTTGTTCAAAAAAGGTGTCAATGGAGAAGTGATAGTTTCAAATAAACTATGGATCGACTTACATGACTCCAAACATGATGAAAACAAAATCTTTGAATCATGAAGATAATCAAACTCAATTACCAACAACCAACAGCCTCATGTTATGTTTGCAATATGGAGTGAGTGAGATAGGGATAGAAAGAGGGGGAGTTAGAGGAGGGAAGAGAGAGAGATAAGGAGATAGAGATAGAGTGGAAGACAAAAATAGAGATGGAGAGGGAGAGGGAGAGAAAGAGAGGGGAGAGAGGGATAGATAGAGATGGAAGAGATAAATAAATAGAGAGGGGGAGAATGAGAAAAGGATAGATAAAAAGATAAAGATAGAGATAAGAAGTGATATAGATAGAGATAACATGACCAAATTTAACTTCTCTCAATTTTTTTGTTTTAAAGAAATGGTTTATATTAAGATAAAAAAATATGAAGTAAATAAAATAATTCTATAATAGCATGCACTAAAGACACCAAAGACTTTAAATATGCATCAAATAAAATAATTTCATATTAAGATCAAAACACAATTTTTTAAAGATATTTAATAAATAAAATAACTCTTTGATGAATAAAAAATAATTCTATATTTTTAATCTTAAATACATCCATTTACAAACATAGTCCATCATAAATGAAAAACTTTAAATTGATTCTTTATGCATTATAAGCAACACTTGATTAAAAAACTCCACTAAAAAACAAATGCCTATTAAATTTACCACTTTTAAATAATAATTTACTATATATATTTAATCTTTGTTTTATAATGCATATAATTATAAATCACAATATATATAAATGATTGGATTAGGTATTATATATTGTTAGTATTATGTTATTATTTTTATATATTTTTATAATATAATAATATTATTATATTATTATTTTTTTGTTATATATTAACTATTATAGTGCTATATTTTTATTAATATATTACTATTAATATTAATAATATATTATTAAGATTTAAATTATTATATTATTCATAATATTGTATTATTAGTTTGATATTGCTATTATATTATTCTACTATTATAATATTCTATTATTTTTATTATTATTCTTATTATATGATTTTTTAAATATTATACTTAGTAAATTATATTTATCCTTAATATTATATTATTAATAAAATATGATTAATTGTAATTTATTAAATTATTAAATTATTCAAAATTGTACCATTACAAATATAATAATAATTGATTTTAACTAAACGTCAAGATTTGAACTCAAACTTTATCTTCTACTTGGAACGGATTTCCTCCATCAATATCTTATTTATACCCAAATCATTGAGCTGATGTATTTACTTAAATTTTGTGGTTTATTTTGATCTACTCATTATTTTTTGTGGCTGACGGGAAGCGATCCTTTCGTTGAAGCTTCAAAGAGCAAAATGTTACCCTAATCTTTTATTTTTACTGAACATCATAGCAAGCAGTCATGAAAAATGGTGGATAAAAGCAGACGTGATAAACGAAGGGGAAAATGTGAACAGATCAACGGCTATGGACGAAATATCCGTATTACATCTCCTCTGGACAAACTCAGCTGACTATTCTCAAATAGGACACACCTTTGACGTAAATATCCATTTTTATTATTGAGAAATAAAATTTCAACAATCTATAATTTATATGAAATAATTTAGAATAATATATTAATATTTGCATTATATTCATAAATATAAAATTAATTATCAATATTATAATATTAAAAAATATAAAATTAATGTATATTCCATAGAGTCAATACTAATCTGATATATATTTTCTCTCTATCTAATTTTAAATCATAATCTAAAATTGTCAAATTTTACCATCATAAAATAAGGTGTATTATTATTGAGAGATGTACTAATGTCTTAAAATTGAATTTAAAAGTAATTATTTTCAAGGATGATAAGATCAATGTATCTCTTAGTTAGAGTTAAGTTATTTAGTGTGAGACAAAATGAGCTCTCACAAGTAAAAATATGAAGAAATAATCTCAACCTTCTCATTTCTATAAGAAAAAATCAGCTCACACCTTTTCATAAATATTAAAGGGCATGACTCATTTTTCCTAAATTAACCTAAATTTGATACTTATCACCTAACATGACTAAAATATCAAGCTATCTCTCAAGATCTCTCATTGAGTGATACATCAAGATAATGTTATTAGTAAATAAGAGAATAGCAATATAGACTATAGAGAATAAATAACCTTTTATATTCTCATAATGTATTTGAAATGATTTCTTCCAGCTTATCAATATAGAACCCAACAAGTAAGAAGGGAGTGTGAAACCCTATTTAACACTTCTAATGCATTAAATATCATTTGTTTGATCATTTATCATTTCTACTTTACTAACAACAAATTCATAAAATGTCATCTCTAAATAAACTTTAACAATGAACTCCATCAAGTAGATTTGATTACACCAATGATAGCTTGAAATATGGATGCTCTTGCACAAAAGATGTATTTGGAAACATATAGTTAAAATAATGAATGAAACAAATGAATAGGATGATGCTTCAATTTATACATTTTTGGGAGAGGTAATGGACAGTGGAGATGTGATAGAGAGATCAATGGTAGAGGATGAATAAGAGGACTTCTCTAATATTATAATGCAAAGACAAAAAAAATCCCTCTCATTGACACAATTCAAACTCTTATACCAATTCACAAAATCCACAATTTCACAACCAATTTTATTTTAGGGTAAGTGCACCAAGATGGTTCCCAAAAAAGGCACTTAAGTGGACAGTTTTTTCTGAAATTAGGAAATATTGACCTTGGACGTGAAATTGAGGATACTTACACTCAAAATTTTGAGATGGAACATAAATAAGGATTCAAGTGCTCCAAGTCTACTTTCTAAACTACTAATTTATTTTGAAAATGGTTGAGATTAAGGGGTTCAAATGAGGGACGTACACAAATTGGTGTTGTTTTTGTCAAAGAGACATAACATAGAAACTCTTGTACGACCCTCGTACAATGAACTTTTTTTGAGTATTTTTAAAATCGCTATGGTCAAAAGTTAGATAATAGTATGTAGTTGATGCACGATTTTTCTGATAGTTTTTTAATGAATATTTTATTTTTTACTAATTTTCGAAGTGGACACTTCCTTCAAAACAAAATTTTGGCCATGCTACCCCTACAAATTTTGCAAACTAATTGAAATTTTTTTTAAAAAAAAATTAATTTCTAGAATGGAGTTTAGTTTCTAAAAATCTAATTTTTTTGAAAATTTGATTAACGGTTAATTTATAACGAAAAAAACACCAAATACTATTTTTTGGCAAAAAAAAGACATACAAACAAAAGAAATTATGGATGAAAGTCTTAACATTGTTAGAAAGTAAAACAAATTACATCATTGGATAGCTAAGAGAGAACCCAACATTATTCATGTGTTTTAATTTTTTGATATTAAACCACATACTATCCTGACGGTGAGCACGAACCCGATTATGTGAAAAATTGTAGAATTTGCAAAAACACGTCTCTAGTCATTGAGAATGCCCTCCAAGCCTTTGGATTGGTATTCCAAGGCAAATACCAATCTTAAGGCTTGGGGATTCCCAAAGCAAGATATAACGCACATTATAATGCATGCACGTTATATCTCAGTTTTGACATGTTTTGTGAATGCATTTTTTGTGTTTTGTGAATTTGCATTGACAAAACACGAGCGCATTATAACATGCTCGTGTTTTGGTCTACATTGAAATTTGTTTCTTCTCTTTTTCTTATCTCTTTCCTCTTGTTATCTTTCAAGGAAACAATATACATGAAATAAACATTTAAGTATAAGTTAACATTTACATATGGACATTTACTTTCTTATACTTTAAGTTATATTTCATGTATATAGGCAGGATGTTTGAGAGTGGTTTCAGATCTGTAGGAGTTGTAATGCAAATTCTAGTTTCTGAAAGATCTTAAAAAATTTAGACATAGTCAAATTTCAGTAATCAAGAGGTCAAATTTTAGTAGTTAGCAAGTTCTATCATCTTTCTCTCTCACTCTCTCCTGCTCTCTACTCTCTATCTCTTCACTCCCTCTCTGTCTCCATTCCTCCCTCTCTCCCCTCTTTCTCTTCTAGTTTTTGGAAGATCTCACAAATTTCAAACTTAGTTAAATTTTAATAATCAGGAGGTCAAATTTCAGTAATCAGAAAATTATATTATTTCTCTCCCATCTCACTCATTTTGATCCCTTACACTCTAGACCTCTATCTCACTATCTCTATCCCTTTTTCTAACTCTCTCTCCCTTGATCTCAAGAACTCTCTATCTCTTTGTCTCTCTCTCCTTTTCCCTCTAATTCTCTCTACCTCACTTCTCTCTCCCTCCCTCTCTCCTTCCCTCTCTACTTATCTCTCTCTCTCTCTCTCTCTCTC
>CM021105.1:118557434-118630606 GCA_007115665.2 Sequoiadendron giganteum | reverse complement strand
TCTCTCACTCCTCCCTTACCCTCTTTCTCTCTCACTCTCTCCTCTTTATCTCACCATTCTCTCTTTCCCTCTTTGTAACTCTCTACTTCTCTATATGTCACCATTATATCTCTACATATCTTTATCCCACCTATCCCTCTTTACCTCTCCCTTCCTCCTCTCTCTCACCCACCCTCCCTCCTTCCCTCTATCTCTATCTCTCTCTACTTCTCTCTATCTCACCTATCCCTCTCTAGCTGCATATCCCTCCATCACTCCCTACCACACTCTCTCTATTTCTCTCTATCTCACCTCTCTCACCTCCCTCTCTCCCCCTCCATACCTCTCCCTCTACTTCCCTCTCTACTCTCTATCTCCCTAATACCTCTCTACCTACCTCTCCATCCATCACTCCCCACCACTCTCTCTATACCTCTCTATATCGATTCTCTCCCTCCCTTATTCTCTCTCTACTTCTCTCTACCTCTTTGTCTTTCTCTAATTGTCTTTATCTCCCCTATCCCTCTCTCTCTCTCACTAGATCTCTCTCCCTACCTTTTCCCTATCTACTCTCTATCTCTCCTCTCCTTCCCTCTACATCTCTCTCTCACTCTCTCTCACTCCTCCCTCACCCTCTTTCTCTCTCACTCTCTCCTCTCTATCTCACCATTCTCTCTTTCCCTCTCTATAACTCTCTCCTCTATATGTCACCATTCTCTCTCTACTTATCATTATCTCACATATCCATCTTTACCTCTCCCTTCCTCCCCTCTCTCACCCACCCTCCCTCCTTCCCTATATCTCTATCTCTCTCTACTTCTCTCTATCTCACCTATCCCTCTCTACCTGCATATCCCTCTATCACTCCCTACCACACTCTCTTTATTGCTCTCTATCTCACCTCTCTCTCACCTCCCACTCTCTCCCTCCATACCTCTCCTTCCATTTGTCCTTCCTTATCTACTCTTTATCTCTTATGTCTCTCTACCTCTCCTTCCCTCTCTACTTATCTTTATCTCCTCTTTCCCTCCCAACCTCTCTCTCTCTCCCCAATCCCTCCCTCCCCCTCTTTCTCTCTCCCCCTATGAAGGTTAAGGGTGTAAGGTTTAGTGTTTAATGTATAGGGTTGAGGTTATAGGGTTAAGTGTATATGGAATAGGGTTTAGGGTTTAGGATATTAGGTATAAAGTTGAGGGTATAGGGTATAGGGATGAGGGTTTAGGGTTTAAGGTGTAGCCCATTGAGGATTGAGGGATAGTGTTTAGGGTTGAGGGTATAAGGTTAAGTGTATAGGGTATATGGATTATGGTTTAGCATATTAGGTATATAGTTGAGGGTATTGAGTTGAGGATATTAGGTTTAGGGTTGATGGTTTAGGTTTAGGTTTAGGGTTCATGGTTTAGGTTGAGAGAAAGAGAGAGGGAGGGAGGGAGTGGGAGAGATATAGAGGGAGGGAGGGTTAAGGGTAGAGGGTAGAGAGTTTAAGGGTTAAGGGTTAAGGGTAGAGTTTTAAGGGTTTAAGGATTTAGGGTTTAAGGGTTAAGGGTAGAGGTTAGAGGGTTTAGGGGAGAGGGGAGAGAGATAGAGGGAGTGAGTGAGAGAGAGAGAGAGACAAGAGAGGGAGAGGGAGTAGGAGGGAGAGACTTGAGAAAGAGAGATGGAGGGAGTGGGAGAGAGATATAGGGAGGGAAGGTTAAGGGTAGAGGGTATATGGTTTAAGGTTTAAGGGTTTACGCTTAAGGGTAGAAGGGAGAGAGATAGATGGAGGGAGGGTTAAGGGTATAGGGTAGAGGATTTAGGGTTTAAGGCTAAGGGTTTAAAGTTTAGGGTTAAGGGTAGAGGGTTAAGGGTTAAGGGTAGAGCATTAAGGGTTAAGGGTAGAGGGGAGAGTCAAGATAGAGGGAGTGAGTGAGTGAGAGAGAGAGACCTAAGAGAGGGAGAGGTATTAGGAGGGAGAGACTTGAGAGAGAGAGAGAGGGAGGGAGGGTTAAGGGTAGAGGGTAGATGGTTTAAGGGTTTAGTGTTTAAGGGTTAAGGGTTTAGGTTTTAGGGTTAATGGTAGAGGGGATAGATATAGAGGGAGTGATTGAGAGAGAGAGATACCTAAGAGAGGGAGAGGGGGTAGGAGGGAGAGATTTGAGAGAGAGAGAGGGAGTAGGAGAGAGATAGAGGGTAGAGGGTTAATGGTAGAGGGTAGAGGGTTTAAGGGTTTAAGGGTTAAGGGTTAAGGGTAGAGGGGAGAGAGAGTAGTGACTCCCTCTATCTCTCTCAGTCACTCCCTCTATCTCTCTCCCCTCTACTCTTAACCCTAAATCCTAAAACCTTATCCCTTAAAACCTACACCCTTAAACCCTCTACCATCTACCCTTAACTCTCTACCCTCTATTTGTCTCACACTCACTTATCTCTCTCTCAAGTCTCTCCCTCCTACCCCCTCTATTTATCTCCCACTCACTTTCTCCCTATCTCTCTCTCAAGCCTCTCCCTCCTACCCCCTCTCCCTCTCTCACATCTCTCTCCCACTCACTCACTCTGTTTATCTCTCTCCCCTCTACCCTTAACCCTTAACCCTCTACCCTCTACCCTGAACCCTCTACCCTCTATCTCTCTCCCATTCCCTCCCTCTCTCTCACTCACTCCATCTATCTCTCTCCCCTCTACCGTTAACCCTAAACCCTAAACCCTTAACTGTTAAACCCTAAACCATTAAACACTCTACCCTCTACCCTTACTCCTCTACCCTATATCTCTCTCCCACTCCCTCTCCCTCTCTCTCTCTCTCAATTCTATCCCTCCTACTCCCTCTCCATCTCTCAGGTTTCTCTCTCGCTCACTCACTCCCTCTTTCTATCTACCCTCTACCCTTAACCCTAAATCGTTAACTGTTAAAACCTCTACCCTCTACCCTCTATCTGTCTCCAACTACCTCCCTCCCTCTCTCTCAATTCTCTCCCTCCTACCCCCTCTCCCTCTCTAAATTCTCTCTCTCACTCACTCAATTATTCTATCTCCCCTCTACCCTTAACCCTCTACCATAGACCCTATACCGTCTACCCTTAACTCTTTATCCTCTATCTCTCTCTCTCACTCCCTCCCTCTCTCTCACTCAATCCCTCTATCTCTCCTTCTACCCTTAACCCTAAACCATAAACCCTTAACCCTTAAATCCTCTACCCTCTACCTCTCTCCCACTCCCTTCATGTCTCTCTCAATTCTCTCCCTCTCTCAGGTCTCTCTCTCTCACACACTCCTATCTCTCTCGTCTCTACCATCAAACCTTAACCCTTAAACCCTCTATGCTCTATATCTCTTCAACTCCCTCTCTCTCACACACAAATATCCCCCTCATACCCCCTCTCCCTCTCTTAGGTCACTCTCTCTCTTACTCACTTCCTCTATCTCTCTCACCTCTACCCTTAACCCTAAACACTTAAACCCTCTACCATCTACCCTTAACCCTCCCTCCCTCTATCTTTCTTCCACTCCCTCCCTCTCTCTATCAAGTCTCTCCCTCTTACCCCCTCTCCCTCTCTCAAATCTCTCTCTCTCTCACTCCCCATCTCTCCCACTCCCTCCCTCCCTCTCTCTCTCTCTCAACCATCTCCTTCCTACCCCCTCTCCCTCTCATAGGTCACTCTCTCAGTCACTCTCTCTATCTCTCTCCCATCTACCGTTAAGGCTAAACCCTAAACCCTTGGCTTTTAAACTCTAAACCCTTAAACCCTCTACCCTTAACCATGCCTCCCTCTACCTCTCTCATGCTCCCTTCCTCTCTCTCTCTCAAGCCTCTC
Organism: Sequoiadendron giganteum; assembly: GCA_007115665.2. Taxonomy (NCBI): domain Eukaryota; kingdom Viridiplantae; phylum Streptophyta; class Pinopsida; order Cupressales; family Cupressaceae; genus Sequoiadendron; species Sequoiadendron giganteum. The sequence goes on along the minus strand of CM021105.1, from coordinate 118,626,836 downwards.
CCTCCTACCTGCTCTCCCTCTCTCAAGTCTCTCTCTCACTCACTCCCTCTATATCTCTCCCCTCTACCCTATACCCTCTATCTTATACCCTTAACTCTTAAGCCCTAAACTCATAAACCCTTAACCCTCTACCATTAACCCTAAACCCTTAACCCTTAAACTCTCTACCCTCTACCCTCTACCCTTAAACTCTCTAGCCTCTATCTCTCTCCCACTCTCTCCCTCTCTCTCTCAACCCTCTCCCTCCTACATCATCTCCCTCTCTTAGTTCTCTCTCTCTCTCAATCACTCCCTCTATCTCTCTCCCCTGTACCCTTAACCGTAAACGCTAAACCCTAAACCATTAAACCCTCTACCCTCTACCCTCTACCCTCTACCCCCCTCCCTGTATCTCTCTCCCACTCCCTCTCTCTCTCTCTCTCAAGTCTCTCCCTCCTACCCCCTCTCACTCTCTTAGGTCTCTCTCTCACTCACTCCCTCTATCTCTCTCCCCTCTACCCTTAACCCTCTACCCTATACATTGGATCTTCAACCCTCTTCTATCTCTATCCCTCCCTCCTCTTCTTTACTTCTCTCTATCTCACTTATCCCTCCATATCTCCCTTACTCCATCCCTCCCTCTATTCACTAAGCCCTTAACCCTATACCCTTAACCCTTAAACCCTTAAACACTCAACCCTAAGCCCTTAACCCTTAACCCTTAACCCTTAAACCCTAAACCCTTAAACTCTTTACCCTCTACCCTCAACCCAATACCCTCTACCCTCAACCCTATAACCCCCAACCCTTAAACCCTTAAACTCAAGTAAACTCTCTACCTAATCCCTGAACCCTCAACTGTTAAACACTCTACCCCCCTCAACCTATATCCTTCAACCTATACCCTCAAACCTATACCTCAAACTACATTCCCAATTTCACTGAATTGGCAAGCTAGGGTAGAGGGTTTAAGGGTTTAAGGGTTTACGGGTTAAGGGTACAGGGCTGAGGGTTAGGGTTAGAGGGGAGAGATATAGAAGGAGTGAGTGAGTGAGAGACTTGAGAGATGGAGAGGGGGTAGGATGGAGATAATTGAGAGAGATAGAGGGTTAAGAGTAGAGGGTTTAAGGGTTAAGGGTTTAGGGTAGAGGGTTATGGGTAGAGGGTAGAGAGATAGAAGGAGTGAGTGAGTGAGAGAATTGAGAGAGTGGGAGTGGGTAGGAGGGAGAGAATTGATAGAGATAGATGGTAGAGGGTTAAGAGTAGAGGGTTTCGGGTTTAAGGATTTCAGGTGTAAGGGATTAGGTTTTAAGGGATAATGGTTTAGGGTTTAGGGTTAAGGGTAGAGGGGAGAGAGATAGAGGGAGTGAGTGAGAGAGAGAGAGAGAGAGAGACTTGAGAGAGGGAGAGGGGGTGGGAAGTAGAGACTTAAGAGAGAGAGAGATAGAGAGAGAGGGAGTGAGTGGGAGAGAGACTTGATAGAGGGAGAGGGGGTAGGAGGGAGAGACTTGACAAAGATAGAGGGTAGAGGGTTAAGAGTAGAGGGTTTAAAGGTTTAGGGTTTAAGGGTTAAGGGTTTAGGGTTCAAGGTTAAGGGTAGAGGGGAGAGAGAAAAAGGGAGTGAGTGAGAGTGAGAAACCTAAGAGAGAGAGAGAGAGAGGGAGTGGGAGGTAGAGACTTGAGAGAGAGACTGAGAGAGAGAGGGATGAGTGGGAGAGAGATAGAGGGTAGAGAGAGATTTCTCTAGTTATGGTGGGAGGGAGACTTGAGAAGAGGGGGAGGGGTGGGAGAGAGAGACATGAGAGAGAGAGAGAGAGTTTTATCTACTTAGGGTGGCAGGGAGAGACTTGAGAGATGGGGAGAGGGTGGGATGGATAGAGTTGAAAGAGAGGTAGAGATGGAAAGAGAGAGAGAGAGAGAGAGAGTTTTGTAGTTAGGTTGGGAGTGAGAGACTTAAGAGAGGGAGAGAGGGTGGGAGAGGGAGACCAAAGAGAGAGAGAGATAGATGGAGTTCTCTAGTTAGCATGGGAGGGAGAGACATGGGAGAGGGAGGGGGTGGGAGAGAGAGAAACCTGAGAGATAGGGGAGAGAGAGAGTTCTCTAGTTAGGTTGGGGAGAGAGACTTGAGAGAGGAGGAGGGGATGGGAGGGAGAGACTTGAGAGAGAGGTGGGATAGGAGGGAGAGACTTGAGAGAAGGGGAGGGGTTGGGAGGGATAGAATTTAGAGAGAGGGACGAGTGGGAGGGATAGACCTGAGAGAGAGGGAGAGAGGGAGAGAGAGGGAGAGGAAAAGAGGGAGATAGGAGGGAGAGAGAGAGAGAGAGAGAGAGAGAGAGAGAGAGAGAGAGAGAGAGAGAGAGAGATTTCTCTAGTTAGGGTGGGAGGGAGAGACTTAAAAAAGGGAGAGAGAGACTTGAGAGAGATAGAGAGTTCTCTAGTTAGGTTTGGAGGGAGAGACTTGAGAGAGAGAGAGAGAGTTCTCTAGTTAGGGTGGGAGGGAGAGGGGCTGGGAGAGGGAGAGGGGGTGGCAAAGAGAGACTGTAGATATAGGGGCTAAGAGGAAGAGAGAGAGATTATCTAGTTAGGGTGAGAGGGAGAGACTTGAGAAAGGGAGAGGGGGTGGGAGGGAGAGAACTAGGAGAGAGGGAATGGGAGAGGTAGAGAGAGAGAGGGGGGGTGAGGGAGAGACCTTAGAGAGAGATAGAGAGTGTGTGTGTTCTCTAGTTAGGGTGGGAGGGAGATACTTGAGAAGAGTGGAAGGGGGTGGGAGGGAGAGACCTAAGCAATAGAGAGAGAGAGAGAGTCTGTGTGTGTGTGTGTTCTCTTATTAGGGTGGGAGGGAGAGACCTGAGAGAGGGAGAGGGGACCTAGGAGGGAGAGACCTAAGAGAGAGAGATAGAGGGAGTGAGAGATATACCTAAGTGAGAGAGAGGGGGTGGGATGGATATACCTGAGAGAGAGGGGGAGAGAGAGGGGGTTGGACCTAAATCCTAAGCCATAAACCACAAAGCCTAAACCTTAAATACTAAACCCTAAACCATAAACCATAAATCCTAAACCAAAGAGGCAAAGATGGGGGAGGGAGAGAGTGGGAGAGAGAGAGAGAGAGAAACACAAAGGGAAGGAGGAAGGTTGGGAGATTAAGAGAGAGGGAGAGAGGGAGAGGGAGAGTGAGAGGGAATGAGGGAGGGAGAGGTAGAGAGAAGTATATAGGGAAGGAGAGATAGAGAGGGAGGAGGAGGGAGGGAGAGAGATAGAAGTAGAGAGGGGAGGAGGGATGGATAGAGGGAGAGAGAAGTGTGATAAAGAGAATAAGAGAGAGAGGAGGGAAGGAGGAAGGTAGAGAGATTGAGGGAGAGAGGAGGGAGGGTGAGAGATAGGCAGAGAGGGATAGGTTAGATGGAGAGATGTAGATAGGGAAGGTGGTTGGGATGAGGGAAGAGAGAGAGAGAGAGGAGGGAGAGAGAGAGAGAGAGGTAGAGAGGGATAGGTTAGATAGATTGAAGTAGAGAGGGAAGTTGGATGGGAGGAAGGAAGAGATAGAGAAAATTAGAGGAAAGGAGGGAAGGAGGAAAGGAGGAAAGGAGGAAGGGATGGAGGGGGAGAGAGAGGCTAGATAGATACAAGTATAGAGGAAAGGAGAGAGTGTGAGAGAGAGGTCTAGAGAATAAGGGATAAAAAATCAATGAGATAGATATTGAAAGATGATACAACTTGCTAATTACTGAAATTTGACATGCTGATTACTGAAATTTGACTAAGTTTGAAAATTTTGAGATCTTCCAAAAACTAGAATTTGTATTGTGACTCCTAGAGATCTAAAACCACTCTCAAACATCCTGCCTATATACATGAAATATAACTTAAAATATAAGAAAGCAAATGTCCATATGTAAATTTCAACTTATACTTAAATGTTTATTTCATGTATATAGTTTCCCTAAAAGATAACAAGAAGAAAGAGACAAGAAAAAGAGAAGAAAAAAATTTAAATGTAGACCAAAACGCGAGCGCGTTATAACGTGCTTATGTTTTGGAAATGTTTTTTTGATTTCAAAAAATGCATAGTTTTTGAACTCAAAATATGGGTATTTTTTGAAATTTAAACCATAACGATAGCGCATTAGAACATGCTCAAATTATGGCTTGGTAATGACCGATCCTAGGCTCGATCGTTACCAATCCATAACGCAAGTGCGTTTTACTATAGCGTGCTCGTGTTTTCGCTATTTCAGGATGAACAAGTAAATTGTCCACAAATTGGCTACCCATTTCCATGCACCTGCCCTTTAATTGATAACTGTATTCAAATTCCAAATTTACAAATAATGAGAGCAATCTGACTTCTTTATAATTATTGCAACTTCCCAAAAACTAAATAATTCTCTTAATCAAATTTGAATTTAATCCTTCATCCATAAGCAATATTATTTATACAATTACCAATTTCCAAACAAAAGAATCATAATTTCTTTATAACTTCCTATGTTTTCCCCATGATCACCTTTGTTAATTTAAATTTCCATTATTTTGCAAAACCATCCTTTGTCTTCAAACTTCAATCTCAACAAAAGAGCGTTGTCCCTATTGGTATTCTCTACCCATGTTTCCTTCTCTTTGTTGGGTGTATTATCTTCTTGCTTCTTCTCTCCTTTTGCTTTCCCTGTTGTGTAGCCTTCTATTTTCTTTCTTGTGCAATTTTTATTCAAACTAAATTGAAGTCATATGTAGTTCCTCTTTCTTTCAAATCTGAATTTTCTCTCTATCTTTTGCAGCCTGTGCGCAACCCTCTAATTCTCCTTTCCTACACCATTTTTTTTCTTTTATTGTTGTTGCAGATTTAAAATATTACAAAATAGACATTGTGCAACAACTTCCTCTTTTCCAATGTTGCCTCCCTTATATTTCTTTTCTGTAGTTTTTTATTTTGAAAACTTTGTAACTTTTCCCATTCACTCTACCCATTGCCTCTTCAAATTCTCCTTTGTAATTTTTAAAAATTTAAATTCAAACTAAAATCTTAATCTTATGTTGGTTTCATCTCTTCATATTTTGCAAATTTGAATAGTTAAAAATGATCATTGGGATTTCAATTTAGTTGCTCTTGAATGACCTCTTGTACTCATTCATCGCCTATCCATATAGTAAATGACTTTATTGAAGTCAATAAGAATAGTTTGCATTAGTGAGAGAAATAAAAATAATTCACCAATCAATCAACACAAATTCTTGATAATTGAGGATCGAATCTGAATTACAAAATTGCACTATAACATATTGTCAATTAATGACAATAATTTTGCTCAATCACCTCCAAGACGACCACCAAAATTGAATATGAATTGAATTTTGAAAGATAACCGCATACCAAAAATGCAACAAAGAAGCGAAATCAAACTAAAAATGGAAGAAAAACTAAACGAAACTATTTTTGGGTGATGTAGATAGCTCATCTGCCTAGGATGCTCCTGCATCAAACATGTGAGGTAGATATTATGTGAGCAGCTCACAATAGCGGAGTTGAGTGATGGAATCAGACTTTGAGATTGCAAAACAATCTGTAGTGAACTCCATCGCTATATAAAATGACCCAAGAGTATTTCTTTCGCTTCATCCAGGGCTTCTCTCGAACACAAACCACCTCATGTTGGCAACACAAAGGCAAAAAACTAAGAGGGGGGTGAATCAGTTGTCACAGAATTTCAAACATATTTAAACTTATTAACCTTTAATCTCATATCTGATTATTAATAGTGAAAGCATGAATCAACAACACATTAGAAACACACATAACACCAAGATTTTTTGTGTGGAAACCCTGTTAGGGGAAAAACCATGGTGGAGTTTAATCCACAAGTTATACCCTATTAAAAGTATAAGAAAAATGAATTAGGAATGCACATGCATTTAGGCACACTACCTAGAGCTCATTGCTCAAAGGAAAATTCAGTGTCTTACATAAAAAATTTAGATTAAATCCATCTGAAGAAATTTGAACTGAGAAAGTAGCATCTGCTAACGCATGAGTATAGTTCTGGTTAAGCACGTGAACACTTCTTCACTCTCTTTCACTCTTCTTCACACTGCTTTACTTTTGAATGATCTGAACCTTTTTCACACATAGCACACACACACTTCGCACCTCATACACTTGCACACTTCTCAAATGAAGAAAACAATCACTTATATATATCTGAAACATGAAATTACATTGCTTTGTGTTAGATTCAACAAAATAATAGAATGAATGCTAACTATCAGCCCAAAATAATAAATATTATCAATGCACATCCACCAAGGTCAGCAACAACATAGTAGAGACCTAAAACAATGTCCTCGAACATGAAACACCTTCAATTAGTCTTCCTCGAAGATCCACAACACACTACAAGCACTTCGTCGGCCATGAACATGAGAAACATGAACACACAAGTGAAAATATCGGATTGCAAGTACAATGATCAATGAGGATGTGCAAGACAAATAGAAAATTATCTAGAAACATCCACAAACACTTTAGGAATATACGCAACACTTCATATTATTGAAAACACGTTGTCTTCTTCTATGAACACCATTTCTGGTAACAGAATAATTGTCAAAACACATGACTTTATAACTTTCTCAAATCTATATGTGCACCTCTGAAACTTACAGAGTAGTAACTTCATACATAGGCAAGCAAACCCTTTAATACGCAACTTCTCCCCATCAACATACTGGACTTCCCATCACACCGATCTTCACTGCTTCACAAACAACCTGTAACATATTTTATTACAATTTTCTCAATATTCTCAACATATACAGTCTTAAATACATTAAAGCTAATAGTGCTGACATCAATGGCAACCACATATCACAAATACAACAACAATATACCCCTTTGGAATTGATGGCAACACATGATGTGAAAAATACCATCAACACAACTAACTCTTCTCCAACAATATTCTCGTTAGATATTGCATTGTTTTTATCCCCTTTTCTTTTTAGCTCTTCCAATATTACTCTTCTCCACAAAGTTTTTCATATTACTCTTCCTTCCCTTTGACATAAATTGCAAAGGTAAACAAGCTCTGAACCACATATCTAAATCATATTACTACTCCCCCTGAGTAGCAGTCACCACAACATCAATCTGGATCAAAATAAGAATATGAGTGCATAGACTGATGCAAAGACTATGCATCTTAGTTCTAATTAGGAGGGGTAATCACCCCTAACTTCTCTCTGAGATACTCAAAAGTATCTTTAGGCAAAGGCTTAGTAAATATGTCTACAATATGTTTCTTAGTAGGCACATACTCCAGTCTGACTTCCTTATCACTCACTTTATCTTTCAAAAAGTGGTACTTGATAGATATATGCTTGGTCTTTGAATGCAACACCGGATTCTTAGAAATTTTTATAGCACTTGAATTATCTCAGAATATGGCAATAGGTTCATCATACACAACTCTGATATCTTTCAGTGTTTGCTTCATCCACAATACCTAAGTGCAATTGTTTGCAGCAACAATTTATTTTGCCTCTATAGTTGATAATGAAATGGAATTTGGCATTTTATTTAACCATGAAATCAACTTCTTCCCCAAGAAAAATGCACCGCCACTAGTACTTTTCCTTTCATTTACATCTCTTGCCCAATTAGCATCAGTAAAGGCACTTAAAGTAAGATCATTATATTTTGGATACCATAGGCCAAAATCAACTGTTCCTTCCAAGTATCTGAAAATCCTCTTCACAACAGTCACATGAGATTCCTTAGGATTGGCTTGAAATATAGTAAAAATGCATACAACATTCATGATGTCTAGTTTACTTTGAGTCAAGTAAAGAAATCCACCAATCATTGATCTATATCTAGTCCAATTTTCCTTCAAAGATTCATCATCTTGTGTTAACTTGCATCTGGTCACCATGGGTGTACCAACTGGCTTTGAATCTTCCATACCAAATTTCTTCACATACTTGGACTGAGATATAAAGATTCTTTTATCTATCTGAGTAGTTTCCAGTCCCAAAAATAATTTCAGCTCTCCAATCATTGACATCTCAAAATCATTTTTCATCTCATTAGCAAACTTCATACACAAACCATCATCTCCTCCTAAAAGTATATCATCAACAAAGACTTCCAAAAAAAAATCTTTATCATCATCAATATTGAAACAGATTACTATTAGTAGTACCTTTGTTAAATCCAAGCTTCGGCAAGTATTTATCCAATCTTACATACCAAGCTCTAGGGGCTTGTTTGAGTCCATACAATGCTTTCTTCAACTGACAAATCATGTATCCCTAATAAGTCAATTGAAATCCAATAGGTTGCTCAACATACACCTCTTCTTCTAATTCACCATTTAGAAGTTTGTTGACTTGACATCCATCTGATACACTTTATAGTTTGTAAGCAACATAAGAAAGAAACAATCTTATAGCTTCAATTCTAGCAACAGGAGAAATTTTTTCTTCAAAGTCAATTCCTTCCATCTGCGAGTATCCTTTACATACCAGTCTTGCTTTATTTATGATAACTTCACCTTGTTCATTCAGCTTGTTTCTAAAAACCCGTTTAGTTCCATTTACATTTTTATCTTTAGGTCTAGGAACAAGAATCCATGTATTATTCTTTTCAATTTATTGTAGTTCTTCTTTCATTATGTTAATCCAATGTTCATCTTTGCATGCTTCATTTACATTAACTAGCCCGGTCTTTGAAATTAAACAATATTCTTCTGCAATTATTTTTCTAGTCTGGACACCTTTATTCTTATCTCGTATAATCTAGTTTTTTGAATGATTTAATCTCACATACCTTGGAGTCTTAGGCTATTCTTGAATTTTAGGCTCTTGTGATATCTCTTATGTGCTTTCACTAGTATCTCCTTCTTCTTGATCTTCTTTATTGACTGGAACAATCTGAACTTGATTTGAAGTTTGACTCTTGTTTGTACTATCATTTTGATCATCAAAATCATATCCACAAGTTCTAGAGGGTCTAGCAATGTCTTCATCAACCTTAACATTCGCACTTTCAACCATTTTCTTCAATCTCTTGTTGTAGCACCGATAGGCCCTACTCTTAGTAGAATAACCAAGAAATATTTCTTCATCACTTCTAGCATCAAACTTTCCTATATCTTTGAATCTCTCCTGATATAGCATTTACTCCCAAAGATTTTGAAGTATTTCATAGTAGGCTTATGACCATTTACCATAGCTCAAAAGGATTCTTACTAGTATTACCTTTGATTTCTACACGGTTAAGGATATAAACTACAGTTCTTACAACTTCTCTCCAATAGACATGAGGGACATTTTCTTCCAGTATCATGGTTCTAGCAGCATCTAGAACAGTTGTGTTCTTCCTTTCCACAAATCCATTTTGTTGAGGGGTCTACGATATAGATAACTATTTTTTTATCCCATGTTCTTCACAAAAAGAATTAAACTCATCAAAAGTGAATTCACCACCTCTATATGATCTTAGACACTTAATCTTCAGACCTATCTTTGTCTCAACCATAGCTTTAAAGATCTTGAAATTTTCTAGCGCTTCGGATTTCTCGCTTAAGAAAGTAACCCACATCATCGTAGAGTAATCATCAATAAACAACATGGAATACATGTAACCTTGCAGACTTCTGATTCTAGAAGGACCACACAAATCAGTATGCACAAGCTCTAACAATTCATTTGAACAATGTAGTTTGTTGTGAAATTAAATTCTAGTTTGTTTTCCCTGCTGACATTCCTTGCATATGACACTAGTAGGCTTCACCAACTTAGGAAGATCTCTTATAGCCTGTGAGACACTTATCTTGATAATATTGTCAAAGTTTACATGACACATTCTTCTATGCCACAACCAACTCTCATCAACTTGAGCAATCAAACAACTTTTACTACTAGCATTCAAATGAAAGATGTTACCTTTTGTTTTTGTACCAAAATCAATCACATTTCTACAACTTCCCAATATTCTACACTTTCCATCTTTGAATTGAAGATTATATCCCTTATCAACCATCTATCCAACACTCAAAATATTATACTACAAACCTTTAACATAAAGAACAACATCAGTATTATGCTTACCATCAAAAGAAATACATCCTCTACCATGGATTATACCACCATTTTTATCTCCAAATATTACAACACCACCATCATACTTTTCCAAGCTTACAAATTTTCTTTTATCACCTATCATGTGATGTGAACATCCACTGTCAATTATCCATTCATCTTTTTCTTCAACTCGAGCAGCTAGGGATTTCTCCACTTTTGTACAACTAGTAAATTCAGTAGACATAGGATTATTTTCCTTGATAGCAATTGTAAGAGAGGGGGACCAACCACTGCAAGACCCCATGTCACAAGAGGCCAATAACAGAAAGGCTGCCCTAACTTTTAACCTCAATTTAAAGGATGGTTAGGATAGGAGGGATGAGAATATGACAACTATGTGTCCTTCAACCACTCTACAAACCTAATGGTTGGAAAGAGACTAGATGAGTCACTTTTTGGAGTCAACTCTATGTCTCAAGTAACTCTTTGTCAGAGGATAGAAGCGCGGTTCTAAGATGAGAGCATGGCGCACTGGCATCTCATAGGTGCACTAGCATTCGTATGGCTAGAAAACTAGAGAGACGGGGTTAGAATCCCAAATAAGAACTAATAGTCTAGTTTAGTAGTTTTGTGAAGTAAAGAACAAAACTAAGAAAAGTGAAATATAAATACGGATATGATAAAATTTTATTACCGCAAGGGTGACAAAGATAATTTCGTAGAATAATCCTCTTGCCAGCTTGCTTTGAGATCTCTCCACCTGCACACAAAAAAATGGGGAATGTTGGGGTTATTTAGGGGCCTACCTCAATCAGACCCCTGTTTTGGTGTTTCCACCTCCATGGACACCCAAGTTTGTAATGATAGAAATAACGATAAAGAAAGAATACAAGCTATGTATACAAGAAACACTACAAAATAGTATGTGCTTACTCAACCAAATACGATAGAGGAGATTAGAGGAGCTTACCACCTCTGTCCAAAGTGCTCAAGGCTTGTGGAGGAGAGAACGAGAGGGACTCAAGCCTCTGTTGCCATGGTGTTTGTCATGCGCTCACACTATCAAAGTGATGGAGTAGTGGATTATTGTAATGGAGTGAAAATTATTGCTACAAACCATGAAAATGGATGCTGAAAGCATGGAGAGAGTGTGACGACTTGTTCCAAATTTGAGAATGGAAGAATCGAGTAAGAATATGAAGGAGAAGATGAAAAACAACCATATTTTGGTTGACCAGTCGAAGAGGGGTGTTACACTTTGACACCCAATCGAGAGTGTAGCGTTCATCTCTGTAGTCTCCAACTATAGGAATCTTCCAAGGATGTAAGCATGTTGTGCAAGCGACTGCGCATCATGCAGGTGTCCCTGACAGAAACACCCCCACCGACACACAAGCAAGGCACCAAGTGGAATGCAAGTAGTGGGCTTAAGTGGAATTACACCTTCGCCTTTGGTTTTCTAAACTGCAAAGGGGTGAAATGGGAGTTTGCGTTAGGGGTGAAAATTCATGCTCATACATTTTTCCCCACTTTAGCAAGCATGAGTATTGGTGAGTGCTTTGGTAAAGTAGAGTAGTAAGAAAGTAACAGAGTAAGAGATGTATACCTAAACCAATGAGGAAACAGAGCATGGTCTAGCAAACCTAGAAGTGCAGGAGAGGACCTCATAGTTCTGCGGAAGCACAAAGTTGAAGTATGAAAGTGCCTCACAAGCTCACGGTCCTGCAAGGGGGGTGTCCTTCAAGAACTCTCACATGAAGGAAAATAGGAAGAGAATCTTACAGACCCACAGATCTGTAAGGAAGGTATCCCCCAAGAAATCTCACATGAGGGAGACCGAGAAAAGGGTACTCCACAGAGTCAGAGAGGGTGACATGTTTACCTGTAGGTAGAACACATCAAGAAGCAACTACATAGGCCAGTGAATGGACAGTCACATGGACCATTGCTATGTTGTAAGACTTTCAAAGGGGTCCCTCAAGAACCCTTCAAAAGGAAGGAGGTTCCACTCAAGGGATGCGCTATTTGAAAAGTAAAGTCTAGTCAAGCTACCCGCACGCTAGACGTAAGGATGCAAAGTAGGTCTAATCAAGCTGCCCCCAGACTAGGCATGAAGAGATCAAACCTGTCTATTCAAGCTACCCCCGAGCTAGACACCATAGAAATTTGTTAAAATCTTTCGAAGGGATCCCTTGAGAACCCAACATGAAAAGGAGGGTTCCACTCAAGGAACACACTATTCAAAGCTAATGTCTTCTTTCTCAAATCGATTCATCACCAAGGAATCCTTTTGAAAGATGTTCACTTCATCAAGGAATTTGAAAGGAAGGATATGCACCCACATGAGGGGAATATCAAGACTATTCTTGCTTCGGAAGAGGGTTCCAAATCCTTTCTTTACGAACCCACAATGAAGGAAACATGTTTCGTTAGGGTTTCGAGTTGAGAATGCAGTTCTAACAAAGAAGCATGTGAAGGGTTTTTAGAGAAAATATTTGCTAGCAATGAATGCGTTTTCTAAAGACCAATTAATGTAGAAGAGGTGTTATCTCACATGAAAGGGATAACTTAAGAAAAGATGAGAGAAAGATAAAGAGAAAAGTAAAAGAAAATAGATCACACACAGAGGGCACAGGGGGATATGGTTTCACAAGGTCAGATCTGCCTTTATTTATATATATTAGGTAACCACGGTAAGAGGTGAAAGATCATAAATCCCCAACCAGATCAAGAAGAATGCACAAAAGACAAAGTAAAAAATAAAAAATTGGGTCAACATGGAAGGAGGCCTAAATTCTCGTGACGCTTTGCATCGTCCCCAATTTACCAAAAGTCAATCACAAACATGCAAGAATTAAGATACGTATAGAGGAAGTTGTAAGACACAAAAACCACACCTATATCCAAGCACCAATAAGGGTGATGAGGGTCATCCAAGCACATTTAGTATGATCATGGGGGAACACATGTTACAACACACACACAAATCTAATCTAAAGATCAAGAAGAGGGTATCCCCCTAGCCCTGGTCAACTAAGAAGTCATCAACCTCCCATTCTAGATCCTTGTAGGAAGGATGACGAGCCTGCAATGGTGCAATGTTAAGGGGAGGAGCTTTCGATCCTCCTGCAACAAGGGCCAAGGAAGAGGGACCGATGAGGTCTCCATCACTCAACTCTTGTGGGTCCAAGGTCAACGACCTCACAAAGATCACTTACAAGGTCAGAAATTCATCCACCGAGTTAAACATACACTTAATGGGAGTTCCATGCTTCACCTCAGCGGACAAAGGATTTTGTACCTAAGGTTCACTAATAGGCTCACTGAGAGACACAGGAGTGGTGACAAACTTGGGGGAGGTCAGGACTAGTTCCATTACTAGGATAGAATCAAGTAAATTTGGAGCCACCTTTTGGAGAAGGTGGGATCTTCTTACATCCTCCATTGTTGGAGGGACCACACTCTACCTTCTTCTTCATCGGAGGAGGTGAACTCCCCACAGACGAAACAAGGAGGGTCGAGGGAGAAGAGGAAAGAATTGCAATGGACACAACCAGATTTTTGACCATGTCCATGGACTTTCAAAAAGGAAATACATCCGGGATGGAAGTTAATAAGGGTGGCTCCATCGAAGGGCGCATGTGCACTCACAACGAGAGCCGAGAGAGATTAAGAGATGAAAGGAGGGAAAGAGGACATAGTAGGAGGTGTAGCCTTCTCCTCCTCCTTCTTCTAGAAGGATTCTTGCTCAGCTAGGAGAGCCTTTCACTGACACTTGTGCTCACACGCAAGGCAGTTTCTACGGCTCTTCAAACTAGAAGCTAGGATCTACGAAGGGATGGAAGGATCCTGCTTAGCCATGGGAGTGTCTTCCATAGCTATTTCTAGTAGAAGGGTGGACTCCTGAATGGGAGAAAAATAAGCAGGTTTGAAAGTGGCAGGGGAAATCGACTACAAAACCTTAATGGGGGGCATCTTTCCACTTGGGGTGATGGGAAGAGCTCGTGGAGCGAACTCTCTTCACAAGCCTTTCTTTCTTCCATATAGGTATTACTAGGGTCCAAGATACCCATTAGGGAGATCTAATATCCTATTCTTGGGTTTTCACCAAGGAGACATCATCGGACTCAGCAGGTAGAGCCCAGGCTTGTTCATCCAATACTCCTCCCATGAGAGGGGAGTAAATGAGTCTGTTTGGGAGGGAGCGAGCTTCTCCTTTCCTTTTTGGGAGGAGGAGGCAGTTGGCTGATCTGCCACAGGAAAGGTCATCTTTTACTGTCCCTTGCCCCCAGTTTTGTACTTCACATAGTTCTTGTAAAGTAGGTTTGTTCTCTGTGGGAGAAAACCGACTAGAGTGGGCCAAAAGTGATCCAACGAGTATCCCCCGCAAAATACCACAAGTTGGTATTCGATATCATGCACCACGTGCACGACACCTTCATGGGAAAACTTCAGGCATTTATGAATTACAGAGATGATCCCATTCATGGAAGCTAGGCAAGGAATGCCTAGCTTCACTTTGAATAGGTATGGCTCGAGGATAACATCGAAGATCATCTCTACACTCCTAGGCCCAACTAGGACATACAACGTTATCGATCCATAGGGTTTAAGAGAAAGTCCATCATGTGCGCGGATGATGGATTTTGTTTTTTCATATTCCTCCATTTGTAGGGAGTTTAGGAGTAACGTCTCCTTCGTGATGACATTCACTCTAATCACGGGGTCAACTAAGACCCCTATCACAATGTTACCATTGAAGCGAGGGGGAGTATAAAGCAAAGAAGGCTTACCATTTGCTGGCACGTCTTGTGAAGTAAATGTTACATTCGGCGAACCGGTTGCAAGGCAGGGAGAGGGAGTAACAGTAACCATGTTAACATATGCCTTGAGATGAGAAATAGAATCAGTGGGATTGATAATCATGTTAGCAGAATGTGATAGAAACGGGTCCATGTATATCTGCAATTCACTATTAGCTTTCACCACTGATTTGTTCATGTTTTTCTTAACTCCATCAAGGCGGATACAGCGTATGGTATCGTTTTTGTTAACTCAGTGGTACTAACAATATATGTTTTCTTAATACTAGCTAGGGTATGGTTCTCTAACTAGTTTAGGAGCTGGCAGGGTAAGGATCTTATCCTTCACCAACTTCTGCAAGATGGAAGAATAAGATTCTGATAGCTTTGTAAACTTTCAGTTGCATTTGAGGCCATTGTTATCCACAGCGGCTACTACATTTGCAATAGCTTTACCTCTTCCCGAGATAGATACAATAGATCTTCCTTCAAAATGGGAGCACAAGCAAGGACCCCTGAACTGAACCACCATTTTTTGGTACTCTCATAAATCTGCACACAAGTGTGCAAAAGAAGGATACTTCATGAGGGTGATCTTCTCTTGCTAAGTCCTTTGTAAGTTCCCTATGAAGACCTTTTGTACATTAGAATCGAGTAATGGATACGATATCTATGAGAAGATTGGTTGATACCATGCTATAAAGTCCATAATCTTTTCATTGTCCCCTTGTTTGCATCTAACAAGGTCTGAGAAGGTCATCTTTGGTCCGATATTGGCTTGGAACTATCGCAGGAATTGATTCACAAGTTGATCAAACGTGAAGATGGAATTATCGGGCAAAGAACAGTACCTGTCCAATGTTGTATCTTTGATGGATCGAGGAAATATTTTGGCCATCAATGCATCATGATGGAAAAAGTTTGTGCATAAGGCATTAAAGGTGGACACATGTTTCTGTGGGTCCCCTTTACCACTGTATTTTTTGAATTTTGGAATCTTCATCCCTTGCAGGAAAGGAGTGTTTCTAATTGCAACCAACAATGGGTTGTGTCAAAAGAAGGGCTGGAAGATAGGCTGGGTTGAGGCCTGGGAAAGATTTTCCAGCTAGTTCTACATCTTCCCCATATTCTAAAGAAGGGTATTCAAAATAGGATCGTTAGAAGACATAGGACCACTGGAATCACCGCTAGAGCCACTGTTGTGACCACCACCGTGACCACTGCTAGAGTCACCACCAATGTCGCCTCCACCAGTGTGACTTCCATCAGTGCCACTGCCATGGCCACTGCTAGAGCCACCACTGAGGCTACCGCCACTAGTGTGACTTCCACCAAAGCTACCGCCAGAACTGAAGCAACCACCATGACTTCCTTCGGAACCACCAAAGCCTCCACCTATCATTCTTCCAAATCCTCCATCATCGAAGGTGGTAGAAGGGGTGAAGTGGAAACCCAAAGGGTTCCTGTTTACATTGACAATCTCAAAACTTTCAGAAGTAGCGGGTATATTGACCGAAGGGACCGTGGCAACCATATACACGGATGTAGGAGGCATTGACATCTCCAACTGCCTCTCACGTTCGTCGATGAGGCCACCCCATATCATGTGACCATGGCTCGAGGGGCACATGCTTCGGACAAACCAGTGAGACTAGATAAGAGCTCTACACAAGTCCGGTCTTTTTCCACCATGTATCTTATTTCACTGATCACCTTAGCAGCCCTAGCCATCTTCAAGTTTCCTTCCAGGTGATTTTATAATGCACCTAACCCCTTACCAAGGCTAACGACGTACTCGAGAAGGATATAGATGGACTCGTGCTCATCTATGGATGAAGAGGTCAATGATGCAAGAGGAGTAGGGATGCAATCATTTTTGTCAAGAAACCTAGATTCGCCTCGCGATACGTGCTCCTGTGCGGATAGACCAACCGTAGAACAAGAGAAAAGACTGGTAGTGAAGCTAGAGGAGACCTTCATCTTGTCCATCGAAAAGTGTCACAGACTTCTTCTAACAATATGGCCAGAGGTCGTAGACTAGGCCGCGAAGCTCATAAACTTTAACAACACACCAAGGTACAATGACCAAGAGGTATATGAGAAAAAGTTCAAGATGTCGACAAATGGATAGATGTTGGTTCACATTGGGTTCACCAAAAATGTAAGAGAGGGGGACCAACCACTGCAAGGCCCTTGGTCATGAAAGGCCAAGAGCAGAAAGGCTGCCCTAACTTACCTCAATTTAAAGGATGGTTAGGATAGGAGGGATGAGAATGATGAGGATTATGTGTTCTTTGACCACTCTGCAAACTCGAGGGTTGGAAAGAGACTAGATGAGTCACTTTTTGGAGTTAACTCTACGTCTCAGGTAGCTCTATGTCAGAGGACAAAATCACCATTTTGGGACGACAACACAATGCACAGGAGTCTCACAGGTGCGTTGGTGTCCGTACGGCCAAAAAACCAGAGAGACGAGGTTAGAATCCTAAAAAAGGACTAATAGTCTAGTTTAGCAATTTCGGGAAGTAAAGAATAAGACTAAGAAAAGCGAAATATAAATACGGATATGATAAAATAAGTATATTACCACAAGGGTGACGAAGATAATTTCATAGAATAATCCTCTCGCCAACTTACTCTGAGATATCTCCACCTGCACATAGAAAAAGGGGGAATGTTGGGCCTGTTTAGGGGCCTGCCTCAGTCAAACCCCCATTTTGGTGTTTCCACCTCCACGAACAACCAAGTTTTCAATGATAGAAATAACGATAAACAAAGAATACAAGCTACATATTTTTATACACTACAAAATAGTACGTGCTTACTCAACCAAATATGATAGAGGATATGAGAGCAGCTTACCACCTCTATCCAAAGTGCTCAAGGCTTGTGGAGGAGAGAACGAGATGGACTCAAGCCTCTTTTGTCATGGCGTGTGTCTTGTGCTCATACTATCGAAGTGATGGAGTAGTGAATTAATTCAATGGGGTGAAAAGTGTTGCTACAAAGCTTGAAAATGGATACTCAAAGCATGGAGAGAGTGTGCCAACTTGTTCCAAACTTGAGAATGGAAGAATGGATTGAGAATATGAAAGAGAAGATGAAAAATAGTCATATTCAAGTCGGCCAACCAAAGAGGGGCGTTACACTTCGACTCCCAATCAAGAGTGTAATGTCTCTGCAGTCTCCAGCCACAGGAATCTGTCAAGGATGTAAGTACGTCATGTGGATGTCTACGCACCGCGTGAGCATCCCTAACAAAAATTCCCCCACCGACACGCACATAGGGTGCCAAGTGGAATGCAAGCAGTGGGCTTAAGTGGAATTAAACCTCCACCTTTGGTTTTCTAAAGTGCAAAGGGGTGAAAAGGGAATTTGTGTTAGGGGTGTCAATTCAAGCTCATATAGCAATAAACACAAACTCATCTTCACTTGCATTCCCTTTGTCAAATTCATCATTTGTCACACCTTCATTAGTAGCATAATAACACTTCTTTTAAAATTTAGGCTTGTAAGGTCTTGGCTTAGGAACTCTTTTTGGGCACCTTGAAGCAAAATGACATATCTTACTGTAAGAAAAACATTTTATAGGCAACTTTCCTTTATACTTACCTTCTCCTTTGGCTTCCCTTTTGACAATAAGTACTTCAAGTAATACTTAATAATGGTCTAATTTTTTTTAGGTAAGCTAGTTGGTCAAACCTGAGGTAAATGAGTTAACATATCTCTTTCATTCAATTTTATTTCTTCTTCTTCAGTCTGTCTCATTTCTTCCTCATACCTAAATATCTTTCTAGAAGAAATTTCACCCAGATCATATCTCTACTTGTCTCTCTCAGAAGTAGTAGCTATAAATGTAGATTATGTTTTAGGAAGGGCATCACGGAATTCACTCAACTCAAAAGCAGATAGTTTCCCAACCAACATATCTCTAGTTACATTTACCACAGTCTAGAGCTCTTCAATGGTTTGTTGCTCTGATTTTGTATGCATCTAGCAAGGATCTAAGCACTTTAGCAACAATCTTTGATTCATCCACCTGTCCACCAACACATCTAATACCACACACAAGTTCATTCACTCTTTGCATGTAAGAAGCAATATTCTCATCATTACCCATCTTCAGTAGTTCATATTTTCCTTTCAGACATTGTAGCTTGGCCATCTTCACATTAGCATCACCTTCATATAAAATTTCCATTTTTTTCCAAACGAGTAATCCCACAATACTGGTTTACAATTTTTGGCCAAACTAGACACTGAACTGATTTTTTCTAACTAAATCTTCACTTTCAGACACCTATAGTAGCTAAACCGTGAGGAATTTGAAGATGATTCAAACTAGTGATTTGTGAAATTTTGTCTGTAGATTCTAAATATATTTTTTTTTAAAAAATTGGAATCATATTGCACTTTTTTTCCATCTCCTTCGAAAACTAGTTTTTTCAGTAAACACCATTTTTAAGGAGTGACACTCACTATATAACACATAATGTTTTTTCCATGAAGGATAAAATTCTTTTTTTTTTGAATTTATATTTTTAACTACAATATCTAGTGCTTCCAATTGGTTTCATAGTGTTTTATTAAATATTTTTTCCTTATTCAAGTTTTGAAGTCAAACCAATTACAATTCAGACATAGGCAGACCGTATACCACAACTTTTTTTGTATGTATCAAAATTTTATTTTATTTTTTTTGTTGGATCAAGAACTTCAATATCTGATGCAATCATATTTTTCAATATATTTTTTTTATAATCTTCTATTTTTCCACATGTGTAGAACATATAGCTTGATTTTTCGATGAAAAACCTACATCACAAGAAATAAAAAATAAATATAATAATTAAATTAAATTTATTTAAAATTATAATTTTTGCGAAGCTTATAACAAGGAATACATACTTACAAAAAATAAATTTTAAATGAATTCATTTGATCCCCCAAAAGGTAAATCTAAAGTGGTTTTTAATCAGCGTTTTGATAGGTGTAAAGGAGACTTCATTATACATATGGTTTAAAACTAGCAGAGTTCTATCCAAGGGGGTTTGATCTAAGGTGGTTTGATCAAACCCTCTTGAATTGGGATCCTTAAAATGGAAATTTTTAAGGCTCAAATCATTATTTTTTCTAAAAATATGTGATTTCAGCAAAAATCAAAATCTCCCAGAAATTGTAAACCAACATTGTGGGATCACCTAGATCTCATGAGAATTTTTCAAATCCATAACATTTTTCATCTTAGTATTAGTTAGAACACTCAACAATGCTTCCTTAGCTCTGATATTATATTCAACATCCCTAATTTCAACAATAGTAGTAGGGCCATTCTAAAGAATAACATACTTATGACTTGTAATGTTCTAGATTTATTCACCAATGCACTTCAAATGACACTCCATTCTAGCCTTCCATAGTTTGTAGTTTGTTCCATCAAATCTCAGACTATCCTTCTTGTATGTCACTATCTCAGATCACGTCATGCTATTAAACTTCTTCCAAGGAACCTGCTATGATACCAATTGTTGGCAAAACAAAGGCAGATAACTGAGAGAGGGGGTGAATCAATTATCATAGAATTTTAGACTTATTTAAACTTATTAACCTTTAATCTCAAATTTGATTATTAACAGTGAAATCATGAATCAACAAAACATCAGAAACACACATAACACCAAGATGTTTTATGTGGAAAACCTGTTAGGGGAAAAACCACGGTGGAGGTTAATCCACAAGTTATACCATGTTAAAAGTATAAGAAAAATGAATAAGGAATGCACATGCATTCAAGCACACTGTCTAGAGCTCACTGCTCAAAGGAAGACTCACTGTCTTATAAAACTTTCAAATTAAATCCATCTGAAGAAATTTGAACTGAGAAAGTAGCATCTGCTAATGCTTGAGTACAGTTTTAATTAAGCACATGAACACTTCTTCACACTCTACTCTACTTTCGAATGATCTGAACCTTTTTCACACATAGCACACACACACTTTGCACCTCATACACTTCCACACTTCTCAAATGAAGAAAACAATTGCTTATATATCTGCACAACAAGAAATTACATTGCTTCATGTCGGCTTCAAAAAAATAATAGAATGAAAGCTAACTGTCGGCCCAGAACAATAAAGATTATTAATGTGTGTCCACCAAGGTTGGACACAACATAGTAGAGACCTAAAACAATTTCCTCGAACACAAAACACCTTCAATTAATCTTCCTCAAAGATCCACAACACGCTACAAGCACTCTATCAGCCATGAACATGAGAAACATGAACACGCAAGAGAAAATCTCAGATCACAAGCACAATGATCAATGAAAACATGCAACACAAGTATAACATGATCTAGAAACATCCACAAACACTTCAAGAACATACGCAACACTTTCGATTATCGAAAACACATTATCTTCTTATGTGAACACCATTTCCAACAATAGAATAACTGTTAGAACACAAAACTTTATAACTTGCTCAAATCTTCATGTACACCTCTGAAACTTATGGAGTAGGAACTTCATACATATGTAAGCAAACCATTTAATACACAACTTCTCACCATCAACATACTGGACTTCCCATCACAGTGATCTTCAATGCTTCACAGACAACTTGTAACATATTTTAATATAATTTTCTCAATATCCTTGACATATACAATCTTAAAGACATTAATTCTTATAGTGTTGACATCAATGACAACCACATATCAGCAATACAACCACAACATCCAACACCTCCCTCCAGCAACACTGCATCTTTATCCCTTTCTCCCTCATGGACTTATGTCCACCAAAGTCTGACCTCCTTTTCCAAATGCTTTCCACACTCCTCTCCTCCTCCATGGGTTCAAACCCACCTCTAACCGACCACCTCCACCAAAATCCTTCAACATCTTCCACTATCTCTACAAGCAAATATGGAACATCTATTACACGCTCTTGTTCTCTATCCCTCTCTCCTTCTATAATCTTATTTGAAAACAAAATATCATTATCAAAAAAAAAAAATTACCTCAATTGTAATATCCATGTCCTCATCGGCTACAACTTCCCTTTCTTCTCTCTTCGTTGCAACAACAAGCTTTTTCGTCCATTCTTCCTCAATTTTCAATAGTTGCACTAACAAATCTTCTTCATATTTGTCATTTGCTACAACCTCTTCACTTCTCGCTTCATTCTTTTCTACCTTTTCCTCCATGCCTTCCTCATGGCATGTCTTCACTACAATTTCTTTGGTAGGGGATGCTTTCTCATCTTTCTCCATCCAACTTAGGAAATACTCTTCCCCAATGTCCACTTTCCTCTCACTTTTCCAAAAATTATTTTCCAATTTCTCCAGCCTTGCCTCGATCTTTCTTACTTCTTCATGAACTATCTATTCATTCTTTCCAATCATCTCATCCGCCACTTTCTCCCAATACTGCTCCCAAAATAGTATTTGCACGGGTCTCCTCATGACCCAACCCATCTTGCCTAATGCAATCTCTCAATTTGTTATCACTCTCAAAACAAATTCCTCCACAGTGTCAATCTCTCCACTTCTTAGGACTCCTTTACCCATAACAGCCCTCTTGAGCTTCTTCTCTACCGCTTGATACACTTTCTTCTATGTGCGAGCTACCTCCCAATCAGCAATTGGCTCACACAATACCCGCAACTCCTAGTGGATCTTCTCCACACTCATGATTATCTTATCTAATACCAATTAACACAGAAAAATGGAACCCCTCTCACTAACACAATTCAAAATCTTACACCAATTCACAAAATCCATAATTTCCCAACCAATTTTTTTTTAATTGATAACTATATTCAAATTCAAAATTCACAAATAATGAGGGTATGTGTAGGACCATCATGGAAAATACAGACCCTTAAGTGGCGATGAAAATTTAGAAAATTAGAGTTAGAAAACTTGACGTAAAAATTTCAATAAGTTATCTATATTATTTCAAAAATATGTAAGAATAGAATTTGTACCAAATTCAGTGTAGTTTCTAAATTACTAGGTTTAATTTTTTTAAAATCTATTTGGTAAAAATTTGAAATTTCAATGCAGTAGTACTTACATTTCAAGGAAAAAATAAGAAGTGTATGTCTAACCACCCTAACCACAATAAAATGATAATATTTTTTTATAATATTTTAGATATAAGTAGAGGACTCATGTCCTAATGTGATGCATATTTTTTTGTAATTTTTTCCAAGTAAATAATTAATTATGATTTTTTAATTACAAATTTTAAAAAATACAAAAACTTGTATGTCTAACCACCTTAACTTGGTCAAAACTTCATGAAAGTCAATTTCTTTTTAATCCTATAGCATGTGAAGCATAGAATGTGATGCATGTTTCAGATTCAAAAAATGTGATACCGTTTGAAAGCTATAGATATTTTTTAATCGGTCTATCAATCAAGACTTTAGTCGTAATTCAAATAGAAAATGAATAATAATTATTTATTAAAGTCAAAGTAAAGCATAATTTATATTGGTGAAAAGTTGAGAATCTCCTTTAAAATCCCTTTTCATTTCATCAATTTTGGGTAAAAAAAAGTTATGATCTTGCACATACCCATGAGAGCAATCTGACTTTTTTATAATTATTGCAACTTCCCAGAAACTAAATAATTCTCTTAATCAAATTTCAATTCAATCCTTCATCCATAATCAATATTGTTTATACAATTACCAATTTCCAAACAAAAGAATCATAATTTTTTTATAACTTCCTCTATTTTCCCATGATCACCTTTGTTAATTTTTTTATAACTTCCTCTATTTTCCCATGATCACCTTTGTTAATTTAAGTTTCCATTATTTTGCATAACCATCCTTGGTCTGCAAACTTCAATCTCAACAAAAGAGTGTTGTCCCTATTGGTTTTCTCTACCCATGTTTCCTCCTCTGTGTTGGGTGTATTATCTTCTTGCTTCTTCTCTCCTTTTACTTTCCCTGTTTTGCAGCCTTCTATTTCCTTTCTTGTGCAATTTTTATTCTAACTAAACTGAAGTCATGTGTAGTTCCTCTTTCTTTCAAATTTGGATTTTCTCTGTATCTTTCACAACCTGTGTCTAGCCCTCTAATTCTCCTTTCCGACACCATTTTTTAATTTTATTACTATTGCAGATTTAAAATATTACAAAATAGACATTGTGTAGCAGCTTCCTCTTTCCCAATGTTGCCTCCCTTATATTTCTTTTATGTAGTTTTTTATTTTTAAAAATTTATAACTTTTCCCATTCACTCAACATGTTGCCTCTTCAAATTCTCCTTTGTAATTTTTATAAATTTAAATTCAAACTGAAATCTTAATCTTATGTTGGTTGTGTCTTCATATTTTGCAAATTTGAATAGTTTAAAATGATAATTGGGATTTCAATTTAGTTGCTCTTCAATGACCTCCCGTATTCATCTATCGCCTATCATATAGTAAATGGATTTATTGAATTCAATAAGAATAGTTTGCATCAGTGAGAGAAATAATAATAATTCACCAATCAATCAACATAAATTCTTGATAATTGAGGATCGAATCTGAATTATAAAATTGCACTCTAACATATTGTCAATTAATGACAATAAGTTTGCTCAATCGTCTCCAAGTCAACCACCAAAATATCATATGAATTGAATTTCGAAAGCTGATCACATGTACCAAAAATGCAACAAAGAAGTGAAATCAAACTAAATAGGGAAGAAAAACTAAACCAAACTATTTTTAGGTGATGTGGATAGCTCATCCACCTAGGATGCTCCTGCATCATATTAAGAAGATAATTGGGGGTCATGATGGAGATTTTTGGAATACAAAGATCTAAGATATACTTACAAAAAATAGTAAGTTGTTTCAATCATAAGGGATGTGAGGGACAAGTGTATTTGGGATCGATCCTTTATTTTGGAAGTTGGTGGAGAGAATGTAGACATAATTAAATAATAATATTATTTAATTATTTTAGCCATGTCAGGTGGAAAATAGGCATAATTAAATAATAAATTTATTTAATCATGTGAGAAGGAAAATGAACTAATTAAATAATAATATTATAATTAGGTAGGGCACATTAGTTGAAAGGGATTTAATTCAATGATGTAAAATTTTATTAAATAATCAATTTGGACAAGGGTGTATTAGGAAAATATTAGGTGTACATTTTTCTCCTCTTTAATACAATTTCATAAATAAGTGGCATTATGTCAAAGAAGAATAAAAAGTAGGATGATGTAAATCTTTGGTGGTAGGTTGCACTAGTTGTTTGGAAGGAAAGGCATGATGATGAAATTGAAGCCCCCTAAAGAGATTTGTTGAGTGAAATGAAGCCTAGGAAGTCTCTTGAAAATATAGAGAAAGGGGAGAAGATGTGTCATGGTGGATAAAAGATGAATTGAGAGAAAGAATATATTGGGATGATATTCATTTCATGGATATAAAACTAATGATGGATGAGGATTTGACATATTGATTAATGTCACTTAGATGATTTGCATGATATGATTCTAGATTACATTGTTGTACATGATTGATGATGATATCTCACAAGGATGTACTACAACTAAATTGACACATGAATTCCATGAAAAAAGGATGGATGGATGAAAGTGAGATGGTTAATGGTAAAAATAAATGAAGGAAAAATGTTGTCGAAATAACTTTGCATGTAAAGAGAAACCTATTATTTTTTGTAGAACTAGTGTTATGCACCATGACATAATGGATCGTAATGATAGTGCATCATGTGTGTATCCAAAATAACACAAAAATAAATAAGTTGCAAATAGCATAGTGATGTAAGAGACACATTATTGAGGCACGCCACCAAAAGGAGGATGAATGAAACCATGGTAGTTTAATTGATGAAGCTCTTGGACTATAAGAAACATGGATTGGTACACAAAAGTAAAGAAACTACAATTAGTGCATGATCCAAAAGATAAATTTTTGAGGAAATCCATCATATGAAGGATGAAGTCAATGATGACAATGTGGTGTTTAGAGCACTATAAACAAACAAACACAAACATATCTAGAAAATCAATCAAAAAAAACGTAAAAACATGAGGTGCTACTCAAATGAAATGTTGAAGCCAAGGGATATGGGATGGTGAGTGGGATGGAGAATATTCTAAACAAGGACTAAATCATGGTGTGAGTAATGTAACAATATATGGAGGTGAAAGGTTCATGGCCACGTTGAGATATATGTGGTAACCATTCACTAGGAAATATCAACAAGGGGATGCCACCAATTGACCATAAAATCAAGGAAAGGGTGTGGATTGAATAAGGATAAAAATGTAATGGAAGAGATAGAGGGAGGTAAATTAATCGATGGGATAATATGGGGAATTCAATAGATGAAAATGAGATGAAGTGTAGGTAGGTGAGAAATATGATGAAGAGGGAGGTCATGAGTAGTTGATGTATGTGGAGAGGATGACAAAGAGAGATAGGATTAGTGATGGAAGGATAAAAATAAATAATGTATAGGGAACTTGAGAGAATGATCTAAGATTAGGAGGATGAATAATGGAAGGATCAAAACAAATGATGTATAGGGAAATTGACTGAATGATTTGAAATTAAAGGGATGATAGGACAGGTGGAACGTGATGATTGAGATAATATATACTGATTCATGTTCATATAATAGAGTGGTTGCTTACTACACATGATTCCTATTTATTACTTTTTCATTGAATGGTACTTTCCCAAGATGGTAGAAGGAGTTGTTTTCATCATTGGAAAAAATATTTCTCTTTATTATTTTTAAAATTTTATTGACTTTTTTTAAGAAGACTAGTGTTAATGGTTTGGGCATAGAAGTAGTTTTCATGGATAATATTCATGGATCATATAGTTCATGGAAATAAATATTCCCTATCTTGTATACTCCTAATCCAAACTTAGTTGTGATGACATAGGGACCCAATGAGTTTAGGTCACATGTCCCTTTCTTCTCTCTATCCTAAGTTATGTTCTTCTGGTTTTCCTTAAGGACAAGGTATCCAAACTCAAACTCTCAAGTTTGAATGTGTTTGTTATATCCATAATTCAACCTATGTAATTATGCTTTAAGGTGATTGAGAGTGGTGAGATGATTCTCCTCAAGGATTTCTAGCTCATGTAACTATCTCACTTCGTAATTCTCCTATGAGATGAGGTTGTGTAAAGAAACACACAAAAGGGTAACTTGACCTCTATCAAAAATATTTATTTGACACAATAAATAAGTG
The DNA here is from genome assembly GCA_007115665.2 of Sequoiadendron giganteum. Lineage (NCBI taxonomy): Eukaryota > Viridiplantae > Streptophyta > Pinopsida > Cupressales > Cupressaceae > Sequoiadendron > Sequoiadendron giganteum. The sequence goes on along the minus strand of CM021105.1, from coordinate 118,599,727 downwards.
AATATGGAGTAGAAGTTCATCTCTTACAAAATATTCCATAATTTTTCACCAATGTCTTCCCCAAATGGGCTCGAATAGCTCTTATAAATCTGGTCATATATTTTGTACAAATATACTTGAATAACCTCTTATTTTTTCTCTTTATGCAAATATTATTCTTGAAAATTGATTTCTTTTAAGTCCCTTTCAACCCTTTATTATACTTGTCAAAGTATATCTTCATCCAAAGGAGGCAACTCCTTCGAGGGGATCAACCAAAAACGCGGTACACAAATTTTTTAATTTTTTCATTTTTCTTACCCAAAATGAGTGTTTAGATAGGGTGGGCCCAACAACAAACATTTAATTTAATTTTAATTTTTTGAATCCCCAAAATGGGGTGTCAACATGAGGAGGGTCGGCCTCATACAAAAGATATTTTTATTTTATTTTCACTTTTTTTATTTTCCACTCTTCAAGCTCGGGATGACCAACATGAGAGTAAATTAATGTTATTTTGGAGCCACCAATGCCACCAAATCACCCTTGACATCAATGACAAAAAAAAAATTCAACAATCTCCCACTTTGTCATTGATGGAAACCTTGCAAAGAAGTAATCGTAGAATGCAACAAGAAAAATTTATCCCCCTAACTGAAATGCCCTTAAACTCTACTTCTCCCCCTTTGATATAAATGGTAAATGCTACCCTAAGTTGAAAAATAAGACAATGAGTAGCTCCCCCTAAGTTAAATATGTTTCTTTTTCAAAGAACTTAGTGAATTGATGAGAGTGATATCACTCCCAATTTCTCCCTTAGGTACTCAAAAGTCTCTTTTGGAAGTGGCTTTGTGAAAATGTTTGCAATCTTTTCTTTTTGGGCAACACATTCCAACTTCACCTTCTAATCGACCACCTATTCTCTTAAAAAAAATATTTGATCAAAATATGATTCATCTTGGAGTGCATAACTGCATTATTTGAGATGTTAATTACACTTATATTACCAAAAAATATGGAAATATGATGGTCAAATTCAAATTTGATTTCTTTTAAATTTTCTTCATCTAAAGGACCTAAGTGCAACAAGAATTTTTTGTAATATGCTCTACTTCTACTATAAATAATGAAACTAGGGCATGTTTCTTACTCAACCATGATACAAGATTGTTTCCAAGAAAGAATGTACCTCCACTTGTGCTTTTTATTTCAATCAACATTGTCAGCCCAATCTACATCTTCATATGTCATGAGGGTGAATTATTCACCTCTTGGATACCACACCCCAAAATCCATAGTGCCCTTTAAATATTTGAATATTCTCTTTACCACTTGCACATGAGTTTTCTTTGGTGTTTCCTGAAATTGTGCCAACAAACCAACTTCTTGCATGATATTAGGTCTTGTAGTTGTCACATATAATAATCTTCCAATCATGGACCTGTATAGTTTTTTATTATCCTCAAGAGATTCATCATCCCTACTCAATTTTCATCATGTAACCATTGGCGTGCTCATTGGATTGTAGTCCTCCATCACATATTTTTTCAACATATCCTTAATATACTTGATTTTTGAAATAAATATCCCCTTATTTGATTGGGAAATTTGCAACCCAAGGAAGAAAGACAACTCACCAAGCATTGACATATTGAATTCCTTCTACATCTTTATGGAAAATTCTTCACACATTTTTTCACTGCTACCTCCAAAAATGATATCATACACATAGACCACAACAATCAACAAGTCATCCCCTTCATTTTTGATATAGATATTACTATCAACAATACCTCTTTTGAAACCTTATTGTTATAGATAATTATCTATTCTTGAGTACTAAGCTTTGGGGACTTGTTTCAACCCATAAAACACTTTCTTTAGCTTGAAAATATAGTCTTTATTTTCTAATAGAATGAACCCATTAGGATATTCAGTATACACCTCTTCCTGCAAGTTTCCATTTAGAACATCTAACTTCACATCCATCTAGTAGAACTTGAAATTATTGAAACTAGAAAGAGCTAAAAACATCCTTAAATAGCCTCAAGATGGGTAACAAGGGAAAATGTATCTTCAAAATTAATCCCCTCAATTTGAGAATATCCTTTTCATACAATCCTTTCTTTTTTCCTGGTGACTTGACCATCCTCATTCAACTTGTTCCTTTAGTGCCAATGGCATTCTTGTCCTCAAGTCTTGGGACAAGTACTCAAGTTTAATTTTTCTCTATTTGATCCAACTCTTCTTCCATGGCTTTCACCCAGTACTTGTCTTCTCAAGCTTCTTCAAAAATCTTGGGTTCCACTTAGAGAGCAAAGACAAGTTTGCATGTTTAGATATACTAGCTACTCTCTTCCTTGTATGGATTTCTATATCACTATTACCAATTATTATATTTTGTGAATGACTCTTTTGAACAAATCTAGATGGTGTCATGGATGGGTTCCTTGATTGTGTCTTTAGGTTTCTTTGTTCAATTTCTTCATTTTTAACTTCTTACTCTACTTCTTCTTCTTTGACACTATCTTCTTTTTGACAATCAACTTCTTGTGTTATTTTCTTTTGATGCATTTCTTCATCAACTCTCATATTTTCACATTCAACAATTTTATGTAATATTTTATTATAAAATCTATAGGCCTTGCTTCTCGAAGAGTGTCCAAGGAAGATACCCTCATCACTCCTAGAATAAAACTTTCCCAAATATTCATCATCTCACCTAATATAACATTTTCTTCCAAACACTTTGAAATACTTTACTAATGCAAGCCTTTCCTCCTAAATTTCATATGGTGTTTTGCTATTGTTCACCCTGGTTTGTGCTTAGTTCAAAATATAGATTTTCATTTGTACTACTTCTCTCCAAAAGGTGTTACAAATTTTAGACTCATTTAATATCGATCTTTCCATTCCTTAAACTCTTCTATTTTTTCTCTCAACAACTCCATTTTTTGTGTAGTTCTCACAACTAAATATTGTCTTCTTATTTCATATTTTTCAAAAACAAATTGAAATTTATTTGATTTGAACTCTCCTCCTCTATCAAATCTTAGGAATTTTATTCTTAACCTAGTTTCATTCTCTACCAAATCTTTAAATTCCTTAAATCTCTCAAAGGCTTAAAATTTTTCTTTTAGAAATGTAACCCAAGTCATCCTAGAATAATCATTAAAATTAATAACAAAAAATAGCTCTCACCTTGCAAGATTTTTTCCCTTATTGTCTCACATAAATCAATATCATGTATTAGTTCCAAAGGTTTTGACATTGAGTACTCCTTTGATTTGAAACTTGTCCTTATTTTCTTTCCAAACTAGCACTATTTTCAAATAATATTAGAAGGCTTTTCTATCTTCGGCATGTCCCTTATAGCTTCTTTATTGTTGATCTTCACAATGTTGTCAAAGTTAAAATGTCTCATCCTTGTGTGTCACAACCAACTCTCATCTTCTTGTGCCATCTAACACTTTTCTCTTTTGACTTCACTAAGTATATAGAGATTATTTGTAGTTCTATTAGCATTTTCAACAAGTTTCTCTATTTTTGTCTTTCTAATCTCAGAACCATTGGGATGAAATGTGAGAGTGTTCCCTTGATCACATAATTGACTCGCACTTAGAAGATAATGCTTCAACCCTTCGATATATATTATAATTTTAGTATTTAATCTTTCCATTGTCAAAACTAAGTGTGTCTTTTCCTATTATTCTTGTTGTAGCATTATCTCCAAACTTCACAGTGCCTCCATTTATTTTTATTTTCTTAAGCAAAGATCATATAGCTCATATATTAATATTATATATAAAATAAGACTTACAAATTATAGTCTATCATCATTAGTATTAGAGGCTCTTCATAGCCAAATTATTACATTTTTTCTTATAATTTGACAAAATGTCTGAAATTGTAAACCCATATGACAACTTTGAAGCACTAAATCCAAACCCCCATAGACAAAATTCCATCCCCAAATCTGACTAAACATATGGCAATGCCTCCATTTATTACCTTCAAACTGAGGAACTTGATTTCATCCCCTTTCATGTAGCTTGAGCCACCACTATCAATGTACCACCAATTTTCTTCATTTATCGCATGGAAGGAAGCTTGCACTAGTATGGATTTCTCCTTCATTATATGCTCATGCTTCTTCTTCCAAAATTTTGTAGATTCCTTGTTTAGCTTGTCATGAACATCCTCATTTTGTTTTGGAGGTTCCACAAAATCACTTTTAAGAACATGTCGTATGACCAAAGTTATTGCACTTGAAGCACGTGTGATGGTTTATTCCATTAGAGGAGCAAATGAATTATAGTTCCTCCTTAAGAAACTAGAATCCTTTCTTGCACAAACTATACAGTCCACTGCCAAACTGGTTGCAATAGAATAAATAACCAAAGAAGGTATATTGGAACCTAGGCATGTGAGATTTCCTTCGTGGAAATTATCTTCTACTCTTTCATGGTTATCCCTTTGAGAAATTTTGTTCTTTTGTGGGATATTACTTCCCTCCTTATTGGTGCTACTATTGATAGATTCCTTGAGCACATCAACATATCCTTTAGTTTTTTCTCCATTTATCTTCATTGGTAGTTTGGAAGTCTTAGAACTTAACTTTTATTTGACTAGTATTGTGATTTTCCTCAAAATCAAGACTAGTCTTGATGAAGGGTGATATTTGAAATTTAATCATGTCCTCTAGAATTTCGATGCTTTTCCAAACTCCATGCTTCAATTCAATTGATTATTATATTTCTACAACTCTTTCCTCAAGGAAACAATCTCAAGCTCCAATTTCTCACAATCCAATTCCCTTGCCTTTAGTTGATCTCTTGTACAACTTCTTCTATTCATTTTTCTTCCTTAATTTGAATCTTTAGATTCATGATCATCTTCTCCAATTCTTCAATATTTTGAGGTGACTTCACTTTAGTTTCAATATCCTCTTGAAGTTGTCACTTTAGTCTCAAATTTATTTTCTTGAGTTTCTCGGTCTTATGATGGACACAATTGAGTTCCTTCTCAAGATATACTTCTTCATCATTTTCAGTATGTTTGTTTAAATCTCTTTCTTTTTTTCTTTTTTCTTCATCACTTTTTTCTTCTATTTCCATGAAGATTATTTCTTCTCTATCACTGTCAGAGAAGCTTCCATTGATTTCTTCAAATGAGCTACTTGCTTCTAGATGTAGAGATTTTTATGGTTTGAGAAGTTCTTATTTTCATGCTTTCCCCGTGCACTCTTTTTCTTGTTATGGTGATATTTCCTTCCTTTATTTTTTTTGTATTATTTTTCCTCTTCACTATTATTACTCTCGACATATGTACACTTAGAAGAAAAATGATCATGTTACAACAATTTAAACATTTAAGAGTATACTTACCTTTGTGTTTGTCAGACCCTTTCTTGAGATTCCTCACAAAGTGAGATTCTTCTTCATTGCTTGAAATTTCACTTCATTTGTATCCTTTGTTCTTCATCTTCTTGGATGGTTTGAAAGAAGCTTCCCATTTTTATGGATTCTCCTTCTTCATCCTCATTTTGTATTTCGTGAGGATCCCATACAACTCATCCATATTCAAGGTGTCTAGATCTTTCATTTCCTTGATGACAGAATCTTTTACATCAAACCTCATGGGCAGAGATCTTAAAACCTCTTGCACAAATATGGATTCTTCCATGCCTTTTTTCCAAGTCCTCTAATGGTATTTATAATATCATCTACATGGAGGAGATAAGCTATAATGTCTTCTTCAGCTTTAAATTTTAAGCTTTCAAATTGTCTCCTATATGTTTGAAGCTTGGATTTCTTAACCTTTCATCTTCTTCATAAATATCCTTCAACTTATTCCACATTTCCTTAGCTTATTTTTAGTGCATAACTTTCACAAACTCTGATTCAGATAATCCACACAAAATTATATATTTTCTTTAGAATTATTTTTCTTGCCCTCTTTTCAACTTGATCTATTATAGGGGTTGTAGGAGTAGTCTAACCATGTTCAATGGATTGCCAAATATCATACCCTAGCTCACATTCAAATAATTTTCCATCCTTATGCTCCAAAAGGCATAATTTGTTTCATCAAACAGTGGTGCCCTATTTGAGGAAAACCCATATCCTTCGACCATGTGTGCTTCCAAGATCTAGACCTTCAAGCGATTATGCCATTTTCGAAGGAACCCACTTTGATACCAATTGATGAAACACACACTTATACTGAGAGTGTGGGTGAATCAATATGTCAATATTTTACCAACTCAAACTTTAATAATCACAATGAAGCAATCACAAAAAATCCACACATAAGAGACGTAGGATTTTACATGGAAACCCTTAAAAGAGAAAACCATGACAAAATATTACTTGTATAGAACCTTCTTACAAATTTTGTAGGCTTCAACCCATTGGAGACACCAGTCCACACCACTAAGCACCAACCCAACAAGAGATGCTAATCTCTTCTAATGAGAGGCACCAACCTCCCAATCTCCTCAATTAGGAGGCTTCAATTTTCGAATGAATATTATGTTTGTCTTCTTGAGTATATCTATCGCAATATGCTTCATAAATTTTCCTAAATGTCTTCTTACATGTTCTCATAAAAGTATTCAAATCTGCTAACACCTCTTACAAAAAATATTCCATAAGTTTGTACCAATGTCTTCCCTAAATGAGCTCAAATAGCTCTCATAAATCCACTCAAATTCTTTGTACAAATCTACGTGAATAACCTCTTATTTTTTCTCTTCATACAAATATTATTCCTTGAAAATTTATTTCTCTTAACTCCCTTTCAACCCTTTTTTTATACTTGCCAAAGTACCTCTTTATCCAAAGGAGACGACTCCTCCAAGGGGGTCAACCAAAAATATCCACAAATAATTTTTATTTTATTTTATTTTTCTTTCCCAAAATGGGCACTTAGATATGGTCGGCCCAACAACAACAATTTAATTTAATTTTAATTTTTTGAATCCCAAAAATGGGGTGCCAGCATTAGGAGGGTCAGCCTCATGCAAAAGAAAAACTTAATTTTATTTTCATTTTTATTTTTTTCACTTTCCAAGGATGGCGACCAACATGAGATTAAATTAATTTTATTTTGGGACCACCAATGCCACCAAATTTCCTCTGACATCAATGACTATGTTTCCAACAAACCTTGATTCTAACACTTACCCATAATGTAGTTGTAACCTAACCCTAACTCTATCCTCAACCTTGAACCATATACCTAATTATAATCTTAATTCTAACCCTAATGATGACCCATATATAATTATAAAAAAAATATAATTCATATTATTATATGATATTATAGTAGATTATATTATTATTATTTACATATATGAATAATTCTACTTTCATGTATATTTAAAGTGTATATTTTTGTTTGGAGGGTGTAAGTCACATTTTAAAATTTATTTTAAAATAACCAATTTTTTTTAATCTAAATTTATAAGTATTATATATCTTAAAATTATATTAGATATTAAAATAACATCTTACATGTTGTAATTATGCTACTAGTATATATATCTTTTAAAAATCTATATAAAATACATTGAGATATTTTTCTCGAGACACCTATTTTTTAATCAATTTCTCACATATGAGTGCAATAGAGTTTAAAACATTAAAAAATGGTACCTTCAGAATAATATCTCTTGATGTATTTATAGATTTTTAAAAGATATATATCCTAGTGATAGTGTCATTTTAATGCTCTTGAAAAATGGCAACTCCCCCTCAACTTTAATGGTAGACCATAGTTCATAGATATTGACATGGTCCACGAGTCACTTCCAGGTTACAAATCTGGGAAGGGTCACTACTAGCTATAGGCCTAAGCACACATAGAAGGAATGAATTAGGTGATGCCAAGTGCTTAGGTTGTTGTGTCATAAAGTTGGGCACTGAATTCCATTCCCTAAATCCAATACTATCTCTTAGGGTGTGATCTCATGGAGAGGGGCTTCCTAAAAAATTCAGTAGGTGTTGTTGAGATTTTTTAGGATCATTTTAAAGTGGGTGGCCCCATGAATTTTGTGGTGTAGTTTAAAGTCCTAAATTTATAGGAGTTGTTAGTCTCATGAATTTTATTATTTTGCATATTCAATTCAACGGGTAAATAAATATAAAATAAAATATAAATTAATTGGTGGGAATTTAGAAACTCCATATGATTGATAATGGCAAAAAAAAGCCTAAGTTAGTAGGACAATTTTTAGTCTCACCTCATTTGCACCGGCTTAAATTTTCAAATTAAAAAGTAGGGGCTACTATTGTTGAGGAAAATATTTTATTTAGTCTTTTAGCATCTTTTTTTTTTTTTCGCTTATGGGATCCCCAACTCCTTCAAAATAGATCCTAAAGCCCCCCTCATGGGACCACACTGTTAGGGTGCAAACCCATGGAAGGGGTTTCCTAAAATATTGCAGCAAGTGTTGCTAAGGGTGGGGTCCCATGTAGAGGGGGCTTCTTCAAAAATTTCAATGGGTGCTGCTAAGAATTTTTAGGATTAAAGTGGGTGGTCTCATGAATTTTATAGCATAGTTTAAGCTTAAAAAATTAAGCTCCTATATTCATGGAAGCTGGTGGTCTCATGAATTTTATTATTTTGCATATTCAATTTAGTTGAGTGCATAAATATAAAAAAAAATATAAAATTAATTGACAAGAATTTTAAAGCTTCATATGATTGACAAGTGGCAAAAAAAAGCCTAAGCTTTAAGTTTAAAAGTTAAAGCTCCAAAATTTTATTATTTTGTATATTCAATTCAACAAAATATATAAATAGAAAATAATAGAAAAATTAATTGATGAGAATTTAAAAACTTTATATAATTGACAAGTGACAGAAATTCGTGAAAGAAATTTCTATCTAATCTTATACCATTTTATATTTTTGCTCTCGTAAAACCCGCACTCCGCCTCCTCCCCCCCATGCGACCGCAGCCTTAGTTCTTTAGACACTATTGATTTGGGGTTCGAAAACATAAGCATATCCATCCATAAAAGAGCAGGCCACCTTAATGGGGTTTTCGTGCTTTTGTATTGATGAACCAGAAGAAGCAGAAGCATAATAAGCAGCGCTAGTAGCTGGATTTGACTACCTAGGTCCTCTTTGCTAGCGGTGGGCGGACTTCTTGCCGGATGCAGAGGAAGCCGCTACAAATCTACTGGGCCACTGTTGCTGAAGGCGGCTTTGAACTGCTGCTAGCTGAGAAAAACACTATCATCGTTCAATTTGTACAGAACTCCATTGATCAATCTGAAACCAATAGCTAGCAATCTCAATCTACTTCTTTGCGCAGAATTGAAGTCATAAAGGACACCTACCTTCTAGATATCTGATTATCTGCAAGATCCAATTCTCAGGTTCGTTGTGATCTCTTCCAATTCTAATTTCAGCAAAGCAAACCGCCAGAAAAAGCTAGAGATCTATAAAAAAAATTGTTGGCTTATATGTGACATGCACTAGGAAGGACACGCTCTGGGGCAGGTAGGGCAGGCGGAGATGCAAGACACAAACTAAACTAAAATTCACATTGCTTCCTCAGATCACCTGTCAACAGAACCAGTGCTCTTACAATCAATGAATTTTGCCCTTTCTCTTTTTGCATTGCTAAAATATATGTTTTTCCTCTTTAAATTTGATCTGCACTGTAAGATTGTTCAAACTATAAAACAATCACATAACAGCAAGCAAAATGCATGGCAATTAAATATTTGCTCAAAATTTTGAAAACAAATCAAACATTACAGACCCTGTTCAATCAAACACGATACCTGTTTCTAATTGACTGGCAAGGGAGGGATTAATGAACTGAGCGAGTGAATCAAGAAACCTGCAGAGCGGCAGGAACTAATAATGGCAAATCATTAAGCATGCAGACCCGTCTACACCATGAAATATGAAATATAGAGCAAACATCATTTATTTGGGAAACTTAGACCAAAAATCAAGGATTCTATAAGCATATGGGCTCCCTTCGGCTCGTCCAAGTATTGGGTAGGAGAAAGATTCAAATAAATTAATCAGTACATTAATACCCAAAACCAGGGATTCATTAAGCATATAAGCCCTCTTCAAATCAGGGAAGTATTGAATGGAAGGAAAATTTTAATAAAATAATGCAATAATTCGAAGTAAATTTTGAACTGCTGTAATTCTCAACTTGAATTTTATTGTTTAATTGGGGCTAAACAACAAACACCAAATAAATTAATAATTCAGTCAATCATTTAATCGGATACAATATGTTAAACCATATCACTCTTTTTATCCCAGATTTATTCAAATAGTTATGTAGTCATCGAATGGTAATGGAATTCAATCATTTATTGTGGAGTAAATTTAGAACTGATTTCTTTCACTTCTTCTTTGCTGATCTGAAAAGTCTTAGCCAAAACCTCCTCTGAAATTGCAGGACTAGACCCAAAAAGTGTTAAAGGAAGAACCTGAGCTCCAGGCAACTGACTGTTAAAAGCAGTGATTGCCACAGCCTTGGAAGACCCTATATTCTGCTGAAAATGGACTAACCCCCTTGGTATCACAAACACATCTCCCTTCTTCATTTTCTGAGAGTATAAAACATTGTTAGTGCTGACAAAGGCAGCAAGAATGGTGCCCTTCATTAAGTATACAATCTCTGTTGCACGAGGGTGAGTATGAGGTGGGTTTATGCCACCAGGGGCTAAGTCTACTCTGTTCATTGAGATGCCTAAAGTGTTTAGCCCTGGAAAGCTCTCCACATTTCCTGATGTAACCCTACTGCTAAATGTGTTATTGGTTAAGCCAGGATTACGCAGCCCTTTGAACAAGAAATCTGAGGATTTTACTGACTTGGGATCCTTGCATACGAATCCATTCAAATTAACTGCCCCTGCAATACAACAAATTCTAAATGAATCAGTAGAGAGGCTTGGCAAGTTGAAGATTGTATTTAAAAAACATCAAATCTAGTAACATATGATGACTAGCAACAGGACCTTTTGATGCAAATGAAGAGTTGATTGCCTTTATTTAGAGAATAGCATGTAATTTATCTGAGTTTATTTATTTATTTAGAATTAACATGATCTGTGATTTGTTAAAAAAAATAAAATTATTAAATATCACATACAACTTTTGTAAGTGAAATCTAAATCTCTCAATAAATCTTCCAATAATTAAAACTTAAAAATATAATGTTTCAATTAAAATAATAATAATAAATAATAAATATATGATTATAATTTAAATGTAAACAATCAAATGCCACAAACTTCTTTAAATAATTAAAATATTTTTTTTATTTTAATATTGCTAAATACATAGTTTGGTCAAAGCTCCAAGCAAATGGGTCCACACTCACTCTGCCCAACAACTTTCATGCCCTGATACACAACACCTATTGTAGGCAACAGTTCAAAGGGTTGAACCATGGCTGCTGTATTTTTTTTCAAATATAACTACCCCAGCTAACCAGGCAGAGGGAGCCACCAAAAAATTAAGACACGAAGAAAAATTCAATATTTCAGCAGCCAACAGGGTTTTCCCAACACCCAAGCAAAGAAAAAATTTAATCACAGGTGTTTTAAGAGCATTAACAAAGTTACAAAATGAATGTTTATGTTCAAATGACAAAGCTTTAGTGTTTTCAAAATATTATTCAAATTTGAATCCCAAAGATTCGAATAATACGGCCTCTAAAGTACAGACATATTTTGTGAATCATTTTCCAATTATCCCTTCATAAAATATTATATTCTATTTTATTCCTCAGGTTTAGAGTTTTGTATGGAAAATCAGCACAGGTCATGTTTGAAGGGCTCATTTCAGTCTCCCTGAATAAGAATGTTTTGCTTCTGAGTGGATACTTCATGCTCTCTACAATAGAATTTCAATTTTGGGCATATAGCTATGGAGTTACAAGGAAGTTTTCATTTTCTTATGACGTATATCATCATCTAGATTCTTTTTCTTCCCTTTTTATCCCTAATTCAATTGGGTTTAGCTTTTTTTTCGTTTTCAATTGGAGGCTTTATATCATTTACAAGTTAATTTTTCTATCTGATAAAAGAGCACAAATCTATGCTGATAATTCTTGTACTGAGAATTAAAGAATGGTGGGCATCCATTCTGCTAAAATCACCCAAAAGACTGAAGCGTCTAACCATTTTGATTAAAAAATCCAAGCAAAAAAATTATCTATATAATTTAAGGCAAAAGGTTTTTCCTAAAACAGTATGAAATTCTGATAAATTAAAAAAGCAGATATGCCCTGCATACATGTAATAAAATCATGAAGGCACTAAGGTTACCTTCAGATATATCGGCAACGCAGAAGTCTTGAAGAAGGTCTGGATCTGATGCACTGACCATAGCAGTTATAAGAGATAGCCATAAGAGGCAATTTATGACAGCTTTCTGTGTATATGAATTCATACTTCTGAAGATAAGATGAATATTATCTTCAGAAAATAAGATGAATATTATGCAAGTATCAATTACGAAAGAAAATAACCAGAGCTGTGAAATAACCTCCCGAGATTCATTGCCTTTATAGAGGGTGCTGATAAACAAACTTAAGTCAAGTCTGGCATAAAAAACGTTTGCATCTCTGAATAGAATTCAGTGTGAAAGAAAGACCAAGTCATAAGCCATTTATTATTAGTCTTCTGGCTGTGTAGAAAGTCTCAAAAGTTGGTATGACAGGCCATCGTGGAAACCGAATGAAATATAGAGAATCGTCTAAACTGGAGCAAATTTCCTTGCGGTTTATTTTGACGTCTTCTGTCTACGTCACGTAACGCTCACGTTTTGACTCTGGATAGGATATTTTCGTTCCCTGGTGGTTAATGGGGATTTCTCGTTCACGTATTTCTTTCTATCATAATCTTTTTGTTTTGTTACAGTACTTGACGAGAACCGCGTAATGGCAAGTTCGTGTCTTGTGGTTTTCTATTTTTTAATTATTTTATGCATTTATTGTGGAGAGATTATTTGCGACTTTTATTGGAGTGACTATCTATGATGTGAGCATAGAATTGTCAATCTCTAACAAGATCAAAAAGATCAAGAATCCTAGTACGGATAGGTAATTATAATGGATACATTTAAAATTATTGTCTTCAAATCAAATTAAATATATCGTGTGAAAGGGGAATTTTAGATAGATTGTCAAATATCATGTAGAATTGAAGTCAATTATATATTTAGTCTATTAATTTCATCAATATTAAGTGAGGTCATTTGAATTGAGTTCTTAAGAGACATGTGTGTTGAACCTTCCTCCTTCTTCCCACAATCTTAGCCTCTATCTTAAACTCCTCTCTTACCTAAGTCTCTAGTATGGTTGGGAAGTAGAGCATGGTTGGAAAGCAATCTAGTGTGAACAACTATTGCAATGCTTTTCTAAATTAAGTTGTGAGCTCCTCTCAATATTGTTAGGATCAAGGTGTCATCAACCTTATAAAACTTACGTATTTAATTACTTCTATATTGTTTGTAAATCTTTCTTAAGGGATGAGGAATTCACCATTAGTTGTAAATATATTTTACCATCAGAACTTACTAGTATAGTAATTAATTTTCATCAAGAGTGTAGTGCCCCTCTTGTTTGCATCTTGTTAATGTGAGATAGGTGTTTCAGCTTCACCCTATCCTTGTGATTTTTGTGGTGATTGTATTACGACTTTGAATGGTGTGTATGAACCATTGCATGTTCGAGATGAGGTTGCTCAACATGTTGATTGATGGTATTTTCTACATTTATATGTTTGGTTTATATTTATGCTTCAATTTAGTGATATGAATATATATGTTGTGATTTAAATGTGATCTTGATTATTGATGTTTAGAAGAAATGATTTATATGATAGATGTATGGATGTAATCTAATACTTTATGCTATTGAACCTCGTTGGGTGATTATGTTGTGCTTTGGCTATATATACATTGAGCACATGTACTCTTGACGTGTGTTGAGTGGTTGTAGGCATAGGATTATTTCTCCATCCAGTTATAGGTATGAATTGTTCCCAACAGTGGTAAATTTGAAGATATCACACTGAGCCTCCCTATATATTGCCCAATCATACTCAAATCGAGTATTATATGTGCCATGTTTGACCTTTGTTAGGATAAGGTGACATTAACCTTTGTAATCCTATGTCATTTGTATCTCCATGTTCCTTGGAATGTGTTCTAGGGGACATGAGAGAACAATATTAAATTTTGGCATAATGTAATTATATTTTAAAGAGGATTTAATTTTGGCAGAGGTTACACATCAAATACGGATAAGGTGTCTTTCCTAGGTGTCCAAATGGAATATTAAAGGTTTTGGATGAGGATTTCAAGATAAGAGAAAAAACGATGTCTATTGGCATTCCATCAGGGAATGGAAAGGTCATCGAAACATCCAAAAAAAAGGAGATGGATAGGCTATGGGTTAGGCGCCCATGTGAGAGTCTTGAATTTCCAATTAATATTTTATTATGTCTTTTGGTTGTCCAAGAAGAGGGGTGTGGTTTTTTTCAGGTGGTTATGTGCCTCTTGTTTTGGTTTACCATTCATAGTTACCTCTCATAATTTCTATAAATTGGAGCCACATGTGGGATTGTAGTTTCATATTGAGTTCTTGCAGGTAATGGCGTGTTGTCAAGTTGATTAGAGATCAATAGTGAAGTGTATTATTGTGTACTCTCATTCAAAGATTAATAATATAATTGTCCTCTTTTCTCATGTGAAGTTTTTTTCCAAAAGGGTTTCTCCACATAAATCTGGGGTCACATTTTGTTTGTTGATTCTTACATTGTGATGTTTGTTGCAATCACATGTTTATTTTTGATTTGGTAATCGGATTTTCAGATCTGAATTCCCTTGCATAAGTTCACATTGTAGCTTTCCTTCACCTCGTTTATCAACATTTGGTATCATAGCTAATGATTCTATTGAGAGGGGGACGCCTTTCTCTTAAGTGTTGGAAGGTTTTTGGCTACAATGGGAGATTTTGTTTTGTGGTATATTGCAAATTTGTGAAGAAGATTATTTTCCACGGCTTCTACTTCTCACCAAGATGTTGAGAAATTCAATGGCACATGCTACAAGATGTGGAAACTAAAGATGGAGGATCTCCTTGAAGAGAGAGATCAATGGTTGCCAGTTTCACAAGAGAGTAAACTAGTTGCAATGTTTGATGAAGATTGGAATAGTTTATACAAGAAGGCATGAGGAACCATACAATTGTGTCCCACAGATTTTTTCCTCTTTAATTTCACCATAGAAGACACCACATTCAAGTTGTGGAAGAGGATAGGTGATATTTATCAAACTACAAGTTTGTATAACAAATTATATCTCAAAAGATGGTTATATTCATTAAAAATGAAATATGGTGATTCTATTGGAGACCATTTAAATCATTTTAATCTCATTATAAGTTAGCTTGTATTAGTAGATGAAGATAAATGAATCTTGTTTCTTTGTTCTTTGCTCGAATATTGGGAAAATCTAATTGTTGCCATAAGTAGTGGTAATGCAGAGCCAACAATGGACAACATGATTTCCATACTTCTATTAGAGTTCAGATGAGGAGAAAGTTTATGAATGTTTTCTCTCGGGATGCCTTGCATGTGCAAAGAAGGTCCAAAGAGAAAGGGCCTAAAGGGGATAAAAAGAGGGGTAAGTCTAAAGGACGTTCTAAGACCCCTAGAAAAAGCAGAGTAAAGTGTTGGAATTATGGAAAAAGAGGGCATGTGAAGGAGTATAGGAACAAGAAAAAGAATGTTGATTAGGACCACAAAAAAATCTTTTGATGATGATTCTAATGCTTTGTTTATTTTAGAGCTAACTCTATTAGTGATGATGCCTGGCTTATTGATTCGGGTTTCTTCTACCACATGACTCCATACAAGGAGTGGTTTTAAACTTCTTACAAAACATATGATGGGGTAGATGTTTTCCTTGGTGATAGCAACACTAAGAAGATTGTTGGTAAGGGAAAGGTAAATTTGTGTTTCAGTGATGGGAGGATTAAATCCCTTGATGATGTTTTACATATTCCAAGACTTGTGAGAAATTTACTTTCAGTATCCAAGTTGAATGACTCTGGAATGCATGTGATATTTGACAAGTCCAGTTGTAGGTTGGTAAAAGGGATTTTGGTGATAGCTAAAGGATCTTGGATAGGGACTTTTTTTAGGCTAAATATCACTACTTTATGTAACTCTTCCAATGTAACTAGCATTGAAAATGCATGTATGTTGTGGCACCATAGATTGGGTCAAATTGGTGAAAAAGGTCTTAAGGCCATTCTTGATAATAAATTGCTTGACAATATTTATGATTATTTTGTTGGAAAAAATGATTTCTATGAGCATTGTGTGTTTGGTAAATAAAATATATCTTCATTTCCTAATGGAACTAATAAGGCAAAGATATTATTAGAGATCATTCATCCAGATGTATGTGTACCAATGCATGTAGACTCTTTGGGTAAATCTCAGTATTATGTCTCTTTCATTGATGATGTCTCAAGATACACAGGTTTATTCTATGTGTGGGTATGTGCACCAAGATGGTTCCCAAAAAGGGGACTTAAGTGGATAGCTTTTTTTAGAAATTAGGAAATACTGACCTTGGACGTGAAATTGAGGATACTTAGACTCAAAATTTTGAGATGGAACAAAAAGAAGGATTCAAGTGCTCCGAGTCTACTTTCTAAACGACTAATTTATTTTGAAAATGGTTGAGATTAAGGGTTTCAAACGAGGGACGTACACAAATTGGTGTTTTTTTTGTCAAAAAAACATAACATGGCAACTCTTGTACGACCCTCGTACAGTGAACTTTTTTTTAGTATTTTTAAAATCGCAACTGTTAGAAGTTAGCTAATAGTATGTAGTTAATGCATGATTTTTTTGATAATTTTTTAATGAATATTTGATTTTTTACTAATTTGTGAAGTGGACATATCCTAAAAATAGAATTTTGGCCGTGCTACACCTAAAAATTTTGGAAACTAATTGATTTGTTTTTTTTTTTTTAATAAATTTTGTAGAATGGAGTCTAGTTTCTAAAAATGTAATTTATTTGAAAAATTGATGAACGGTTAATTTATAACGAAAAAAATACCAAACACTGTTTTTTGGCCAAAAAAAGACATACATCTAAAATAAATTATGGATGAAAGACTTAATGTTTTCATAAAGTGAAAAAAATTACATCGTTGGATAGCTAAGAGATAACCCAACATTACCCATGTGCTCGATATTTTTGATATTGAACCACATGCAATCCTGACGGTGAGCACAAACTCGATTATGAGAAATATGGTGGATTTTTTAAAAACACGTCTCTGATCGTTGGGAATGCGCTCCAAGCCTTTGGGTTGGTATTCCAAGTCAAATACCAAGCCTAAGGCTCGGGAATTCCCAAAGCAAGATATAACGTGAGCGTGTTATAACGCGCTCGCGTTATATCTCACTTTTGACATGTTTTTTGCTTATGCGGGGAACATGTCTACTAGCACATAACGCGAGCACATTATAACGCGCTCGCGCTATGTCTTACTTTATGTTAAATGCCAATATATTAATGTATGTTGATATATTTTTATGTACATGTATGTATGCATGCTTGTATGGATGTAAGATTATATGTACATATGTATTATGCTTGTATGTATGCATTTATGTATGTCTTTAGATGAAGGGAGAATTTAGAGAGAGTCTAGAGAGATGGAGAGGGGGTTGAAGTGAGAGTTTAAGAGAGAGGGAGTGGGAGAGAAGGGGTTGGATTGAGGGGGACTTAGCTAGGTAGGGTGGGAGGGATAGAGGGAGGGAGAGAGGGGGGGTCGGAGAGAGAGAATTGAGGGAGAGGGAGAGAGAGAGACAAAGAGAAAGAGAGGGTTATGTAGGTAGGGTGCAAAAGGGAGAGACTTGAGAGTGTGAGAGGGAGAGACTTGAGAGTGTGAGGGGGGTGAGAGGGAGAGACTTGAGAGATAGGTAGTGAGAGGGAGTGTGAGAGAGAGGGAGTTTGAGAGAGATGGAGTGTGAGAGAGAGGGAGTGCGAGAGAGAGGGAGTGTGAGTGAGAGACCTAAGAGAGGGAGAGGGTGTGAGAGGGAGTGACCTGATAGAGGTATAGAAAGAGGTGGGTGGAGTGAGAGGGACTTATCTAGGCAGGGTTGGAGGGATAGATAGAGAGGGGAGAGAGACAAAGAGAAAGTTACCTAGGTAGGTTGCTAGATGGAGAGACCTTAGAGAGAGAGGGGGTGGGAGGAAGAGACATGAGAGAGAGGGAGAGAGAGGTAGTGGGAGAGAGTGGGATGGAGTGGGAGGGACATAAAGATAGATGGATAGAGGGAGTGAGAGAGGGTGGTAGGGATTGATTGAACGAGAGGTACACAGAAAGAGGGAGATGATAGATAGAGACAATTAGAGAGGGAGGGAAGGAGGGAGAGGTGAGATGTATAGATAGAGAGAAAGTGATAGGGGTTGAGGGTATAGGGTTGAGGATTAGGGTGGAGGACCTATAGGGTTGATGATTTCTAGGGTATTAGGGTTTAAGGTTTGAGGGTTGAGGGAATAGGTTTGATGGTAGAGGGTATTTGGTTGAGGGTATAGGGTAGAAGATTTAAGGTTTAAGCATTTAGGGTTGAAGGGTTTGGGGTTAAGGGTTTAGGGTTAAGGGTTTACTTGGTTGAGGGTAGAGGGTTTAGGGTATAGGTTTGAGGGTATATGGTTGAAGGATTAGGTTCAGGGTCCAATGTAAGGGGTAGAGGGTTTAGGGTTTAAGGATCAGAGGGTTGAGGGATTAAGGGCTGAGGCTGAGAATTGAGGGCTGAGGGTTTAATGTATAGGGTGCAAGGGTAGAGGGTTTAAGGGTTGAGGGTTGAAGATTGAGGGTTTAAGGTATAAGATCAAAGGATTAGGGTTGAGGGTCCACTATATAGGGTAGAGGTTATAGGGGTTGAGAGATTAAGGATTGAGGGATTAGAGTTTAGGGTAGAGAGTATTGGGTTGAGGGTAGAGGTTAAAGGGTAGAGGGTAGAGGGTAAAGGGTTTAACAGTTTAGGATTTAAGGGGTTAGGGTTGAGGGTCGAGGGTTTAGGGTTGAGTGTTTAAGGGTTTAAGGGTTGAGGGTTTAAGGGTCAAGAGGGTTGAGGGATTAGGGTAGAGAGTTTACTAAGTGGGTTTAAGGGTTGGGGGATTAGGGTTGAGGGTAGAGGATTGGCGGTAGAGGGTAGAGGGTTTATGGGTTAGGGCTTAAGGGTTTAGGGTTTAGGGATGAGGGATTAATAGGTTATAGGGTAGAGGTTATAGGAGTTGAGGGATTAGGGTTTAAGGGTTGAGGGTTGAGGGATTAAGAGGGTATAGGGGTTGAGGGATTAGAGTTGAAGGGTTGAGGGTCTGAGGGATTAAGAGGGTATGGGGGTTGAGGTATTAGGTTTTAAGGGTTGAGGGTTGAGGGTTGAGGGATCAAGAGGGTATAGGGGTAGAGGGATTAGGGTATGGGGGTTGAGGGTTGAGGGATTAAGAGGGTATGGGGGTTGAGGGATTAGGGTTTAAGGGTTGAGGGTTGAGGGATTAAGAGGGTTGAGGGGTTGAGGTATTAGGGTTTAAGGTTTGAGGATTGAGGGTTGAGGGATTAAGAGGGTATAGGGGTTGAGGGATTAGGGTTTAAGGGTTGAGGGTTGAGGGATTAAGAGGGTATAGGGGTTGATGGATTAGGGTTTAAGGGTTGAGGATTGAGGGTTGAGGGATTAAGAGGGTGTAGGGGTTGAGGGATTAGGGCTTAAGGGTTGAGGTTTGAGGGATTAAGAGGGTTGAAGGGTTGACCCTCTATCTTTCTCCCACTCTCACTCTCTCTCTCTCCCTCCCTCTCTATCTCCCACTCTCCCCCTCTCTCCCTCCTAGTTTCTCTTTCTCCCACTCTCCCCCACTCTCACCATCTCTCCCTCCCTCTCTATCTCCCACTCTCTTGGTCTCCCACCCTCCGCTTCTCCCCTTCTCCCACTCTCCCGCACTCTCTCCCACTCTATCTCCCACTCTCCCCCTCTCTCCCTCCCACTCAAATTCAAGCAGTGCAAAGTTGCAAAGTGGTGCAACTTTCGTTCTGCAACTTGTGTGACCAAGCGAACTATTTCAACACATCTAAATATGTATTTTTACACTAGGCATGGTCCTCTTTCATACTAAAACACGTGGAATCGCTCTGAGCTATGTTCCACCGGATCAATCCCTGAAGGGTCCAAAGTGCAAAATTGTTGTAAAATTCATCATGCTATTACTTGGATACCGTTACACTTAGAAACTTCTCATTTGATCCTACAAGAAGGTGTTGGGCCTCTCTAGAAAAACCTCTCTCAATTTTGGCTATTTTGAAGTGGTTTTCTCATGGCGGTGGATTTTCACTTGATGGAAAAAGTGTCAAATTCAAGCAGTGCAAAGTTGCAAAGTGGTGCAACTTTCGCTTTGCAACTTGTGTGACCAAGCAGACTGTTCCAACACGTCCAAATAGGTATTTTTATGGTAGGCATGGTTTCGTTTCACACCAAAACACGTGGAATCGCTCTGAGCTACATTCCACCAGATCGATCCCTTAAGGGTCCAAAGTGCAAAATGGCTGGAAACTTCAACATGCTATTACTCACATACCGTGGCACTTAGAAACTTCTCATCTGATCCTACAGAAAGGTGTTGGGCCCCTCTACAAAACCTCTCTCGGTTTTGGCTATCTTGGAGTGGTTTTCTCGTGGTGGTAGATTTTCACTTGATGGAAAAAGCATCAAATGCAAGTCGTGCAAAGTTGGAAAGTGGTGCAACTTCCGTTCTGCAACTTTTGTGACCAAGCGGACTATTCCAACACGTATGAATAGGTATTTTTACATTAGGCATGGTCCTCTTTCACACTGAAACACGTGGAATCACTCCGAGCTATGTTCCGCCGGATCGATCCCTTAAAGGTCCAAAGTGCAAAATGGCTACAAACTTCAGCATGCTATTACTTGGATACCGTTACCGTGACACTTAGAAACTTCTTGTCTAATCCTACAGAAAGGCGTTGGGCCCCTCTAGAAAAACCTCTCTCGATTTTGGCTATCTTGGAGTGATTTTCTCGTGGCGGCAGATTTTCACTTGATGGAAAAAGCATCAAATGCAAGCAGTGCAAAGTTGCAAAGTGGTGCAACTTCCATTCTGCAACTTGTGTGACCAAGCGGACTGTTCCAACACATCCGACTAGGTATGTTTACGCTAGGCATGGTTCTTTTTCACACTAAAACACATGGAATTTCTCTGAGCTATGTTCCACCGGATCGATCCCTTAAGGGTCCAAAGTGCAAAATGGCTACAAACTTCAACATGCTATTACTTGGATACCGTTACACTTAGAAAATTCTCGTGTAATTGTACAAAAAGGTGTTGGGCCCCTCTAGAAAAACCTCTCTCAGTTTTAGCTATCTTAGAGTGGTTTTCTTGTGGCGGCAAATTTTCACTTGATGGAAAAAGCATCAAATTCAAGCAGTGTAAAGTTGCAAAGTTGTGCAACTTTCATTCTGCAACTTGTGTGACCAAGCGGACTGTTCGAACACGTCCGAATATGTATTTTCATGCTAGGCATGGTCCTCTTTCGCACCAAAACACGTGGAATCACTTTGAGCTATGTTCCATTGGATCGATCCCTGAAGGGTCCAAAGTGCAAAATGGCTGCAAACTTCAGCATGCTATTACTTGGATACCGTTATACTTAGAAACTTCTCATCTGATCCTACAGGAAGGCGTTGGGCCCCTCTAGAAAAACCTCTCTTGGTTTTTCCTATCTTGGAGTGGTTTTCTCGTGGCGGCGGATTTTCACTTGATGGAAAAAGTGTCAAATTCAAGCAGTGCAAAGTTGCAAAGTGGTGCAACTTTCACTCTACAAATTGTGTGACCAAGCAAACTATTCCAACACATCCAAATATGTATGTTTATGCTAGGCATGGTCCTCTTTTGCACTGAAACATGTGGAATCGCTCTAAGCTATGTTCCATCGGATCAATCCCTTAGGTTGGAGGAGTCTAAAGTTGCAAATTTGTAAGTTTCTTAAAGCAACAAATTTGAAATGATATTGAATGGCCCAGTTAGCACTCATTACATCTAGGTGATGCTCATAGAGGTGAGGCACTTGGCCTTCCCAGGAGGTCACCCATTCCAGTATACTCCAGCTCAAGCGCTTAACCACAAAGTTTTTTCCCCAAGGTTAAGCCCACTTAGCTTGCAACCCCATTTGCAAAACCTTCAGCAAGTGTTGTGCCTTATGAAACATTCATTATAGAGCCCCTTTAGCTCATTAATTGATAAGTAGGAGGTATTTTCTACAATGTGTCAAATTGTGATATTGCTATCAGGATTCCATTGAGCAGTCATTTGTAGTATTAGATATAGCTCTAGCTTCTACAATACTGCACATGATTGTAGACAGTTTCAAAGATCTAGATGACATCAATAGTTCACATTACTCAAGAAGGATGAACATCTTAAAGACATTTGCAGAAATCAAGACAAGTAACCTTCTTGTGGACTTAGGGTTGCAATATTTGATCTACAACATGTTCCACCATTTCTTCAGTAGGATCAAGAACACACATGTAATGAAGGTGTGTTTGTAGCCATGAAAGATTATGGTTCGAACTATCCAGAAGAGTGATGTTTTATCTCGACCAACCATATATATACCATGGTTTGTTTGGAAACAAGGATGGGTTCTCTCTTCATCGGCATATACATTATTCCATGATGTGTTCACACCAGTGTTACAAGACTAGGACTCACCTCGAACTTGACAAGCCATTTTTTGACTTGGACTCGGGCTCGGAGCCTAGACTCGACAAATAGAAAAACCTAAGAAATTCAAATATTTTTAAGGATTTAAAACTTGTTTCATGCACCCTTTAATAAATAAACCTTAAAGACACAATAGCATCATCAAATAGAAATTACTATGATCCCATACACAAACATACATCAATCACATAAGTATAAGCACAAATTTTAGCTAAAGGAAATAACACATTTAGATATATAAATATTGTGATATTGCTATCAGGATTCAATCATGTAGTTTTACAAGTCAAACTCATTGACCCATGATTCATCAGTAGTGGTTCACAAGAACCCATCTCTCATGATAATGAATGGTTCATAAGGAGGAAGATAAATCTTCATACATTTCTTCTATCACAAATGAGATAAGTGCTTGGTTTCATGAAGGTCATGAGACAACCATTAATGGGGAGTGGATACATGAAGAACTGATGGAGAATGATAATGGCTTCAGACCTCTATAAAGGAAAAAAAAATTGTTTCAATGATGCAAGAGGTTTTTGGTTTCACTACCAAAATGAGCCTATGAAGAATGCATGTGAAACTCCTTTTGACCTTGAGGGTGTTCTTACTCCATCTCAAGGATCATGCATTGAGGATGACATAGATCAATGCTAGGGCTAACCAATTAATAAGTATACACGTGAATATGTCAAACATGTACATGTCAATAAGGGAAGTACAAGTACTCAAAAACATGTAAGCCTCAAAAAGTATACACACGAATACATAGTATACACAAATTAAAACAAAGTATATGCACGAATACAAGGTATATGCATGAAAACATGTAAGCCAAAAAGTATACACTTGAATGCATGTAAGTCACAAAGTATACACATAAGTTGTAAAGTATACACTTGAATACATGTAACTCATATCTATTGAACCATCAATTTAGAATGCAAATATGGACAGGCATCGATAAAAGATATTTGTATTAACCAAATAGCCATGTAGGCATACATCAATATATGTCGATATAAGTATGAAATATATGTACAAAATAGCCATATAGGCTTACGAGAATGCCATCTAGGCATACAATGTCAAATATGTCCAATAAAAAATATGTACAAAACTGCCATGCAGGCATACAACAAAGGACTCTGGAATCAAAAGTCATTGCTCTCCATGCCCTGGAAATAAAATATTTCCCTTTCCTTTTCACTCGGATGGCGATAGGTCTATCACTCATTTTTGTTGCACTCGTGGAGTGCTCCTGCTACTCCTCCTAGGGTTTAGTTCATGGTGAAGTTTTAACTGTTACAATAAGAAGTAAAGACATGAATATATAGAAATTACATTATAAAAAATGATATATTTGACAAAATAATCACTTACAGCCATCTCACGATCTCTCTCCATGAGGGAAATATTCTCACACCCATGCTCAGGCGTGCTCAAGCCCTGTATAAACCATACAAATAGAAATTAAACTACATGAATCAATAATGGTTTGATTTTTCACTAACTAACATCTATAACAACAAATGTAAATTGAAATTTACTAATTTGCCTCATACCTCTTCTATCAGATCCATCAAGGATTGTATAGCAGATGTCACACCAATATACATTACCCTCGTCACATTCATAGGTGTATCGTCTCGCAACAACTAAAAATAAAACAACAAATTATTCAACGTAATCAACGATGTGCATGTATAAACTACACAAATCTATTAAGTACTTGATTCATTAGTTAAACTCTTTATTCTATTACCTATATGAAGGTTTGAGTAAATCCACCACCACTAGGAAGTGTTCCATCAAAACCTCCAATATTAGTCTATTCAACATCCAAAATTGCATATTAAATTACCATTCGTAAAACAATGCCATTAACATGCAATAAATTTATAATTGTTTACTAGTTACATACCCTAGCGATAGGTGTACTGCAGAAATTGGTTGGTGGGGGGCTGGTGTATCCAGTCTCAACACTGAGACCCTGCAATTTTATTAAAATCATAAAACATTTTTAGTTAATCTTGCATTTCAAAATTAAAATTTTATAAATTAAATTCAATGAACACATGCACTAACTTTTACCTAACTATCAATGCCATATGCCTCATGCAAAATGTTAGCTGCCCTCTCCATCTCCATAGCTACAGACGGATCCTACGTACCAGTCTCCTGAGGTTCAGTGGGGTCATGTGAACAAGTAGCCCCACAAGATTGACACACATGTGTTCGAAAGCCACCACTCGAAGACTCCCCTGGATGGCACTATAGAATAGGGCTAGTATGATGTCTGACACTCTAGGTCAAAGTGTTGATTGCCTGCAATTTCTCTACATTAGCACTTTCCTTCATGACATAAGGCATAACAATGTGCTCATGAGGTGGCCTAGTGAGAGCTTGTCTACCTTTCTGCATAGGATCCGGCTGTGCACCAGGTCTATCCTGAGTTGACCCCCCACCTCTCCCCTAGAAATCCCTCATATCAAAATAATTTGGGATTTTATTCAATATGAACTCACTGTATAGTTTCCTAAGGAAATATTGCGGGACCTCACAATTGTCGCACGGTGGGTAATCGAAGACCATGTACCACCTATCATAAAACCAGTCCCTAATTTGTCGGTGGTGGCACCAATGGATAGGAAACCTTTCGCATTGAGGGTAAGATTTTGATTTGTGCGCGAGTCAGTGAATAATGAGCACAAATCACCTTTTGTAATTTTTAAATCTTTCACATCCTTGTATGATAGTTTATTTGCATAATAGTCCCTAGTCGCCTGCCTCCTATCTTCCCATCCAGTTATTTGTTTACTAATTGAATCTACATTTTCTAACATATCTTTCAATGAATTTGCTAGGGTGATATTTTATGTGGTTGAACCATTTGGATCACTCAACCTATTGATCAAATCCTCATTTTTTTTTTTGTTGTTCTCAATTTCACTCATTAAATTTTGTTGAGTGCCAAGAGGGGGTTGAGTGATTGGTGGAGGAGGTTGATGTTGTGGTTGATTTTGATCTTGAGGATTTGGTTGGTCTTCCTGTTGAGGATTTTGAGGGTTTGTAGGTTGATTTGCATCTCCTAAAAATTGAAAAACAATATATATCAAATTCAACCTAAAACTAACAATTTCAAAACAAAAACCATAGAATCCTTACCTCTCACAGCTCCTTGTCGTCATGGCACCATCGTTGGGAAGAAATACGAATTGTTGGTAAAGAGATTCTCCTCCTAGAATGTGAGCACGATATTGTGAGGTTTTTGGCCACGGGTGCAACAAAAAAACCAGTCGAAATGCAAATGAGAGATTTGCATTTGTTTTTTTTCTTTTAATAGTCAATAACGCGAGCACGTTATAACGCGCTCACGTTATTTCTTTGTAGTTGCTGAGACCTAGTCTAGGCTTAACAGAGACATAACGTGAGCGCGTTATAACGCGCTCGCATTATGGTTTTCCAACTTTTTTTTTTAGGGTGTCCACGGAATTGCTACCCATTTACATGCACCCGCCCGTGTTCTAAATCTAAATTTTCACTAATTTTAAGCAATTTAAGGCCTTAATTGAGAAGTAATCATATTATAAGACAAAAGTGGTGAAATCTAACAATAGGGGTGAATACTGTTCCAAGGAATTTGATGAGTTTTTTAAGCATGTAGGTATTGTTCGATAGAAGACGACTCCTTATAATCCCTGAAAAAATGGGGTAGTAGAAAGAATGAACTGAACCTTGATGGAAAGAGCTAGGAGAATGTTGAGCGGTGCTAAGCTTGACACATGCTTTTGGACAAAAGCAGTTGGTACTTCTTGTTATTTGATTAATAGATATCTTTGTCCAGCTCTTGTTGATAACAATCCTTATGAAGTCTGGATACATAGAAAACCTTTTGTTTCACACTTAAGGGTCTTTGGTTGTGAGGAGTTTTTCACATGCATCAAGAGAAGCAATCTAAACTAGATCCAAAAGCTCGAAAATGCATCTTCGTTGGCTATGGTGAGAATGTAAAAGGTTATAAGCTTTGGAATACTCTAACTTGAAAAATGATCTTTTCTAGAGATGTGATTTTCAGGGTGTTTAGAGCTTACTCAAGAGAAGAACAAACAAGGGAGAAAGACAAAGATAGTGCACTTTGAGACAAAGATTGAGAAGGAATATGCACATGTGGAAGAAAAATCAAATGGATCTAAGGATGGAGAAGAAGATGAGGGTTCAGATAGTTTAGAGGTTGCACAGAATTAGCACATAGAAGAAGAGGAATAGGTAGATCCCATTACTCCTACCTTGAGTTGGTCCACAAGGCAACAAAATCTAGTTGACAGTTATAGCCTATCAGATTTTTCGTTGTGTATTTTCTTTGTTAAGTATTGGTGATGAACATAGATCCTACAAGGAGGCTCTCTCTTCAAAGGAAAGTGAGTCTTGGTTGCAGGCCACCTAGGAGGAGATGGTGGCTTTGGATGGGTATGTGCAAGATCGTCATAGAAAAAATAGGCCCTTAAGTGGCAATAAAATTCAAAAAATCAGAGTTAGGCAACTTGACGTAAAAATTTGAATAAATTATCTATATTATTTCAAAAATATGTAAGAATAGAATATGTAGAAAATTGAATTTAGTTTCTAAACTACTAGGTTTATTTAAAAATAAAAAAAATCTATTTGGTGAAAATTTGAAATTTCAATGCAGTAGTACTTAAATTTCAGGGAAAAAATAAGTACGTGTCTGTCTAACCACCCTATCCAGAATAAAATGATAATATTTTTTTATAATATTTTAGATGTACGTAGAGGACTCATGTCCCGATGTGATGCATATTTTTTTGTAATTTTTTTCCAAGTAAATAATTAATTATGATTTTTTTATTGAAACTTTTAAAAAATATAAAAACTCGTATGTCTGACCACCTTAACTTGGTCCAAACTTCATGAAACTCAATTATTTATTTTTTAATCCTATATTATGTGAAGCATATAATGTGACGCATGTTTCAAATTCAAAAAATGTGATACCGTTTGAAAGCTATAGATTTTTTGCAATCAACCTAACAATTAGGACTTTAGTCGTAATTCAAATAGAAAATGAATAATAATGATGTATTAAATTCAAAGTAAAACATAATTTATATTGGTGGAAAGCTGAAAATCTCATTTAAAAACTCTTTTCATTTCATCAATTTTGGGTTAAAAAAAAGTCATCGACCACATGGGTCATCATATCACTTACATATCACCACTTTTTGGCCCATCATGATCCTGCACATACCTGGATAGTTGTGACACCTGGGATCTTGTTCGTTTGCACAAAGGAAGGAATCCCATTGGATTCAAGTGGGTATTTAAAAATAAATTTGGAGTAGATGGCCGGTTAGAGTGGTACAAGGCCAAATGGTGGCTAAGGTCTACTCCCAGAGAGGGAGTTTATTTTGGTGAAATTTTCTCTCTTGTTGCTAAATTAACTTCTATTAGATTCCTATTATCTATTGTTGTTGCTTGTGCTTTTGAGATAGAGCAAATGGATGTTAAAATTTATTTCTTGTATGGGGATCTTGAGGAGGAAATTTATATGTGATAGCCTAATGGTTTTGTTGTGAAAGGAAAAGAACAAAATTAGTTTGCAAGTTGAAGAGATCTTTGTATGGTTTGAAATAGGCACCCAAGATGTGGTACCAAAATTTTGATTCTTTTTCATTGTAGTTGGGTTTTCTTAGGAGTGAAGAGGATCATTGTGTATACATTAATTAAGGTTATTGATGATCAAATTTTAATTATTGTCTTGTATGTTGATGATATGTTGTTCATTGATAACAACAAGGTGATGATTAGTGAGCTCAAGACACAACTTTCTAGCACATTTGATATGAATGACTTGGGAACTACAAAATATATTCTTGGGATGGAGATCAGTAGAGATCGAGCTCACACAAAGCTTTGGTTGAGTTAGAGTAAGTATGTTGATACCATTTTGCAAAGGTTCAATATGCATGGTTGTAAGATAGTTAGTATTCCATTTCCGATTGGTACTTGGTTGAGCTTAGATATGTTTCATAATTCTAATGATGATTTTGAGGATATGTTTATGGTTCACTATGCTAGTTTTACTGGTAGTTTGATGTATATAACATTTTGCAGTAGACCAGATATAGCCCAAGTAGTGGGAGTTTTAAGTAGTTTTGTGTCTAACCATGACAGAGTATTGGAATTTTGTTAAGAGGGTGTTTAGATATTTGTCGGGTACTTCTGATTACTATTTGGTTTATCATGGTATTGATGATGTGGATAATTCATTGGACATAAAGGGTTTTTTGATGCAAATTGGGCAGGTGACTTGAATAGTTGAAGGTCCACCAGTGAGTATGTATTTACTTTTTTTGGAGGAGCAGTGAGTTGGATGAGTAAGAGGCATCTCACAATTGATTTGTCAACCACTGAAGTATATTACATGGTTTCTATACATCTATACATGTCTCTAAGGAGGAAATATGGTTACAAAGTCTTGGTAATGGCATTAGTTTCGATTTCAAGACAATCAGGATTGGATATGATAGTCTGAGTGCTATTTGTTTGACCAAAAAACCTATGCATCATGCTCGTACTGAGAATGTTGATGTACAGTATCACTTTTTGCAAGAGATGGTTGAGAACAGTAAAATCTTGATAGAAATATTAGACACTTTGAATAATGTTGCAAATTCTCTTATGAAGCCAGTGACTACATTTAAGATGCTCTCTTGGTACAATAAGGCCCTGAGACTTCATCAGTGTACTTGATTTTATGTGTTTGTATCTCTTGGATGTAATTACAATATATAATGTCAAGTGGGAGAATGTTAGGATAAGGTGACATTAACCTTGTAATCCTATGTCACTTGTATGTCTCCACATTCCTTGGACTATGTTCTAGGAGACATGAGAGAAAAATATTAAATTTTGGCATGTTGCAATTATATTTTAAAGAGAGGATTTAATTTTGGTGGAGGTTACACATTAAATATAGATAAGGAATATTTCCTAGGCATCCAAAATGGAATATGAAAGGTTTTGGACCAAGATTTTAAGATTGGAGAAGAAAAGGTGTCTATTGGTGTTCCATCGGGGAATGGAAAGGTCACCAGAACATCTGGAAGAAAAGGAGATGGATAGGCTATGGGTTAGGCACCCATGAGAGTCTTGAATTTCTAATTAATATTTTATTATGAATTTTGGCTATCCAAGAAGAGGGGCATGTGTTTTCGCATGTGGTTTTGTGCCTCTTGTTTTGGTTTACCATTCATGTTTTTACCTCCCACAATTTCTATAAATTGGAGCCATGGGATGGTAGTTTCATATTGAGTTCTTGCAAGTAACAGGGTGTTGTTAGGTTGATCAGAGATTAATAGTGAATTATATTATTGTGTACTCTCATTCAAAGATTAATAATATACTTTCCATCTTTTCTTGTGTGGAGTATTTTCCTGAAAGGGTTTCTCCATGTAAATCTAGTGTCACATTTTGTTTTGTTATTTTTTATATTGTGATGTTTGTTGCAATCACATGAACTTATTTTTGATTTGGTAATCTAATTTTCAGATATGAATTCCCTTGCATATGTTCATATTGTAGCTTTCCTTCACCTTGTTTATCAATAGCCTTATGTGAACTTGAATTCGAGTTAGGAGTAATTCCAAAATCCCTATGTGTTGTGAAATGCCAGTGTATGCTTGATTTAAATGATTTCCTAATTTTATGTTTTTCATAAAAATATTTAATGAGTTGCATATTGCATGATTTAATCATATTTTAATCATGAAAGAAGATCAATGTAAAATATCTAAATGGTAGTTTAAATTTCCCTTTTTGAATGTAAAGAAATGTTTGATGAGTTAGATTATTTTTATGTCTAATGGTTATTTCCCTAAAAAAAATGGGAAAATTAGTTAATTAATTTTGGAAAAACCTTGGGGTAGGAATGTGTATTTATATTCAATCTAGTTGTATTGTTAAATAATTGCAAACGAATGAACGTAAATTAATTAATTTGTTAGATCCAAAAAATTAGGAATTTAAAATAAAGAAAACTTAGAAAATAGTGGGAGAACAAATGAGTTAAAGGGAAAAAAGGACTTAAGATTTTATTTATTCTTTGTTTTTGGGGAAAATGGGCACTCAAAACCCTCTTCTTGCTAAATTTTGGAAATGGAATTGGGAATGTGTTTCTGAATGGAATTGAATGGAATTAAATGAGATTGGATGCAATGGAATAGGAATGAGAATGTGATTTCGGTTAGATTTGTGGATTCATTGGGTGTCCTTGAAGTGTTGTCCAATTTGGTTTTTGGCAAAAAAATGAGGTATCTCACTAATTTCTTTTCAATTAGTCATTTGTTTTTAATTTGAAATGTTGGAATAGGACTAGAGGAGTGTTAAAACCTCCCAATACATTTCATTTGGAAAATTTACATGTTGTAGGAATTGTTTTAGGATTTTTTTGAAATTTTCCAAATTATGTGGTTATAACTCCCAATTTTTCAAGGAATGCGTAAAATGTGGGGTTGACCTTAAAAGTGTGTTGTTGGGCATATTTAGAGCCAAAGGTTATTTTTAGATTCTTGAAATTAGAAAATTAGATGTTTGAAGAAATTTTAATGAAGTCTTGAGAAATTTTTTGGTTTTTGGTATGTTAAAATATTGAGAAAATTTGAAGGTTTCCAATGAAATATGATGAATTTGATTGTTTGTACAAAAGTGTACTTCATGAATTATTGAAATAGTTCTTGTGGAAACATGTTAAGAAATTTGGATGAAAATGATTTTTTTTCATTATTTTTCATGCCACTCATTTGAGAGTGTGAAGAGCCTAAAAATAAGTTACTAGAGAGAAGGCATGGGAGTGGCTCCCAATGTGTCCTTGACCCAAAGTAGAAAGTAGGTTGATTATGGGTGGGGATTCATTTAATCAAGTGATAATTAATGAAACATGGGAAATTAATTAACATATCATGGATGCCCCTCTCATGCCTTGAATTCTTATAAAGGCTAAGGATGTTTAGGAAGACATGCTAGCTTAAGGATTTTGGGTCTTGTAAGGTCAAGTACTCTCATCTATATGAGAGAGGTACTATATTCTACACATGCCATACCAATGAGCACCATAATGGCACTACCTACTACTTCTCTAGCATCTTACTCTAGTGTCTGGGTATGTGTAGGATCATCATGGAAAAAACAGGTCCTTAAGTGGCAAAAATTCAAAAAAATCAGAGTTAGGAAACTTGACATAAAAATTTGAATAAGTTATCTATATTATTTCAAAAATATGTAAGCATAGAATCTATAGAAAATTAAATGTAGTTTCTAAACTACTAAGTTTATTAAAAGAAAAATCTATTTGGTGAAAATTTGAAATTTCAATGCAATAGTACTTAAATTTTAGGAAAAAAATAAGAAGTAGGTGTCTATCTGACCGCCCTAACCACAATAAAATAATAATAGTTTAGATATAAGTAGAGGACATATGTCCCGATGTGATGCATATTTTTTTGTAATTTTTTTCCAAGTAAATAATTAATTATGAATTTTTTATTACAAATTTTAAAAAATATAAAAATATGTATGTCTGACCACCTTAACTTAGTCAAAACTTCATGAAATTCAATTTTTTTTTAATCCTATAGCGTGTGAAGCATAGAATGTGACACATGTTTTAGATTCACAAAATGTGATATTGTTTGAAAGATATAGATGTTTTTCAATCAGCCTATCAATCAAGACTTTACTCTTAATCCAAAAAGAAAATGAACAATAATTATTTATTAAATTCAAAGTAAAGAATGATTTATATTAGTGGAAAGTTGAGAACCTCCTTTAAAAACCCTTTTTGTTTCATCAATTTTGGGTAACAAAAAAGTCATCATCCACATGGGCGAAGTCTAGAAAAGCAAGGTAAACTGTTAAACACATTTTTTGTGTTGACTTCTTAAGATTGGCATGTCCTAGCCAAATTCTGAAGCAAGCCTGAGGCTAATCCCTAGGTAGTAAGGTTTGTGTCAGACATATCGGATATCTGATGCAAATCGGATATATGATTCAAATTGGATATCCGATTCAAATAGGATTCAAATTGGATATTAGATTTATTTTATATATGATTTTAAAAAATGCAATAAAGTTTATAACATATGATTTAAAAAATGCAATAAATACTTTATATTTTATTTTAATATTTCTAGTTTAGAATATACAATATATAACTTATAATTTAATATATAATATACAATTTATCATAATCTCTTACAAAATTATGTATAATATATAATATATTATATTATTATTTATAATATTTAAGTATTATTTATATATTTTAGTTAATTTATATATATATATATATATTAAGTTAATATATAAAATATTATATAACTAATTAGTATTACTAATATATAAAATATTTAAATATTATATCTTTCCCTCTCTCTCTCCCTCCCTCTCTCTCTCCCTCCCTTTCCCTCTCTCCCTCTCTTGGACCCTTCTTCCCCTCTTCCCCTCTCCCTTCCCCCTCTTAATTCTCTCTCTCTCTCTCTCTCTCTCTCTCTCTCTCTCTTTATCCCCTTCTAGGTTTGGAGAAGTTCTAGGTTTGAATCCCACTAAATGTGCTACCAACCATTTGAAAGGTATCATATTTTGATTGGTCCATGTGGCAACTTCTGAGTTGTCCACTTCACCACCCTGCCACGCCAACAATTGCCATGTCATCAAGTTGTACTGCCATGTCACTGCCAACTATGCCTGCCACATCACTATTTGTATTGCCATGTTGTTATGATGATGTCATCATATGCCACATGTCAGCTTGAGAGCCTGCCATGTGTCATCATGAGAGGCTGCCACATCATCATGCAATGCAATCAATATGTTTTTTTTGAAACTTTGACCGACCATAACTTGCACATATGGACTCCGATTGACGTGATTCAAGCAATGCAAGAATCATCTCGACAAGCCCTTTGACATGACACCATTTCCATCCACATTTGGAATGATTAGTTCTTTTGGCTAAGAATATCCCCCCTGGATTCCCCTATTTCGTTGAAACTTCAGCAGACTATAACTTTTGCATACGAACTTCATTTGAGCCTATTCAAATTATGTTGGATAGCTCTCAACGATCTCTATGCAATGGAGTCAATTTTATCAAGTTTTGAGAACTTAAAAATTTGAGGTACACAAATCCATTTAGATCAAATCCTTATTTTGTCTACTATAACCTTGACCCTAACCCTAACATTAACCCTAATCATAACCATAACCCTAATCCTAATCCTAATCCTTGTTAGAAACCAAGATCAGACATACAAACCTAAACACCTTCCACAAAAGAGAAAAACAATGAAAAAGCAGAGCTTTGCATGAAGATGTACAAATTGATATATTCAGGAATTCAAATATTACAATGAGATGATTTTCTTTATAAAAGAAAAGTATGCAACCCTAATGTTGACCTAAAAAAACTCAACTAAATAAAGCTTACCTATTAATAAGTAAACTAATTATTACCTAAGCAAAACCGAAGTAAAGTTATGCAAGTGTAATTAAATATTAATTACACTAACACCCCCCCATAAGTGCAACTTAGGGAGACTAAATAAGCATGCACCTAAAACTAAGATGAATGGGTCTCGACAACAAGGCCTGATCAGGTACCCATGCACAAATGCAATAATGAGGTAGAGAAGGAAAACCCAGTGGGACAACCCCCCCACAATGAGATGACTGTTGCAAAGAAGCACTGGAAGAACACTGTGGAGTAACACTGGAACCGCAATCCAGCAAGCAAGGAAAGATACTTTTGTCTACAAGAAATCATATCGGAATCATAATAATGCAACAATAGACCCGATGCCATTGAACACTCGAAAACACCAAACTGGAACAACCCTGGAATCCATAAAGCAACAAATGATGATATGATGATGACAGAATCTGGAAGCTGTGAATCTCGATGCCGATGCCAAACTAAGAATAATTTTTTTCCATGGGAACAAGTACCATAAAGACTCAGGAACATTAACCACAAATTTAGTGGCCCTCAAACTGAGATGGATCCGATGTGTCAAGCTAAGACAAAATATGGCCAAAAGAAACTAAGAAACTAGATTAAAACCCATACGAGTTGTCATCAAAACAAGATGAAGATCAAAGTGCATGCACACTCTAATCAGATTATTATGCAAGAAACCCCTTCTGATGGAACTTTATATCAGTTCATTTATTACAATACCCAATGATTGCAAAAGAAGAGAATGCATAAAAATGCATAAACATAATATAAAAATAAACCTCATATATGTGTAGAGGACTGAACCATCTTTCCAATTCCATAAGAATGGTGAAAAAAGGATCACCGAGTCAAAAGATATGCCCTCCGGAGTGAAAACAACAATATCTGAGTTCAAAGACCTGCAAAATAAAATTGGAGGAAAATCAGAGAAAAATACCTTCACCACTGGATCAGCGTCAGAATCAGCTTTCCAACAATATCTTGTTTGCAAAAAAAGGACACTGTACGCAAAAGTTACGCCTGATTTTGTAAAAGTGCTCCAATTTGGCCAATAAGGCCTACAGGCAGCCCAAGGGGCTAAAAAATTTTCGGCCCCTGGTCCTGTGCACAACTAGGGGCTGGGGGGCAGGGGGCTTGGGCAGAGCCCCTAGTCACCCATGTGACCATCAAAGGTGCTAAGGCCGGTGCCAGGGTGCTGGGGCATAGCCCCCGGTCCTCAATAGGATTGCGCGCAGAGGTGCAGAAGCCCGCGGGGGTTGAGCTCGGGCTAGTGGCGGTTGAAGGTGGAGCCACCGGTGGTGGCGGAGGGCCGATGGCCACTGGGTGGCAACTTCCTTCTATGCGATCGGCGCAAACAACAATGCACTTTTTGATTTTTTTTTGGATTTTCGTGAAAAAAACTACCTCGAAATGTGTGCTAGGGAGGCCGTACGGCCTCTCTGGCAATTTTTCGTTGCCTTCCGGATCAACTTCACCAAAATCGACGAAACGAAAGATGATCTTAGGGTTTTGGGGCACTGCGAACGCGATGGCGATGTCCATTTTGCTCCAAGATGCTCCGAAAAAAGGCTACCCCCAGAGCTTCCAAAGAAACACCGAACTTAAAACCCTCACAGATCTGGCAAATGATGACCAAAATTTGCAAAATAAAAGTCGATCCTGACTTTTTCCAACACTCTGAATCCAATGATGAAGCCCAATCTGATTCAAGATGCTGCATAGATGAACTCAAGGCATAAAATCCTCGAGGAACCCCGAATGAACTCTGCAATGATTTTCTCCAGAAATTGAGAAGGGGTTGCATGTCAAGGCTCTGATACCATGTTAAAAACCAAGATCAGACATGAAAACCTAAACACCTTCCACAAAAGAGAAAAACAATTAAAAAGAAGAGCTTTGCATGAAGATGTGCAAATTGATATATTCAGGAATTCAAAGATTATAATGAGATGATTTGCTTTATAAAAGCAAAGTATGCAACCCTAATGTTGACCTAAAACAACTCAACTAAATAAAGCTTACTTATTAATTAAGTAAACTAATTATTACCTAAGAAAAACCTAAGTAAAGTTATGCAAGTGTAATTAAATATTAATTACACTAACAATCCTTAATCTTAACCCTTACAAAAATTTCTACCCTAACCCTAACCCTAATAATAATATATATTATTATTACTAGCATGTTGCACTGCGAATGTTACTAGTATATATATATTTATTAATAATATATATAAAATATGCCGAGAGATATCCTTCTTGAAACACCTATTTTTTAATCAATTTCTCACATAAAATTACATAGGCGCCTCAAGAAGGATATCTCTCGATGTATTATATATATATATATTAGTTATTTAAGTTCTTCAAAAGCTATAAATAGGAGTACAAGATGTATGTACCTTCAATGATACATATTGAAAAATTATTTTCTCAAGCTAAAATTCTCATGCTCAACTTTTTAAGACTCATCTAAAAAATTTAGATAATATTTTATAAGACAAAAATTATATTATTGTGTACTTGACTATTTATTTCTAAAATTTAATTGATAAATATATTGAACATTATATATTTGCGATAATAATTATTAATGATAAATTGTTCTATTTTATTTCTATAATTTTTATATACCATATATATATATATATATATATATATATATTGTGTACTTAAAAACATAGTTGCACTCAACAAACATAATGATTCTTAGGACAGGTCCCCATGCAACTAATTAGCTTATTAGTTCCTGCCATGGAACTATAGCAGAGGGATAGTTTACAACTAGTGATTAAATTGTCTAGTTTAAACCAATCAAAAACATGAAAATATTGTTAAATTTTTATTTTTTTAAAGTTTTAAATATTTTAATCATTCAAATTGTTCATTTTTTAAACATAATAAACATTTTTTTGTATTGTTATTGGACAAATTATTCTTCTCCGAAAAGAAAGAGGCAAAAAATGTACAATAAGACTAAATTGAGTGACATTTGTCTTCCTATTTGATGGGTTTTTCTCCTATTATTGGGGGTAGTTTCTTTCTCAATTAAAGGCACTAAATATTGATTGAGATAAGCTCTATTCGATATCTTAGGAAACCATTGAGTTAGTGGAATATTTTACATTCTCCTTCATACCGAAATTCAAGAACATTGAGGTCCATGTAAATGGCCTACCAAAATTCATATTTATTGTTGTCAAATAAATTTTCATTATATAAATATATAGAATTAATTAAAATATTAATATTTTTTAAAATTATAAATATTTTAGAAAACATAATCTAGATATTTTATACATTTTTTCTTTTTTTTTTAGATTTTAATATTTATATGATATTATATGATATAAATATTAAATATATATTATTCAATTTATTATATAAGTATATTTATTATTCTTTATATATCAATTTGTTAATAATTAATTTAAATTTTTTAACAAACTTTTTGACATTTTATCTTAAATTTCACAATGATTTACATCTCAAATATTAATAATATAATATTTATAAAATAAGAAACAAATAAATCTATGATTTTAAAAAATTAAATTTATCAAAATATTGAATATTGACTTTTTCAAAAGTAAAACTAAAAGTTACATATACACAAGTAAAATAAATATATTAAAAAATAAAATAAATAGTATAGATGTAAATAATAAAAAAGATTTACATCAATTTAACATTGTTAAATAGGAAACTCAAAATTTTAAATTTAAATTTCAAAATTCAAATCCATGTAAACAACACATGTTCCCTATCAAATTTAAAGCACATACATATAGACAAACAAGTTTCAAATAATGTAATTTAGTGAGATCAAGTGTGTGAGCTACAAATTTAGATTCAAACTTCAAGTTCAATTCTACATACATAGAGATCACTTAGATGGCATTAGAAATGAACCAAAATAGTACACAATAAAATTCATAAATTGATGATAATTATTAAATTTTAAAATTATAACGTATGAAGAAATATATTCCTAATATTTGTATAAAAATATTTTCATTAAATTTAGAGCTAAATACTTGTACATTTTTATTTTATTTTCATATTTACTTAAACTTTTTTTTTTATAGGTAAATGCAAGAAGATCCTATAAGCAATTTTATTAAAATGCAAAATATTACAAATGCTCAAAGAAAATAAATAGCCTTTAACTACTACCAATCGCCTAGCCCCAAACTGCATTAGATGCCCAGTCAAGAAGAGATACAGGTAATTGAAACTCCTATTGTGGGAAAACTAAGACCAACCCAAACTCTTTTGACCCAATGAAATAGAGGTGTGGAAGAAACAAAAACCCATCCACACTCCACAACTGAACCCCACCAAACACAATCACCCCTCCAACACCAAGACCCAAGCACCTAACTAGAAACCTAGAGTCTCAATAGAACAACACCACCCGTGTAAGAAAACAAACTTGACCAATAATGGCCAACCTCCCAAAAAGATACACTAGGCCTAGCCAAACATGCACTGGGAGAAAACAAACAAAAACACTTCATCCAACTTAACTCAATTCAAAATTGTAATTTCTCAGGTCCTCCATCGACACCTTCCCCTTCTCAAATTTAGATGAAACCGCCCAATTAGCCAGTGTATCGGCAACACTATTCCCACTTCTATATATATGCGAAATTTTGAAGTCTTGAAACTCCTCCAACCTCTTTTGAATTAATTGAATAATTCTATTTATCCTCCAAACTCGAGAAGAACCATTAGTTAACACATTGACGATGATTTGTGAATCTCCTTCAAGATGAATTCTTTGAAAAGAATAGATCTTAGCCATATTTATTGCCATTAATGTAGCCTGTGCTTTAGCTTCATTGTTAGTACTCATTCCTTGAAACACAACCAACACAAGATGGCCCCATATTCTCTTTTGTAGCCCAATTAAAAGTGATTTTTACCCAACTAGCTTCAGGTTTTTCCCACACCACCTGCCTCTCTTCTGCACTTTTCAGTTTAACCAATACATTACCCCGATTAGATGGAAGTTTGAGCAAAGACCATTCCTTCCTGTACACATCATCTACTTGACTAAAGGGATACTTTCCAAGATTCTGATTTACTACAGCCGCATTAACCACCTCTACTATATTGCCAACTCCAGCTTCGCTGAGAATCTTGCTTGATTCAACTGTTAATCTTGAAATAATCTTCTATTATGTTCTTTCCAGACTTCCCAAACATAATTGTTGGGTTGATTTTCCATATACAGGAGATGGTAGAATTTTCGACGTTATTTTGTCAACCTTGGAACATATCCTTCACTGATTGGGGACAAGGGCATTGCTAGTTTAGTTGTTTTACAAGATGCATCCAACAACTATAAGTAAATCTACAATGCAATAATAGATGATTCCAATGTCTCCTCATTCTCCTTGCATAACAAGCACCGGTGCGGGCCATGAAAACCTACTCTTTTTAACCTCTCCCTTGTCAAAATTCTCCCACACAATGCCAACCATGTAAAAGAACCAACCTTAGGCAATCCATACTAGTTCCAATATAATTTTTTAGGCCAACCCTCTACAACCCAAGTATTTTCCAAGAGCTTATACCCCATCTTAACACTATATTCCCCTTTTCAAACCACACCACACCAACGTATCCCTAGATCTCTAGTCCATAAAAGTTTTCTCTCTTTGAAGATCTTTGCCAATACCTCTTTTTGTAATACTGTTACATTCAACTCTTCCACCGCTTTCCAAACCCACTCTTCACACCTTCAACATTATTTTTACACAAAAAATCTCGAACCTTCGAACCCCATTTTCCCTCCAAGTCTTCCTTTATTTATGCTACCCCTTCTATTTCTTTCAATATTCGAAGGTCATCCCACGAATCCTCCCAAAAATTGGCCATCTCCCCATTACCCACTTGCCAAGATAAATGTTCTATAATCACTGATCTACAAGAAATCATAAAATTCCAGATTGTAGAGCCTCTCAGGGGATTTTGGATTGTGAGGATTCTTTCCTTATCCATATTATCTAAGTATTTTCTTTGCAAAATACGAACCCATTTCTGCTCCACTTTTTTATACATACTCCAAATAAGTTTTGCTCCCATGGCTTCATTCAAAAGATTTCATCTTCTTAACCCCACACCACCAAAAAACTTCGGTTGTCATACTTTATCCCATGCCAACAGAGGGATTTTATCCTATTCATGACTTCCATTCCATAGGAATTTTCTTATTTTTGTTCTATATTCGAGATTACCTTAGCTGGAAATTTAAGGCACTGCATCGAAAAGATATGTAATGTTGAAATTATAGATTTCAATATTAAGATACAACCTACAGATGAAAGCCATCTACCTTTCCAGCTTTCCATCCTATTCAAGCAACTTTCTACTAACTGGTTCCACACATTGGCATGGCATGCTCCAACAAAGAGGCGAGTACCCAAAAACTTACTTGGTAACTTACCAATCTTTATACCCAGAACTCTAGCAATATCTTTTTGCTTATTAAATCCATCCTAGTATTGAATTTTTTTTTTTTTCTAATTTTTGCCAATTTACCTGTTGTCCCGAAGCTAAAAAATACCTTTCAAGAGTTGATTTCATTGTGCGAACCTCCCTTAATGAAGATACCTCGATTAAGATAGTGTCATCAGCAAATTGTTGATGCAAAATCAGTTCCTCGCCTCGAGCCAGGTCGATCCCTTTCCACTTACCTTCAACTCTTGCCTTGCTAATACTTCTACTCAACACTTCTACCATGATTATAAATAGAAAAGGAGATAACATATCTCCTTGCCTTAGGCCATTCGTAGATGCAAAGAAACCTTGAGGGTTGTCATTGACTAACACAAAGTAGCATGGAGTTTCAATACAACTTTTGACCCACTCAATCCATGTTGGACTGAACCCAAACTTGCCTAAAAAATTCAACAAAAAAGATCTATTCACCTAATCATACACCTTTATATCAAGCTTTACCAACATTCGATCCGTTTTAGCCTTTCGCACCGTGTGAATAGCTTCATGAGCTATAATTATTCCTTCCACTATAGAACGATGTGGCACAAAGCCACTCTGCTCCTTAGAGATAATACAATGCAAAACACTTTTTAGCCTATTTGCCATCGCCTTTGAAATTACTTTATAAACTGTGTTACAAAGTGAGATTGGTCGGAACTCCTCAAAAGATTAAAAATATTTCTTCTTTGGAATAAGGGTGATAACAGTATTGTTCAAATATCTTAGCATGTAAGAGTGTTGACGTGATTCTTGCACCACCTCCCATAACTCACGACTAATAATTTCCCAAAAAGATTGATAAAAACTTGCAGGGAAACCATCTCGTCCTGGAGCTTTGTCACTACCCAATTGGAAAACAACATTTTTAACTTCCTCCATTGATATCACCTTATTAAGGAATTGATTTTGTTGATCGGTTAAAACCTTTTGAATCACATTGAGCATTTCCTCTGCAACATCCTCTTTATGATGACCCCCTTCTGTAAGGAGATCTTGGAAATACCGAACTGCCTCCATATTTATTGCTTCCTGATTTGAAAGAACTTGACCTTATTTTTATATTGAGATTTTATTTCTACTGCACCTAGCCTTCACTGAGCTATGAAAAAACTTTGTGTTACGATCACCTTACTTCAACCAACATTCTCACGATTTTTGCCTCCAGAACACCTCTTCCCAAGCTAATACTTCAGCATAAGATTTGTTTAAAGTTTGTTCCTGAATGAAATCAAAAGCATCCATCCCACTGCTTATGACCTTTTCATGAAGTTGTGCCAAATCACCCTCGATCCTAGACTTTTCAACAAATATATCCTTAAAATGAAGCTTATTCCAATCACGAAGCTTGAGCTTTAGAAATTGAAGCTTTTAAAAAAATAGGAAGCCTTTGTGCCCACCTCTGTAGGGGCATTTGACCACCATTCAACAATCAAGGATCTCAAACT
>CM021105.1:118490386-118557334 GCA_007115665.2 Sequoiadendron giganteum | reverse complement strand
TTTTGGTTTCACTACCAAAATGAGCCTATGAAGAATGCATGTGAAACTCCTTTTGACCTTGAGGGTGTTCCTACTCCATCTCAAGGATCATGCATTGAGGATGACATAGATCAATGCTAGGGCTAACCAATTAATAAGTATACACGTGAATATGTCAAACATGTACATGTCAATAAGGGAAGTACAAGTACTCAAAAACATGTAAGCCTCAAAAA
This sequence comes from Sequoiadendron giganteum, assembly GCA_007115665.2. Taxonomy (NCBI): domain Eukaryota; kingdom Viridiplantae; phylum Streptophyta; class Pinopsida; order Cupressales; family Cupressaceae; genus Sequoiadendron; species Sequoiadendron giganteum. The sequence continues at coordinate 118,557,119 of CM021105.1, read as the reverse complement.
GTATACACACGAATACATAGTATACACAAATTAAAACAAAGTATATGCACGAATACAAGGTATATGCATGAAAACATGTAAGCCAAAAAGTATACATTTGAATGCATGTAAGTCACAAAGTATACACATAAGTTGTAAAGTATACACTTGAATACATGTAACTCATATCTATTGAACCATCAATTTAGAATGCAAATATGGACAGGCGTCGATAAAAGATATTTGTATTAACCAAATAGCCATGTAGGCATACATCAATATATGTCGATATAAGTATGAAATATATGTACAAAATAGCCATATAGGCTTACAAGAATGCCATCTAGGCATATAATGTCAAATATGTCCAATAAAAAATATGTACAAAAGTGTCATGCAGGCATACAACAAAGGACTCTGGAATCAAAAGTCATTGCTCTCCATGCCCTGGAAATAAAATCTTTCCCTTTCCTTTTCACTCGGATGGCGATAGGTCTATCACTCATTTTTGTTGCGCTCGTGGAGTGCTCCTGCTACTCCTCCTATGGTTTAGTTCATGGTGAAGTTTTAATTGTTACAATAAGAAGTAAAGACATGAATATATAGAAATTACATTATAAAAAATGATATATTTGACAAAATAATCACTTACAGCCATCTCACGATCTCTCTCCACGAGGGAAATATTCTCACACCCATGCTCAGGCATGCTCAAGCCCTGTATAAACCATACAAATAGAAATTAAACTACATGAATCAATAATGGTTTGATTTTTCACTAACTAACATCTATAACAACAAATGTAAATTGAAATTTACTAATTTGCCTCATACCTCTTCTATCAGATCCATCAAGGATTGTATAGCAGATGTCACACCAATATACATTACCCTCGTCACATTCATAGGTGTATCGTCTCGCAACAACTAAAAATAAAACAACAAATTATTCAACGTAATCAACGATGTGCATGTATAAACTACACAAATCTATTAAGTACTTGATTCATTAGTTAAACTCTTTATTCTATTACCTATATGAAGGTTTGAGTAAATCCACCACCACTAGGAAGTGTTCCATCAAAACCTCCAATATTAGTCTATTCAACATCCAAAATTGCATATTAAATTACCATTCGTAAAACAATGCCATTAACATGCAATAAATTTATAATTGTTTACTAGTTACATACCCTAGCGATAGGTGTACTGCAGAAATTGGTTGGTGGGGGGCTGGTGTATCCAGTCTCAACACTGAGACCCTGCAATTTTATTAAAATCATAAAACATTTTTAGTTAATCTTGCATTTCAAAATTAAAATTTTATAAATTAAATTCAATGAACACATGCACTAACTTTTACCTAACTATCAATGCCATATGCCTCATGCAAAATGTTAGCTGCCCTCTCCATCTCCATAGCTACAGACGGATCCTACGTACCAGTCTCCTGAGGTTCAGTGGGGTCATGTGAACAAGTAGCCCCACAAGATTGACACACATGTGTTCGAAAGCCACCACTCGAAGACTCCCCTGGATGGCACTATAGAATAGGGCTAGTATGATGTCTGACACTCTAGGTCAAAGTGTTGATTGCCTGCAATTTCTCTACATTAGCACTTTCCTTCATGACATAAGGCATAACAATGTGCTCATGAGGTGGCCTAGTGAGAGCTTGTCTACCTTTCTGCATAGGATCCGGCTGTGCACCAGGTCTATCCTGAGTTGACCCCCCACCTCTCCCCTAGAAATCCCTCATATCAAAATAATTTGGGATTTTATTCAATATGAACTCACTGTATAGTTTCCTAAGGAAATATTGCGGGACCTCACAATTGTCGCACGGTGGGTAATCGAAGACCATGTACCACCTATCATAAAACCAGTCCCTAATTTGTCGGTGGTGGCACCAATGGATAGGAAACCTTTCGCATTGAGGGTAAGATTTTGATTTGTGCGCGAGTCAGTGAATAATGAGCACAAATCACCTTTTGTAATTTTTAAATCTTTCACATCCTTGTATGATAGTTTATTTGCATAATAGTCCCTAGTCGCCTGCCTCCTATCTTCCCATCCAGTTATTTGTTTACTAATTGAATCTACATTTTCTAACATATCTTTCAATGAATTTGCTAGGGTGATATTTTATGTGGTTGAACCATTTGGATCACTCAACCTATTGATCAAATCCTCATTTTTTTTTTTGTTGTTCTCAATTTCACTCATTAAATTTTGTTGAGTGCCAAGAGGGGGTTGAGTGATTGGTGGAGGAGGTTGATGTTGTGGTTGATTTTGATCTTGAGGATTTGGTTGGTCTTCCTGTTGAGGATTTTGAGGGTTTGTAGGTTGATTTGCATCTCCTAAAAATTGAAAAACAATATATATCAAATTCAACCTAAAACTAACAATTTCAAAACAAAAACCATAGAATCCTTACCTCTCACAGCTCCTTGTCGTCATGGCACCATCGTTGGGAAGAAATACGAATTGTTGGTAAAGAGATTCTCCTCCTAGAATGTGAGCACGATATTGTGAGGTTTTTGGCCACGGGTGCAACAAAAAAACCAGTCGAAATGCAAATGAGAGATTTGCATTTGTTTTTTTTCTTTTAATAGTCAATAACGCGAGCACGTTATAACGCGCTCACGTTATTTCTTTGTAGTTGCTGAGACCTAGTCTAGGCTTAACAGAGACATAACGTGAGCGCGTTATAACGCGCTCGCATTATGGTTTTCCAACTTTTTTTTTTAGGGTGTCCACGGAATTGCTACCCATTTACATGCACCCGCCCGTGTTCTAAATCTAAATTTTCACTAATTTTAAGCAATTTAAGGCCTTAATTGAGAAGTAATCATATTATAAGACAAAAGTGGTGAAATCTAACAATAGGGGTGAATACTGTTCCAAGGAATTTGATGAGTTTTTTAAGCATGTAGGTATTGTTCGATAGAAGACGACTCCTTATAATCCCTGAAAAAATGGGGTAGTAGAAAGAATGAACTGAACCTTGATGGAAAGAGCTAGGAGAATGTTGAGCGGTGCTAAGCTTGACACATGCTTTTGGACAAAAGCAGTTGGTACTTCTTGTTATTTGATTAATAGATATCTTTGTCCAGCTCTTGTTGATAACAATCCTTATGAAGTCTGGATACATAGAAAACCTTTTGTTTCACACTTAAGGGTCTTTGGTTGTGAGGAGTTTTTCACATGCATCAAGAGAAGCAATCTAAACTAGATCCAAAAGCTCGAAAATGCATCTTCGTTGGCTATGGTGAGAATGTAAAAGGTTATAAGCTTTGGAATACTCTAACTTGAAAAATGATCTTTTCTAGAGATGTGATTTTCAGGGTGTTTAGAGCTTACTCAAGAGAAGAACAAACAAGGGAGAAAGACAAAGATAGTGCACTTTGAGACAAAGATTGAGAAGGAATATGCACATGTGGAAGAAAAATCAAATGGATCTAAGGATGGAGAAGAAGATGAGGGTTCAGATAGTTTAGAGGTTGCACAGAATTAGCACATAGAAGAAGAGGAATAGGTAGATCCCATTACTCCTACCTTGAGTTGGTCCACAAGGCAACAAAATCTAGTTGACAGTTATAGCCTATCAGATTTTTCGTTGTGTATTTTCTTTGTTAAGTATTGGTGATGAACATAGATCCTACAAGGAGGCTCTCTCTTCAAAGGAAAGTGAGTCTTGGTTGCAGGCCACCTAGGAGGAGATGGTGGCTTTGGATGGGTATGTGCAAGATCGTCATAGAAAAAATAGGCCCTTAAGTGGCAATAAAATTCAAAAAATCAGAGTTAGGCAACTTGACGTAAAAATTTGAATAAATTATCTATATTATTTCAAAAATATGTAAGAATAGAATATGTAGAAAATTGAATTTAGTTTCTAAACTACTAGGTTTATTTAAAAATAAAAAAAATCTATTTGGTGAAAATTTGAAATTTCAATGCAGTAGTACTTAAATTTCAGGGAAAAAATAAGTACGTGTCTGTCTAACCACCCTATCCAGAATAAAATGATAATATTTTTTTATAATATTTTAGATGTACGTAGAGGACTCATGTCCCGATGTGATGCATATTTTTTTGTAATTTTTTTCCAAGTAAATAATTAATTATGATTTTTTTATTGAAACTTTTAAAAAATATAAAAACTCGTATGTCTGACCACCTTAACTTGGTCCAAACTTCATGAAACTCAATTATTTATTTTTTAATCCTATATTATGTGAAGCATATAATGTGACGCATGTTTCAAATTCAAAAAATGTGATACCGTTTGAAAGCTATAGATTTTTTGCAATCAACCTAACAATTAGGACTTTAGTCGTAATTCAAATAGAAAATGAATAATAATGATGTATTAAATTCAAAGTAAAACATAATTTATATTGGTGGAAAGCTGAAAATCTCATTTAAAAACTCTTTTCATTTCATCAATTTTGGGTTAAAAAAAAGTCATCGACCACATGGGTCATCATATCACTTACATATCACCACTTTTTGGCCCATCATGATCCTGCACATACCTGGATAGTTGTGACACCTGGGATCTTGTTCGTTTGCACAAAGGAAGGAATCCCATTGGATTCAAGTGGGTATTTAAAAATAAATTTGGAGTAGATGGCCGGTTAGAGTGGTACAAGGCCAAATGGTGGCTAAGGTCTACTCCCAGAGAGGGAGTTTATTTTGGTGAAATTTTCTCTCTTGTTGCTAAATTAACTTCTATTAGATTCCTATTATCTATTGTTGTTGCTTGTGCTTTTGAGATAGAGCAAATGGATGTTAAAATTTATTTCTTGTATGGGGATCTTGAGGAGGAAATTTATATGTGATAGCCTAATGGTTTTGTTGTGAAAGGAAAAGAACAAAATTAGTTTGCAAGTTGAAGAGATCTTTGTATGGTTTGAAATAGGCACCCAAGATGTGGTACCAAAATTTTGATTCTTTTTCATTGTAGTTGGGTTTTCTTAGGAGTGAAGAGGATCATTGTGTATACATTAATTAAGGTTATTGATGATCAAATTTTAATTATTGTCTTGTATGTTGATGATATGTTGTTCATTGATAACAACAAGGTGATGATTAGTGAGCTCAAGACACAACTTTCTAGCACATTTGATATGAATGACTTGGGAACTACAAAATATATTCTTGGGATGGAGATCAGTAGAGATCGAGCTCACACAAAGCTTTGGTTGAGTTAGAGTAAGTATGTTGATACCATTTTGCAAAGGTTCAATATGCATGGTTGTAAGATAGTTAGTATTCCATTTCCGATTGGTACTTGGTTGAGCTTAGATATGTTTCATAATTCTAATGATGATTTTGAGGATATGTTTATGGTTCACTATGCTAGTTTTACTGGTAGTTTGATGTATATAACATTTTGCAGTAGACCAGATATAGCCCAAGTAGTGGGAGTTTTAAGTAGTTTTGTGTCTAACCATGACAGAGTATTGGAATTTTGTTAAGAGGGTGTTTAGATATTTGTCGGGTACTTCTGATTACTATTTGGTTTATCATGGTATTGATGATGTGGATAATTCATTGGACATAAAGGGTTTTTTGATGCAAATTGGGCAGGTGACTTGAATAGTTGAAGGTCCACCAGTGAGTATGTATTTACTTTTTTTGGAGGAGCAGTGAGTTGGATGAGTAAGAGGCATCTCACAATTGATTTGTCAACCACTGAAGTATATTACATGGTTTCTATACATCTATACATGTCTCTAAGGAGGAAATATGGTTACAAAGTCTTGGTAATGGCATTAGTTTCGATTTCAAGACAATCAGGATTGGATATGATAGTCTGAGTGCTATTTGTTTGACCAAAAAACCTATGCATCATGCTCGTACTGAGAATGTTGATGTACAGTATCACTTTTTGCAAGAGATGGTTGAGAACAGTAAAATCTTGATAGAAATATTAGACACTTTGAATAATGTTGCAAATTCTCTTATGAAGCCAGTGACTACATTTAAGATGCTCTCTTGGTACAATAAGGCCCTGAGACTTCATCAGTGTACTTGATTTTATGTGTTTGTATCTCTTGGATGTAATTACAATATATAATGTCAAGTGGGAGAATGTTAGGATAAGGTGACATTAACCTTGTAATCCTATGTCACTTGTATGTCTCCACATTCCTTGGACTATGTTCTAGGAGACATGAGAGAAAAATATTAAATTTTGGCATGTTGCAATTATATTTTAAAGAGAGGATTTAATTTTGGTGGAGGTTACACATTAAATATAGATAAGGAATATTTCCTAGGCATCCAAAATGGAATATGAAAGGTTTTGGACCAAGATTTTAAGATTGGAGAAGAAAAGGTGTCTATTGGTGTTCCATCGGGGAATGGAAAGGTCACCAGAACATCTGGAAGAAAAGGAGATGGATAGGCTATGGGTTAGGCACCCATGAGAGTCTTGAATTTCTAATTAATATTTTATTATGAATTTTGGCTATCCAAGAAGAGGGGCATGTGTTTTCGCATGTGGTTTTGTGCCTCTTGTTTTGGTTTACCATTCATGTTTTTACCTCCCACAATTTCTATAAATTGGAGCCATGGGATGGTAGTTTCATATTGAGTTCTTGCAAGTAACAGGGTGTTGTTAGGTTGATCAGAGATTAATAGTGAATTATATTATTGTGTACTCTCATTCAAAGATTAATAATATACTTTCCATCTTTTCTTGTGTGGAGTATTTTCCTGAAAGGGTTTCTCCATGTAAATCTAGTGTCACATTTTGTTTTGTTATTTTTTATATTGTGATGTTTGTTGCAATCACATGAACTTATTTTTGATTTGGTAATCTAATTTTCAGATATGAATTCCCTTGCATATGTTCATATTGTAGCTTTCCTTCACCTTGTTTATCAATAGCCTTATGTGAACTTGAATTCGAGTTAGGAGTAATTCCAAAATCCCTATGTGTTGTGAAATGCCAGTGTATGCTTGATTTAAATGATTTCCTAATTTTATGTTTTTCATAAAAATATTTAATGAGTTGCATATTGCATGATTTAATCATATTTTAATCATGAAAGAAGATCAATGTAAAATATCTAAATGGTAGTTTAAATTTCCCTTTTTGAATGTAAAGAAATGTTTGATGAGTTAGATTATTTTTATGTCTAATGGTTATTTCCCTAAAAAAAATGGGAAAATTAGTTAATTAATTTTGGAAAAACCTTGGGGTAGGAATGTGTATTTATATTCAATCTAGTTGTATTGTTAAATAATTGCAAACGAATGAACGTAAATTAATTAATTTGTTAGATCCAAAAAATTAGGAATTTAAAATAAAGAAAACTTAGAAAATAGTGGGAGAACAAATGAGTTAAAGGGAAAAAAGGACTTAAGATTTTATTTATTCTTTGTTTTTGGGGAAAATGGGCACTCAAAACCCTCTTCTTGCTAAATTTTGGAAATGGAATTGGGAATGTGTTTCTGAATGGAATTGAATGGAATTAAATGAGATTGGATGCAATGGAATAGGAATGAGAATGTGATTTCGGTTAGATTTGTGGATTCATTGGGTGTCCTTGAAGTGTTGTCCAATTTGGTTTTTGGCAAAAAAATGAGGTATCTCACTAATTTCTTTTCAATTAGTCATTTGTTTTTAATTTGAAATGTTGGAATAGGACTAGAGGAGTGTTAAAACCTCCCAATACATTTCATTTGGAAAATTTACATGTTGTAGGAATTGTTTTAGGATTTTTTTGAAATTTTCCAAATTATGTGGTTATAACTCCCAATTTTTCAAGGAATGCGTAAAATGTGGGGTTGACCTTAAAAGTGTGTTGTTGGGCATATTTAGAGCCAAAGGTTATTTTTAGATTCTTGAAATTAGAAAATTAGATGTTTGAAGAAATTTTAATGAAGTCTTGAGAAATTTTTTGGTTTTTGGTATGTTAAAATATTGAGAAAATTTGAAGGTTTCCAATGAAATATGATGAATTTGATTGTTTGTACAAAAGTGTACTTCATGAATTATTGAAATAGTTCTTGTGGAAACATGTTAAGAAATTTGGATGAAAATGATTTTTTTTCATTATTTTTCATGCCACTCATTTGAGAGTGTGAAGAGCCTAAAAATAAGTTACTAGAGAGAAGGCATGGGAGTGGCTCCCAATGTGTCCTTGACCCAAAGTAGAAAGTAGGTTGATTATGGGTGGGGATTCATTTAATCAAGTGATAATTAATGAAACATGGGAAATTAATTAACATATCATGGATGCCCCTCTCATGCCTTGAATTCTTATAAAGGCTAAGGATGTTTAGGAAGACATGCTAGCTTAAGGATTTTGGGTCTTGTAAGGTCAAGTACTCTCATCTATATGAGAGAGGTACTATATTCTACACATGCCATACCAATGAGCACCATAATGGCACTACCTACTACTTCTCTAGCATCTTACTCTAGTGTCTGGGTATGTGTAGGATCATCATGGAAAAAACAGGTCCTTAAGTGGCAAAAATTCAAAAAAATCAGAGTTAGGAAACTTGACATAAAAATTTGAATAAGTTATCTATATTATTTCAAAAATATGTAAGCATAGAATCTATAGAAAATTAAATGTAGTTTCTAAACTACTAAGTTTATTAAAAGAAAAATCTATTTGGTGAAAATTTGAAATTTCAATGCAATAGTACTTAAATTTTAGGAAAAAAATAAGAAGTAGGTGTCTATCTGACCGCCCTAACCACAATAAAATAATAATAGTTTAGATATAAGTAGAGGACATATGTCCCGATGTGATGCATATTTTTTTGTAATTTTTTTCCAAGTAAATAATTAATTATGAATTTTTTATTACAAATTTTAAAAAATATAAAAATATGTATGTCTGACCACCTTAACTTAGTCAAAACTTCATGAAATTCAATTTTTTTTTAATCCTATAGCGTGTGAAGCATAGAATGTGACACATGTTTTAGATTCACAAAATGTGATATTGTTTGAAAGATATAGATGTTTTTCAATCAGCCTATCAATCAAGACTTTACTCTTAATCCAAAAAGAAAATGAACAATAATTATTTATTAAATTCAAAGTAAAGAATGATTTATATTAGTGGAAAGTTGAGAACCTCCTTTAAAAACCCTTTTTGTTTCATCAATTTTGGGTAACAAAAAAGTCATCATCCACATGGGCGAAGTCTAGAAAAGCAAGGTAAACTGTTAAACACATTTTTTGTGTTGACTTCTTAAGATTGGCATGTCCTAGCCAAATTCTGAAGCAAGCCTGAGGCTAATCCCTAGGTAGTAAGGTTTGTGTCAGACATATCGGATATCTGATGCAAATCGGATATATGATTCAAATTGGATATCCGATTCAAATAGGATTCAAATTGGATATTAGATTTATTTTATATATGATTTTAAAAAATGCAATAAAGTTTATAACATATGATTTAAAAAATGCAATAAATACTTTATATTTTATTTTAATATTTCTAGTTTAGAATATACAATATATAACTTATAATTTAATATATAATATACAATTTATCATAATCTCTTACAAAATTATGTATAATATATAATATATTATATTATTATTTATAATATTTAAGTATTATTTATATATTTTAGTTAATTTATATATATATATATATATTAAGTTAATATATAAAATATTATATAACTAATTAGTATTACTAATATATAAAATATTTAAATATTATATCTTTCCCTCTCTCTCTCCCTCCCTCTCTCTCTCCCTCCCTTTCCCTCTCTCCCTCTCTTGGACCCTTCTTCCCCTCTTCCCCTCTCCCTTCCCCCTCTTAATTCTCTCTCTCTCTCTCTCTCTCTCTCTTCTTCTCTTCCCTCTCCCTTCCCCATCCCACCTCTCTTCTCCCTTCCTCTCTCTTTTCCCCCTCTCTCTGCCTCTCCCTCTCTATCCCTCTTCCTCTCTTCTCTCTGCCTCCCTATCTTCTCTTCCCCTCCCTTCCTCCTCACCTCTCTCTTCCCTTCCTCTCTCATCCCTCTTCGCCTCTCCTCCCCTTCCCCTTCCCTCCCTCCCCCTCTCCTCTCTCTCCTCCCCTCTCTTCCCTCTCTCTCTCTCTCTCTCTCTCTCTCTCTCTCTCTCTCTCTCTCTCTCTCTCTCTTCCCCTCTCCCTTCCCTCTCCTCTCTCTCTCCCTTCCCCTCTTCCCTTCTCCCTTCCCCCTCCTCTCTCTCTCTCTCTCTCCATTTCCCTCTCTCTCCCTCTCTCTCTCTTGTTCACCCTCCACCTCCTAATTACTCTTGGGTCTATGTGTGCAAAAATCGGATATCTAGTCGAAATCGGATATCCAATTTACAACACCAAAATCTAGGATATATATTAGTTTAAAATGACCTTTCTTGGGTATATATTACCCAACCCAAATCAGATATCCGATTTGGATCGGATATCTGATTTCTACTACTTTAGCTTGGGCATTGCTATGGATCAATGTACTAACACCCAACCGAAAAAAAAAATCAATTCACGATTTTTGTGATTTTTGGTGAATGCAAAACGCTACATTTTTTATATCGCCACTTTTTGGCCCATCATGATCCTACACATGCCTATCTTGTGTGTTTGTGATATGACATTGATGAGTTGGCCTCATGAAGATCATTGTAGTATCCTAGTGGTGATTTTCCCATAATGATTATATGATGTGACATTGGTGAGTTTGACTAATGTGGATTTATGATGTGGCATTGGTGAGTTTTCCAATGTGGATTTGTGATGTGACATTGGTGATTTTTCCCAATGTGGAATTTTGATATCCTATCTATGTTTGTACCAAATGAGAACTTCCAAATTTGATCCATCTTGTGATTTTTGATGAGAGTTATAGATTATGTGTATGTTGAGTGTTTACTTCATGTACGTTGTGCGTGCAAGCTTGTTCAAACAACATGGTGCCATCAAAAAACTACTAATGGGACACTACATCCACCCTCAACACAACCTTAATTCCCCTCCAATTTCTAGCCACACACTCAACATTTATCTTTCTCCCCAATGTTTCTACCATAATTATGAAGAGAAAAAGAGATAAGGAATCCCTTTGCCTGAGTCCTCGGTCTAAAGAAAACTATCCCTTTGGTGTGCCATTGACAAGAACTGAAATTTTGGGGTCATAATACATGCTTTCACCCACCTAATCCAATTTTGATTAAACCCAAATCTCTCCATAAATTTAATCAAGAATTCTTTGTCAACCTGATCGTATGCCTTTTGAAGTCTAATTTGATGATCATTCTTTCTAACCCCTGCCTTCTCACTGAATGTATAGTCTCGTGAGCTACAACAATCCCTTCAAAAATAGATCTACTTGGGAAGAATCCACTTTTTTCTTCTAAAATGAGCTTCCCCAAAATTGTTTTCAATCTGTTTGCTATTATCGTTTTGATGATTTTGTATACCGTGTTGCATAAGGATATGTGCTTGTAGTCCCCCATCGATCTAGTTGTCTTGGATTTCAGCATAAGAGCAAGAAAGGTGTGATTTAGTGCCCCCAACATTATAGCTTCTCTTTGGGATCCCTCAATCGCCTTCATTAGGTCCTTGCCAATGATGTCCCAAAAATGATAGAAGAAACCAACAGAGAACCCATCCGGCTTGGGCACCTTATCTATGCTTAACTGAAAAGTGACCTTAGAACTACACTTCTTCACTCGTAACAGTAGCCCAAAGTCTTTAATTGTCCTAGTCTAATAACAATCTTGGGATATTGGAAAGAAACTCCTCTTGAACCACTAGATCCGGTTGATTGTCTTTGTTTAGTAGGATTTTGAAAAATTTGACCTCTTTATTTATTTCCTCTTCTGTATAGATTGATAGTCCATTCTGAATTGACTAATTTTGAAATTGTGTTCCCGCTCCTTTCCTTTGAGGAATTATGGAAGAATTTAGTGTTTTCTTCACCCTATTTTAGCCACGTCTCCCTCAATTTTTGTGACCATAATATTTCCTCCCTCGCTAAAGTCTTTGAATAATCATGTTTCAGTTTTTTTTCCAGCCAATAGTCCTCTGCCTGCATCCCTGAGTCTATTACTTTGTTGTTTAAGACAATCAACTCTTCCTCTAATTTGATCTTTTCTTGAAAAATGTCTTTGAAGTGCTCCCTATTCCATTCCTTGATCCTGGCTTTCACTTTAGCTAGCTTCTTAACTAGCACATACAACTTGTGATTGTCATGCTCAACTGCATCCCTCTACCAATCCTCTATATTCCTCTTTAGGATGGCATACCTTAGCCACATATTTTCAAATTTTATAGGACACCTTATTGAGGCCATATTCAAAGAAACAGTCAATTGAACTAGGAAGTAGTATGATCCAGCCCAAGGTAGGATGCTTGCCTCGAAGACTGAGATAGAGGCATCCAAATCTCCAGCCAATAGGAATCTATCCAACCACACCGCTATATTAAAGAAGCATTTTCACCTATTCGTCCATGTTTAGAGACCATTTTTTGTTGCTATATCTCTAAGCAAGCAGTCATCTATAAAGTCCTTTTGTGTTTGTGATGTCTGAGCTCTACACTGGGCTTCTTCTCCTCATTACACTTTGTAGCATTGAAATCACCATCCACCACAGTTCTTCTCCCCTTTTCCTCCTATAGTAAGACCTTTAATTGACTCCAAACCTCCTTCTTTTTTGTATCCATTGAGCTATACACATTAATAACATAAAATTCTTCATTTACATTCAAAACTTTCACTTTGATACATTGTTAGTATTCGTTAGCCGCCACCTTGTCGCCTTTTATCACAAACAGATTCCACATAATTCCTAAATCCCCCAAAACCCCTCTAGCATCTACCAAAGCACCTTCCCAAATTTTCAGTGATTTTATGAGATTTTCACCCTCCAACTCACCAAGTTTCATTTCCTAAAGAAGAATTAAGTCTGATCTACATTGATTAATTTGATGCTTAAACAAGCGTTGCTTGTTAGGGGCATTTAAGCCCATAACATTCCACATTATGGCCCTCACTCTACTTCAGGAAGGGCTACTACCTTCTTGGACCTCAGTGTTAGCTGCATCTGAGCTTTGGTTGTTCCAACCAGTTCTCATTTTTCCTTCTTTGATTTCTTACCCCGCTTGTATCCTTTCCCAGTTCTAGGCCTCTTGATTTTTTATTGTGTTTGTGCCAATGTTCTTTCTTCCTAAATTTCTCCTTCCTCAACCTCCTCTAATCCATCCTTTGAGTTAGACCCTGAGGAGTAGTCCTTTGAGAGTGGATCATCAACATGATTCTCAACCACAACTTCTTCCTCCATGAGCTTGAAATCTTTTTCCAACAATTATGCTAGTTTTGTGTCCCTTTCCTAGTCCACATGTGCCTCTAACCTTACTAGATCTGTTCCTTGTTTCCCTTCCTCTGCCCCTTGTTTTTTCTCTTCAACAACCTGAACCAGTTCTATTTGTTCACCATCTTGAGTTGTTTCTATGGATCCTTCCCCTGCCTCCTGAGAGGAGCCACAACCTCATTCCTTTTGTCCTTCGACTATAGTAATCACTTGTGGGCTTGACCCCTTAACAACCTCATGTCCAACCCCACCTAGGGCATCCTAGCCACCCTCATTCAATTCAACAAGCTGACTTTGCTTACTGGAAAATTGGTGAACAACCCTAATGGTCTCCTTGCCATTTTTCTTCTTAGCATCCTCTTTCCCATCTACCCTGATCTTCATGCATTCCATGGAGTCATGGCCTTTTGAATTTCACACCTGGAAAATGACTAATTCATCCTCCTATTCGATCTTTTGTCTCCATAAACCCTAGGCCAAATGGATCTCCAACTCCTTCGGCATCAGGGGAATGTTGTTTACATCAACGTAGATCCTTGCATAAATACCAAAAAAAGTGTCCACCATATTATTGTCCACTTTGACGAAAGATCCCACCTTATTTCCAATCACCTACAAAGATTCTTCCTCCCAATATTTTGAAGGCAAGTTGTATAATCTTATCCAGATTCTACTAGCTTCAATTGACTTCTTTTGGGGTCAAAATTAGGCTCCCAATATTTTAATGAAATTTTTTTGTCCATCTATAAAGTGAGGGCCAGAATTTAGGATGATCCTTTTCTCTCAAGCATCTGGACATTCAATTAGAAAGAAGCCATTCATTAAGGATTTGGCATCCAAAATTCCCCAGTTTCATTCACAACAACTTCTCATTTTTGAGATAGTCCTCCAGCCACCCCCCCATTTCATGAAGAATGCATTATCTTTCTTGATCGACTGACTAAGGATGCCAATTTACCATTATCCATAAAAATGGAAACACGTCTATGATTTTCTCTATCTACATCTAACATACCTTTGTCATTGATCACCTTATTTGCATTTTCAATGCGTGCCTCTGGTACCTTCTCTGTGTGTGGAGCATAGTGCCTTTGATTCATTTTTTTCACCATAGATCGTTATTCCTGCCACCCCACAACCTATGACCTCTCCCCATCCATCTTGTTGCACCTTTCTCTCTAGGGTTCTTTTGTTGATGCCTTTCATACCAGCCAACTTGCGACCTCTTAGGATTTGCAGGAGCATGATGAGGATTTCAGCCCGTCTGGCGGGTTTCCAAATCTCTTGTCATTTTTCCACCTTCCAAGTACGCCACCCTATGTCACACCAGCCTAATCTCTACCTTGCCACTTGTCTAAAGGTGGCCACTAATTACTCTGATCCCACACACCCACTCTTGCTGCCCTAGGATGGAATTTTGACAAAACTTTCCTTCGTCCACCTTCTGAAGAGATCTGCTCTTGGATCTTCCATCCACATATTCATGTCTATTGCCTTCCATGATCCGCTTCTTTGGATTGTGCCAGGCTTCTCTAGAGTCTTGTTGCTTGATGAGATCCATCAAATAGTCTTGCTCTGCCTCTATCATCCATTCTCCTACACAAAACTTGTTATCGTCTGCTCTGCTCTCATGCACTAGTTTTCAAGAGGAAGGATCTTGATCATTACCATTAATGGGTAATGATAAAATTTTAAATATTTTCCACATGTCACAAGCATTTGTATGAGTATATCTAAAAGCACGTCCAAATATTTATATCCAAGAACAATATTGTCCATCTAACACATCTAAATTTAATCTATTACAAAGTAAGGCATTTATCTTATCAAAATATGCTAAATTTAATCTAAGTCAATTTTTCATAGCATTTTCCTTATCTATTATTAATAGAACAAATTTCTTGGCCAATTTTGGTAAATAATCTAGTTTTTTTCAACACTAATCGAATAACAGATCTTAGACTTATCAATTGAAGTTTGGCATAACTACCAATAATGTATGGCCATAGCAATACATTGCAATATACACATCCCTATAAATTAATATAAAAAACACAAAATCTTAATAAGTAAATTGACAATATATTGACTTGTCTACCTATATTTATCTTATACACCATTGTACTTGAACTTTTGCAACTAAGTTAAAATCAATTTCTAATGTAATTGTTTAGTCACATGTTCTTTAATTTTTTTAAAAAAATTGATAAAAGGCTAGTGCCTATAGTTATACATATATTATTGAAAATAAAGGATTACATAGATACCCGAATTATAGTACTAATATTAGGATTTCAGATACAAAAAGCCAAAATTTCCAGCATCCGAACTTTTTTTTCATAGACTTGTATCAAAATAAGCCCCATTAATTGATATTTTGTGTAGAAATTGGGCTTGGGAAAAGACATCTATACCAAAAAAAACTCCAAGATCTTGTAAACCCAAAAAAACCATGTATTACATCAATTTATATATGAGAAAGAAGGGGAATATGAGCAGCATTCCTCCATTGAATCTGTATGAGTAGAAGTATCCTCCCTATCGATGTTAATATTGAGGCCATTTCCTTCTTGTTGTTCGCCAATCTCCATTGGACCAATATTCGCTAAATCATCCTCCTTGCATATGTTGAGATTAAAAGCATTTTGAACCTGTCCTTCTCCCAATTCTTCACCCATTGGTGAATCCAAAATTTCCTTGGCTAAAGCCATAGCTCTCAGACCATGTCGAATATGGTGAGAGAGGAGAAAAGAAGCTGCAAAGTATTTCTCCTTACATTTTTCCACCATCAATGGACCAAGCTCTTGAGCATGGGTGTTGAGGGCCCTATATAGTGTCCAAGGGTCATCATTGTGGAGACCTTTTTTAATGGCTCCATAAACCTCTCTGTATGCCAATTTTTTCTTGAGATAATATGTTCTTTAATTTTTTTCTCCATTAATCTCTTTGATTATTTTCTAAACAATCAAACTAAGTTTATTTTTTAGTAGTTCAATTTCCTCATCCAATGTTTTTTTATCCAAGATCAAGATTATCAAAAATAGCATATTGACAAGCCACAATGTCAATGAGTGGTAATAGGGTATAGTACATAATTTTTAACCTTGAAAAACTTGGCCTTTGTCTCAATAATAATTTCTCAATTTAAGATGAGATCCTCAATGGCTTTATGGGCCTTTTCTATTTCTATTTCTTAATGATGTTAGCTACATTTTTAAGATCATTGCATGCTTCATTGTGTTGATTGATATTTTCCTAAGAAATTGTATTGTTAGTTATGTGTCCCTATGTACTAGATAGTATACATAGAAAATGACCCATACATGATATCTATTTTGAATTCTCACATTATAAAATATATAAACAAATATGTGAACCACATTGAAGAAAATAGTAAAATAAAGAGAAAAATATAATATCTATTTTAAAATGAGAGGATATGCATCACCTAGCTATTGAGTTCATGTTTTAAACCCATATACATAGTATATGTTAAGAAAAGAAAAACAAGAGCTTGTTCCAAAAATTATTTTCCAAATGACTCAAGAACAAACCATGTTACAATAGAGACAAAAGTTGGCATGTGGGAAACATAAAACATAGATGGAAGGCTTGCACAATAATGAAAGGGTTATATCTTAATAGTAGAAACACTAAGGGCTAGGAAAAAATGTTTGAATAGAGTTTTCAAGACCCTAGTAGCCTTTGTGATCATAAACTTGCTCTTAGTTGGTTGTACAATGAGGGGATACCATCGTATTCAATCTCGAGTATCACCACAACACAATACTAAATATCTATCATCAAAATATTCATCTTGTTGTTTAATAGAACCATGTGAACCATCCTCCACAAAGGATAGCTAACACCTATATCAGTCATTTGAAACAAAAATAATAATGAAATTACAACTTTTTTGACAATGAGTCTAGGAAATTATGTTGTCTTCATATCTAAAAATCACCTTTTTTGTACAACAATGACACACTTTTTGTACATGTTGAGGAACAATGATTTCTATGATCTCGCAACCTCTATTATTGCTCCTCAAATATTAATCAAATAATTTCCACTCAAATTACAGATCAAAAAATTAAATAATAAGATGTAGTCTTATAAATTATCTTTTGAAATCCTATTCTATTTTATTCTAATATCAACTTTTCATTAATGTAGCTACCAAATTCAATATACAATCTATTGAATCCTTATCTCTTGTCAATATTACATTATTAATAAACAATGTCTATTTAACACTCTAGATGTAAATAACAACAATATAAAATGATTCTAATTTTCAACTAATTAATAAAATACAGTCAAATAAAAAATAATTTATTCTTCTTCTTCCAATTAAAAAAAAAAAACGGTCAAATGTGCATGAGAACGATGGATAGACAAAACGCTACTAACCCTCTACTCCCATTTTCTCACCACTCATTGACATTATTTGTGAGTGGTCCCCACGTGGAGCTTCTTCTTTCTTCTACGCCGTCGTCTCTCCCTACTTTGCTGGTCGTCATAGATATGGAAGATCTCATAAACAACTTTGGACGGCGATGTTGAAAATTCTAAATATTAATCTTTTTATAATATTTTTATTTATTCAAATATTTTTTTATCTTTTTTAATTAATTTGAATACAAGATGGTTTAATTTTTATATTGAATCAAGCCAATAAAATATAAATTTTGAGTATTTGTTAAGACATGAGCTTTTTAGATCGTTGATATAAGGAAAAGGTTTAATATAAGATATCGAGATTTAAGATAAGATAGTACTAGTATAGATATATCTTAAAGTAATATATATAAATAACGTTCAGATACATTTTTTAAATATATTAATTATTTATTATATTTTTTTAATTTTTTTTTGCTTTGTTGTTAGCTGAAAATCATTCGCATACTTAAAATAGCTGTTTAAATTCCAAAAAATTTGAAGTTGAATTGCACATCCACACTAAGGAAATTTTAAATATGGTCACTATTTAGAAGTAGGCGTGGTTGATGAAATATCTTTTGCCAAATGAAAGGATATTGCAAGGACTCTCATTTCAGAGGATCTCAACATGTGTCTGGTCAGTCATCTACCTTTCAGAAAGATATACTTTTTAGATGAAGAGAATATTCTCAAATGTGCAGGTGGGTTAAAATCAGGGTCCTATTTGACAAAGCAAGGTTATGCTACAGTTGTCAACCTTTCACAGCAGATTTTGTCTCAAAATTGAATTGGCTATTTCAGAAGCAGTACTATTCCAGGCATTGGAAAGATTATCTCACAGTAGGCAACCTTCCAATTGGGATTTTCAATATAAGAAATCTTGGAATCTTCTCAGCTCCATGAAACACTGGAAGATTACCTCTAAGCTATATAGTTAATATGCATCAAATTCAAACTGAAAATCAACGCAAAAACAAAAATGAGACTGAAATTGGAGCAGTCTCAAAATGTCGTGTAACTGAAGTTTTCCATGGAAGAGACATTCAGGAAGGCTGTCAAAACATCCTATGCTCCTTGGTGTTCATATATATGTATCAGGCTCATTGGGGCTAATGATGATGCTTACTTTTGCCTAGATGTAAACTGTTATCTCTCTTTTCCATTGTTTTCTTTTACTCTAGGCTCATGACAGCCTTAAGGTTTAAAATTCTAAATTTATCAGGTGCATGCTGTCAACCTAATGAAGTAAGCTTGGCCTGTTACGGGTATGATTTGAAATGCATATCGTGTATAATTCCTTAGCATTTTGTTTATCTTTCCTTCCTTTTCTCTGAAAACATGCATTGCTTCGTCCTTATTTACCTTGCCCTATTCCTTTTTAGCTTTGTTCAAACTACATTCCTTAATATGGTCGCCAAAATTGTTAAAGAAATGCATTCATGCAGTATATCCTCATAGTTGATTGGTTACAATTTTACATAATTTAAGTTGATCAAAATGATAAACGGTGACTCTCGACAAATCAACCGATCTACAAACTTGAGCAAGGGTTCATAATTCCCATGCATTCTCAGAATTAAGCAAGTTTCCAAGTATTCTCAATATATATTTAATGGTGTCCCTAACAAATTCATAAGCACACAGTAGCTTAATGCTCTTACCATTCTTTAAACGTATCATTCTCCTTGGGACGCGTCAGCTGGCCACAGTGACACGAACAGCTACGATTTTCATTCCCTCCATGGATGCCTGACAATCTTATGCTATGACGTCATACGTTTTTATGTACAAGGATAGAATTCAACTGTAGTGGAACGCCTCTCGACCAAATAACTAGTATATAGATATTTAAAATAATTTCTATAGCATAAATCGGAGATATTTTTTGAAAGATTTATTTTTAAATTTGTTTTTAATATAATTATTGAGCAAATTCATCGTCAGCAATTCATCGAATGAAAATTCATGCTAGCAATTCACGGCTATGGAAAATTCATGGCCAAGTAAAATTCACCGCTAGCAATTCACCGGTGGAAAATTAACCACATTAATATTTTTAATAAAATCTAAGTTTTTGAAATATATATTGTGGTGAATGGGTGATGGTGAATTGTACTTGGTGGTGAATTTTCCATGGTGGTGAATTTTCCTTCGGTGAATTGCTGCCAATGAATTTTCCTAGAGCCGTCAGATCCATATACTAAAATGCGATATGCACGAAACTTGTTTTTTCTGGTGACCTCTCAATCGGCGTACATGCTCGCCAAACTCCCAGCCTCCCCTTTCGAAGTCACTTCCGCTTCAGAAAGTCACATTCAGAAATTTTGGAACGATTTTGCGTATTAACTGTAACGTGAATTGATCAAACAGTAAAACGCTTTTCCGAAATTTTGGTGTACACGCATAAAATGTGTCTATAGAAGAAGCCTCTCAACTTAATAATAGATAGAAGGAAATTCAAATTTGTAACATTATCAATTCTTATATAATAATAAAGAAATAATACTCATAATTAATTTAGAAAGGTTTATGTTTAAAACTTATTAATAATAATTTGAATATTATTTTTTATTATGAAAGTTCTTTTTTTCACAAAATATGGTAATGTTTAATATTATCTTTAGTGTGTTTTAATATGTTAGTATAAGATGTGTTACATTAATTATTGGTATTCAATAAAGTGATTTATATTTCTTATCAAAAATATCATCTGAGATGGTGTACATATGTTTCAAGTTCTATGGAATGCACTCCGAGCTTTATGTAATATATTCCAGGATTTTTTGAATTAATCTAGACCTTACACATTTCAAATTTGTGTTGCATTAAGTATTTTTTAATCTTGCCCCACATGACATGTCAGTGATCACCTAGAGGATGAAGACTTGATACAAGAGATGAGGACAATAAAGGATGTAAGCCTAATTGCATATTCATAGGGCTTTAAAAACTACAACAAATGTAGATAAATGGTTGGTGTGTACTCTTGACGGGTCAAAACATGGAATGGTACATGGTCAGAGTTATAATTGACACAATTTTGTGTGAAGTTGAGCTCATTCTTCTATCATTTTATTTATGCATATGCACACATATCCCTATCCTATCCTTATACACCCATTTATATACATTTTCCTTATCCTAGCATTTATCACTATCATTTATGCAACTCCCTACATTTATCTATCATCTACTTGAATCTAACCATTTCCCGATCTTGGGACACTTTTGTAGTCATGGGGCTAATCTCCTAGTTAGGAACTTCTCCCCATTTTAAAGAAATCCAATATTCAACATTTTGACTAACTATCCCCAATCATTATATTGCTTAATTTGACTAAACACGTGTTTGGTGTAATTTCATGATTTATTCTAATGTGCTTAGATGCTTTCAATATATTCATTCTAATCATCAAGAAAATCTAGAATCCTCTCTCTCTCTCTCACACACACACACATTAGAAGCAATTAATGGTAGCATATTTCAATTTAGTGCAGTAAAAGGAGTAATAAATTTGCATATTGGAGTATTTTTTGTTATTTTCAATCCTTGTATAGTATTTTA
Organism: Sequoiadendron giganteum; assembly: GCA_007115665.2. Lineage (NCBI taxonomy): Eukaryota > Viridiplantae > Streptophyta > Pinopsida > Cupressales > Cupressaceae > Sequoiadendron > Sequoiadendron giganteum. Next base: position 118,535,814 of record CM021105.1, on the reverse strand, counting down.
GAGTTGATCTTATAGTAACTAGCTCCTTTTGGTGAAATGTGATAGTGAATTTTAAATGTTAGAAATTAGCATGGGCTTGTCTAAGTCTAGAGTTACTATAGTTGTAACCCCAACTCATTTGGAAGAGAACTCGCTACTACATCAAATAAGTAACTAGATTGTCTATGATAGTATAGGTGCACATGCTTGACACTATTGAAGTACATGTGGTGATGGTCAGGAATGCGGAAATGCTTTAAGAAATATTCAAAGGTACCATAAGCAATTAAATTTGATTAGACATTTATTTACAACTATAATCCATAATTGATGTTTAATTATAATGTAAAAAGACATGTATGAGCTCTAGGTGAAATTGATCAACAACCTTCAACCAAATGTGAGTGCTAATATCTTATGACGATTATCAAACACCATTTGAACAAAAGACACAAACAACGCATTTCATTTTAACTTACGTGTAACTTCATCTCCACTTTTCATGCTACCCAGTTGGTCTCGCATGTGGTCTTCAACCTTCGCTCTCCATGCTGCCTATCGAATCTCATGTGGGCTCTTCACCTCTTCTCACTATATGCTACCCATTCAGTCTCACACGAGTCCTCTTGTTCCACTAGCCTGATAAAAGCTTCTTTGTGGAGGTTTACTTCTACCTTACTCTTGGTCTAGCCTCTTCCTGGTCTGCACCTTTCTCTTCATTGTCGAACTTGACAGCTTCCTCTCAGCTTCTACTCGCTATTCATGCACCTCTCTGTGCTCTTCCTCCTCCTCACGGTCTTCTGACCGAATCTGTTTTTTCTCTCTACTGGGAACTCCTCTCGGTTGAACCTCCTTAGATTCTTGTGTGCTCGTCTTGAACCTTCCTCTCTATTCTGTGTGCCTTCATAGATCCTGTCCAAAAATTTGGACATTCAAAATCGCCAACATTGACATACTCGCCTACCTATCATAACTATTGATCGTGCTTTCAAATCTCCCTTGGCTTGCATGCAATTATTCACATGCATGCAGTTGTCCTCCATTAATGCTATTAGGTTGGGCTCGTATGGAGTTGCATTTTAAAAAAGGAAAAACAGTAGATCTTTTTAAGAATATTTTAAAGTGGATGGTCTTAAGAATTTTTTAGTGTAGTTGAAGCTTAAAAGTTTATTTTCTTAAATCTATGGAAGTTTGCGGTTTAATGAATTTTATTATTTTGCATATTCAATTCAATAGAGTAAATAAATATAAAATAGAATACAAATTAATTGGTGAAAATTGAAAAACTTCATATGATTGACAAGTGGCAAAAAAAAGCCTAAACTGGTGGGGCAATTTCTAGCCCCACCCCAATTGCACTTGCTTAAATTTTCAAACTAAAAAAGTAGGGGCTGCTATTTTTGAGGAAAAAAATCTCATTAATCTTGTAATATATATTTTTTGCTTCATGGGACCTCCTGCTTCTTTAAAATAGATCTTGAAGCCCCCCCATGGGATCCCAACCTTAGGGTGCTTTGAGCCTTCAAATGAATCTTTCTAGCTACTCTGTCAATATCCTCTGCATGATAAATTTGCATGTTCCTTAGCCTCACCATTACCCTTACCGCTTGCCATTTGATCTTGGCATCAATTGTTGATCCTTCACTTGTTGCATAGCCTACCCATTTTGTTTCCTAAACCTCCAATAGTCCTTTGTTCCCATCATTCACTAGGTGCGAGTAATGAATATGGACCTTCCACCATATTTGGCTTATTTTTGTTGTCAAGAGCCTATTGTCACTACCCTTCCCCTAATGGAACCCTTTAATGCTATAGTGGCTTCCTTTTATTTCTAAACCATTCTAATAACTAATTTTCTACTAAACATGGTTGCTAATCAAATCTTAACTTTCTATTTGCCTCTATTGTGGCTTTTTTGCCTAATCATGGCCTCCAAACATTTCCTCAATCTCTTCCTTGTTGCATGCATTGCTCATTATGTCATTCCACCATTGTGGCTCTCCCCAGCACCCTTCTATTATTCTTTATTTCCTTCATGTGGCCTCTTGAGTTCCAACTCAAATCTCACATGTACCATATAGTCACATAAACAACTTTGTACCTTCTATAGTACCAAAATGGAATCCATCCCCATCCTTGTTAGCAACTCCTACTCTTCATTTCTACAAACTCTTTTCATTTGGTCACCACTACTTTTCTAGTAAACCTATACTCTTCATGATATAGCACCAACCCTCTTTATTAATCTTGTAACTCTTAACCTTGACACATGATCACCTCTATTATATGCTCTTGTATTGCATGTGCAAGTACACCATCATTACTCTACTTCATGACACCTTGACCACCTTGTAACATTGCCATCATGTTTCCTTCTACATTTGCAACCTATTTGTTATTGCAAGTTTTCTCACACCCAAGTACCTCACCTTCTTTGTTGTAAGTTCCCATTGCTCTATGTAAGGACTTCTAGTTGCTACAAGTAACTCTCCTTCACCATGGCATCTTGTTTCTATAATTCTATTACTACAAGTGCCTTTACACTATGACAAATCCTTCACTAATAGTTGGGTGATCTCACAATGCTTGTTTACAATTTCTGAGAGATTCTGATTTTTGTTGAAATCACATATTATTAGAAAATATAATGATTTAAGCCTTAAAAATTTCCATTTTAAGGATTCCAATTGAAGAGGGTTTGATCAAACCACCTTAGATCAAACCCCCTTGGATAAAACCTCGCTACTTTTAAACCATACCTATAATGGAGTCTCCTTTACACCTATTAAAATGTTGATAAAAAAAAACTTTTGATTTACCTTTTGGGGGATCAAATGAATTCATTTAAAATTTATTTTTTTGTATGTAGTCCTTATTATAATCTTCCTAAAAAGTATAATTTTAAATAAATTTTATTTTATTTTTATATTTATTTTTTATTTCTTGTGAATGTAGGTTTTTCATCAAAAATCAAGCTCTTTGTTCTGCACATGTGGAAAAATAGAAGATTATAAAAAAAATGAACAATGTGAATGCATCTGATATTGAAGTCCTTGATCCAACAAAAAGAAATTGAATTTCGATACATACAAAAACAATTATGTGTTATACAGTTCGCCTATATTTAAATTGTAATTGATTTGACTTCGAAACTTGATTAAGGAAAAACTATTCAATAGAACACTATGAAACTAATTGGAAGCACTAGATATTGTAGTTACAAATCTCAATTTAAAAAAAAAAAAAATTTATCCTTCATAGAAAAAAGTTATGTGTTATACGGTGAGTGTCACTCCTTAAAAATGGTGTTTACTGAAAAAAACTAGTTTTCAAAAGAGATGGAAAAAGAAGTGCAATCTGATTCCAAAAATTTTGAAAAAAATATATTTAGAATCTATAGACAAAATTTCACAAATCACTAGTTTGCATCATCTTCAAATTCCTCACGGTTTAGCCACTGTAGGTGTCTGAAAGTGGAGATTTAGTTAGAAAAAATCAGTTCAGTGTCCAGTTTGGCCAAAAATTATAAACCATTATTGTGGGATCACTCGGCTATAAGTGAAAACCTACTATGGATGTAAGTGTATGGTCTCATCCAAATCACTAACTCCTAACCTCTTAGACATACCAATTTATACTCCCCAATATGTCAACACATCATAATATATCCATGCTCTGTATTCATGTAGGTCTTCTCTATTCATTAATACTCCATGGTCCATCATACATCACCTAGAATAATTTATACCATTGAATAAATATGCAAATGATAGCTTGTAATGATAACCTCGCTACTAGGGAATTAAATACAAATATTGTTCACCATAATGTATTCTTCAAACTTTACATAATGATTATGTGCCACAAAGATTCTTCCATGTTTGTTAAATACTATCCATTCTTATAGCCATGTGTAATATGCATTCCTCATTAATGGCATCCCAAACAATCATAAAAATGGAGTACTACTATATTCTTGTGTGTTTTCCTATAAATAGATCAAATATTGCTAAAAGATCAAGAGCTGTTACCCTCAAATGGCTACCACTACTAACTATTGCATGTGTATAACTCTTTTTCCCTTCTTGATTTTTAGTTACAAAATAATATTATTTTGGCCTTCAATTCCCATGAATATGTAACAATTGGGTAAACCCATAATAGTGGTGTACAATTTTTATGAGGAAGGAAATTTGAGAAAATTCTCATGCATTTAAAATTTCATGTTTTAAAGGGTTCGTTCGAACTAGGGGGTTCGCACAAACCCAAAAGAGGGGTTCGATCAAACCCCTAGTTCGAGCGAACCCTCTTTTGCATGGTGGGTTCGCTCAAACCCTGTGATGCCATGTTCCCTTATGGGGAATTCAAAAAAAATGGGGGTTCGAGCAAACCCCCCTTCGAACGAACCCCCCTTCACCCTTTCGAGTGAAGGGGGGTTCGTTCGAAGGGGGCTTCGCTTGAACCCCCCTTTTTTGCCCTTCTCCCCCTCTTCCACCAAATTTTAGCAGAATTCTGCACTTCGAAGCTCAGGTTGAGGATGAAAATGGAGGATACTTCACAAACCCAACTAGAATATGGTAGTGCTTAGAACGAGCTATCCAACGAATTAAATTTTAATATGTTTTGGTTTTATTATGCATGTGTTTTTTTAGTTTTATTAAACATAGGTTTTTCACCGAAAGTCAAGCTCTTTGTTTTGCACATGTGGAAAAATAGCAGATTATCAAAATAAAATTTTTAAAAATACGTTGAGGTTGGGTATTGATGTCATTGATCCATTAAAAAAAAAAAAAATGAATTTCGTTACATACATAAAAAGTTATGTTGTATACAGTTCGCCTATGTCTGAATGACAATTGGTTTGACTTCAAAACTTGATTAAGAAAAAAATATTCAATAAAAAACTATGAGACCAAATGCAAGTGCTAGATATCGTAGTTAAAAATCTAAATTTGAAAAAATTATAATTTTATCCTTTGTACAAAAAAATTTATGTTGTATACAGTGAGCGCCACTTTTTAAAAATGTTGTTTTCTGAAAAAAACTAGTTTTCGTGGGAGATGGAAAAATAAGTGCAATCTGATTCCAAAAATTTTGAAAAAAATATTTTTAGAATCTATAGACAAAATGTGATGAGACTCTAGTTTTCATCATCTTCAAATTCCTCACGGTTTAGCCGCTATAGGTGCCCAAATATGAAGATTTAGTTAAAAATAATAATTGCAATGTCGAGTTTGGCCAAAAATTGTAAATCACTATTGTGGGATCACTCAACTATTTTTTTGAAAATCCCTTTGCTTAGGATTCTTTAATGATCGAAGAACATTTTTAATTGTTTTAAATTATTTAATTGTTGATCTCTTTTGCCTCATGTTTATTAGTTAAGATGCAACAAACATGATTTTATTGATCTAGTGAAACTCCAATTATATCCAATCATTAGTCAAAAGGTAAAACATAACCCATGAAAATATACTCACATCAATATTAAACCTTAAATATTGATAAACATATGCTATGCACACCAATAAAAAAATTGAATTATGACAGTCTCATCACGAATAGATACCCCCCAACTCCTATAAAATTTCATATGGACTAAAACTAAAGAACCATATTGTGAAATTACACTAATTTTTTAGAGGAATTAGAATATGAAAACCATTTCTAATTTATTTTCCATATGATGTATACCTAGGGCCTACAATAGGGTTGTAATTTAGCATACTTCTACAATCAATTCCAATTCGATTTTGTTGTACCAATATGTATTTCTATCTATGCATTAATTAACTTGTGCAAGTTCTCATAAATTCAATTATGATGTTCCAAATCATCCCCATCACATATAATAGACCAACTCACCAATTATTATTATTTTTTCCCATATCATGGTACTTAGTCATTTCACTACTTATAATATGTGTATATGATTGAATAAATTCTTCTAATTTTTCTCCCAATTTGAACTAACACTTGAGACATTGTTGAAAGTAACTTGTATCTATTCAAGCAACCTTCTCTAGTTGCTACAAGTAAGCTTATAATTATATAGAACTTAAAAAAATATTACAAGTACAATTGTATCCATTGAAAATACTTTTCATACTATCGATGCTTAAAATCCTCACTTCTAGACAAAAAGCATCGTATGGGAAGTTTCACAGATGTGGGACTCAATTTTACTGTCTACAAAACAACCTTTGGGATTATAGATGTCATCTCTTCTTGTATTTGGGGTGTGGGGAAGGAGAGAAGGAAAGCAAGAAAAACTAAAGTAAAACTAGGGCGATACATCAAAAACATATTTGATATCCACTACTAACTTGCATAATATAGGTCAAAAAACTATTAAGACATCAAAGATAATTTAAAAGAGTGTTTTAAGGCCCCGCCACACAAACCCCATAGGACAACAACAACACTAACAAAATAATTTATTTTTTAAAAACAATAATTACACATTACAACATTACAAATTTATTCAATATAGATATAACATAAATCATTAACCTAATCCTATGGGGTACATGGTGTGTTACTTAAATGAACCCAACAATTAATGATAAACAATACTAACTAAAGTGGAAGAAAGAAACAAGAATAAACATTATATAAGTACAACAAGAATAAGATATAAATTCATAAACATAAATCACATAATATTATATTCATCTTCAGAGTTCAAAGTTACAAATGTGGAATATATTTCGACAGATACAACACAATATAAAATCATAGTTACATTACAAGGCCACTTCCCTTATAACATTGGGAAGGGTAAAATCATAATACAAAAGTACAATAATGAAAGAGAACTCTTCATAGGTACAATCTTCTTCGTGTGAGCTCCGAGAACATTGCAACTGCATCCATGCCACGATCACAACTAGGGACCCAATGGGTGCATTGCACATTTCCACCCAACCGTGTGAACCCGAAGGAACATCCCCCGAGCAAGGAGTCGATAAGAAAGAACCCTCGGCCACAAACTCAAACATAAAGGACACACATCACAAGACTCAAGCCAATGAAACAACATAAACATCAACAATAAATAAACAACTAAAACAACTCCAGAGGCACAAGAACAAGGGAAACAAAGGGGCACATTAGGAGAGTGTCATCACATGTTCTTACATGGATTAACCAGGCTACCTAACATTAGGAACTGACTCCAACTCTATGGATTAACCAAGCTACCTAACACTAGGAATCGCCTCCATCTATGGTTAACCAGGCAGCCTATCTCAAGGCATCGCCCCATAGGGTGAATCATGCGGAGCCATCTACCTTTCGTGAAGACAAGGTAGTGACCTTACCGACCAGGTCTTCCCACCCATCCTTAGCCTTTAGGAGCGCTAATGGTAGGAGTGAGGTGTATATTTTTATCTTGTTATGTGATAACTAACCCAACCCACTAAGTAAATTAATTAGGTTTTCACTTAATTAGGGAAACTCTATCAAGGGTGACCACTTGTACATTAGCCCCAAGAAGAGACACTCTACCCTATGGTTTCCCTAAAACCAAAACCAAGAAAAGGGTGCCACAATGTATAACCAAAAGGAATCATAACTCACAACAGGGTACCGCCCACAAATTCCCACATGGTATCAACATAAGCCAAAAAGATGCAACCATAGAAAAGCATTCACACCTTCCCTAACCTCTGGATATAACACTAAGTCCACACAAGACACACTAAGATGTCACATTCAATTAATTAACACCACATCATTATATATAAGGCATTTAAATAATAAATCTTCCAAGTCTCATTCAAATGACCATTTTCATCTATTAAACTCAAAGTAGGGAAATTCACTAATATTTCAATTTAATCCAAAAAATAATATTCAATTTAATAAATATCTTCCTACATTTAAATAATTCACTAATTAAATATCTAAGTTAACAAACTTGCTCAAAAGTTGATTTAAGAACAACAATGACAATTCCATAATAAAATAGAATTTTTGAAAATTAAAGATACTAACTTAATTTATCAAAAACCAATTATAAATTACTAAATTCAATTTTTCAACTATATTTTATTTTCTGATTTTAATTCTTTTCCACACAAAATATTTTAAATTTTGATTTTTCTAAGATAATGGAAATCTAATCTTTATTTTAAAAATCAATTCATAGTAAAAATCAGATTTAAGATATTAATCTACTAAGTTCAAAAATTTGATTATAATATTTATTTATTTTAAACAACTATTTAGATATTTCACAGTACAATTTGACTAGAAAATAATGAAATCAAATTCTACAGTAATATTTAAAATACAATTATTTTTGTCTCTTAATACAGATTAAATTAAAAAGTCATTTTCAAACAGATTTTAAAACAATAGTATTTTTCCTCATCAAATATAAAAAAATTCAGAGAATAACTTATTTTTACTTTTCATTATTTGCTCACATTTCCTATCCATACACTATATATATATATATATATATATATATATATATATATATATATATATATATATATATATATATATATATATATATTGGAATAAATAAATATATCAAATCATCTTATGCAGCTGAAATTGAAACACAACAATAAACTAAATGTATGCAAAGAATATATACACATACACATATACATACATGCACATATATATATTTATATATATATACTGGAATAAATAAATATATCAAATCATCTTATGCAGCTGAAATTGAAACACAACAATAAACTAAATGTATGCAAAGAATATATACACATACACATATACATATATATGCATATATATATTTATATTTATTTATCTATTTATTTATATATATATATATACTTCTACATTAATATTAAAAAACTTCCCAACTTATTACACTTATATATATATTTATTTTTTATTTTTTATTCCTTAATTATTTTCATGAAAGTAATTATAGTAAAATAGAGAAGATGCAAGAATAAATATATTGGGGAAACGAAATACAGGGAATGAGAGGAGGATTCTCAGATGGAAAGAATTATAGAGATTTAAATCTAGGTAGATTCCAAAGACAGGGGGAATCAAGATTTCAACCAAAAACTCCAAAATAAAATACAGATAGGAAAGGAGAAACCTACAGGTAGGTAATTAAAATTACAAAGGAAGAGGATTTCCCAAACACACATAGAAAACACATTTTCTTTTCTTCTTTTAAAAACCAAATTTACAGAGATCAGAATAAGAAATTTGAATTACCCGGAGTCCTATGCAAAGCTCGATTCGAGGATGAGCTGCGCAATTCCAACCAGATGAAATCTTTGAAAACCATAGATTCAAACCCCAGCAACAATAGATTTGACAACAAAATCCAGTGCAAGCCAAAATCAAATCTTCTCAGATCAAATCAACGAAAAACCACACAAATTAACTAATCCTCAGAAAAAATTTCAACAAATTTTGAGTTGCAGATATTTTTTTTTGTTTTTCATTTCCTCCCTCTTGCTTTTTCGAAAAAACAATATCTGGAAATATACTTTTTCCAAAAAATCCAAATTAGAAGTTGTCATAAATTTTCCGACAACTTTCCCATGCAAATTTCACTTGACCCACCATTTCTGCCATTTTCCAATTTTGGAAGAGAATCTTCCATAATTAATTTACACCAAAATATGCCCTTTTAAATATTTTAATTTCATTTTAATAAATTAACTTTTGAAAAATAATTAATTAATTAATAATAATTTTAAACCACATTTCACTTAATTATAATTTAAGTTTAAAATCTATTTTATTAAATCACCTTTTTAATAAAAACAAATATGATAATGATTTCCTTTACTTTATTTCTTTTTAAAATAATCCACAATAATTTCTCTAACTATATTATTTAATTTAATGATTTAAATTAAAGGATAGCTTCACATTTTAAAATAACAATAAATTGCTAATGTACACCATAATTTTCCAAGGTATTAATATCATAAGCAACATTGGACATATAATTAATTTAAAATCTTGCATCATAGGCTAGCATTTAATTTAAATCATAAAGCACTAGACCAAGCCATAAATACACTTATAAAACTCATGAAATAAAATGATTTAATTAACAACCATACCCACATGAATGAAGTACGAACACGACATGAACAATCCCTAGACCAACTACTGGCATAGGCGGGGGTACTTTCTTACCAACTCCCTAACCACATCAACCATTAGGTATGTAGAAAGTGCTCTGACTCAACAATGCGGGTGGAGTCGACATCCGGTACCTGCATTCTTGCATAACACAGAACGTCGAACATGTACATATGCATATATCTCATAGTCAAACACATTGTGAAGGAGAGTTACGGTGAGGCAGGGCGCTCATGGATGAGCGATGCCACCCCGTCCCCTTCACCCGAAACAAACACAGTAATCATAATCTAGGTATCACATCATCAAAATAACTCACAAAGTAACATCATCATAACATGAGTATCCCACACATAAGTCCAACTATCATAAGAAAATAAGCATAATTGTCTGCCACGCCCAACACATGACGGACAAGATGTCAAACAAAGTATCAAATCCACATCAGAACATAACTAGAAATCACACTGAAGCAAACACACACACCAAAGCAGTATCAGTGTATCAAAACATGAGAGGCACTACAAGTGTTTTCATGATTTAGATCCCACAACATTCATAAAGGTTTATACTATAAAAGAAAAGAATTAGAGATAACAAACAACCATAAATCTTATATAATTTGATACAGAACACCACATCCTATTCATTATTGGGGGCATAAAAAATTACAGAGGCCCATAGACACAATACAAAACATTCAATCCTTCCTATGAGGGGCACCTATTAAGGTCTTTGAAATGAAAATGATAAAATGCTTCTATCTCTATTCAAAAACTAAAATTCTTACAATCTACTCATTCCTCAAACAATTAACAAAGTTTCTTAAGAAATGCTAGAGGAACTAGAGAGAGGTCCAGAGAGAACATCTCTCAATATATATAGGTGCTTCTATTGCATGGCTAGGAACCCAAAGATCCAGAAAACATGACACCTGGAGTTTCTACTAGTCAAAATTTACAATAGAACGAAAAGATATTACTAGATCTAATAGTCACCCCAAAGTAGTTGAATCCTCTCACAACATTGAAGATGATGTATGTGAGGTGACCTCCTCAAGCCTTTCCCTTCAATTGATAGGACATCTTTGACATTCCTTGCATGACAAGCCCATACAATAGTTATACCTGGTAGTTGGGAACCAATTGAAACACAAATATAGTTTCCATATCTTTTCTCATCTTTCATGTCTTTTAGTTGCACTTCGATGCACAACTTTAGTAACAAAATATGATCATATGAATATTTCAGCATGTGTATCTATTTTAAATATTTTAGGCATGGTGTTGCATTAATTCTCAACAATTACCACCAGATCACTACAACAAATCCCTGTGATTTGCTCCATTTTTTGCTTCCACCCAATGTTTTAATGTATTTTTTGCCAATTTTTTTAAAATGTCGGCTCTATTTACCAGGATGGCACTATTTTTGGCATTTATTTGCACCGATTAGGATTAGTCAACATTAATTTAGGTGCTAATTTACACTAGAATTAGCACCACCTTTAGCGCCAATATTGGCTTCGAGTGTGGCGATGCCTTTGGCTCTGAGTTTAGCTTCGAGTTTAGCACCAATTTTAGCTCCCGACTTTAGCTTCGAGTTTAGCTTCAGGTTTTATTGCTGGTTTAGACACCCCTATGTTGAAGAGACTTATTTATATGTCTCATCGATGATGTAAAATAGTGAAATGTCAACAAGATACGGGCATATCGAGGAGAGAATCACTTACGTCACATTGACAAGGTATATGTACAAGTGTTCAACGAAACACAACTCTTGGATATAACGAAGTAATGTCGATGAGACATTGAGATATCGGTTAGACAAATAAGATTGTCTCATTGACACTCTTCAAGTAATGATCAAAAGCATACACGCTAGACCGCCAGGAGGGTGAGCAAGATATGTGGTAGAGTGGTACACACTGCAACCCCATAGCAAGAAGCCTTGAGCAAGGCAGTAATGTGGTAAACAACTGAAGAGAAGGGAAAAACATAGCCATACCGCAACGATAATAACAAGTCTCCCTGACATGGTAGAGTCACACCAATATATAAAGAAATAACGCCAAAGGAAAATATTGATGAGACAGTGGCATATCGGCAAGAGACATCAACTTCTCTCATCGACACCGACAACCAACATCAGAGGAACATAATATCTAATGTCGATGAGACATTGAGATATCAGTAAGACAAAGAAGATTGTCTCATCGACACTCTTCAGGTAATGATCAAAAGTATACACCGCTATACCACTGGGAAGGTGAGCAACATATGCGGTAGAGTGGTATACACTGCAACCCTGCAGCAAGAAGCCTTGAGCAAGGCGGTAGTGCAGTAAACAGCAGAAGATAAGGGCAAAACAATGCCATACCATAGAGGCTATAATAAGAGACAACAATAGTATGGTAATTGTGGCAGTAAATCACATCAATCATAATCCATTTGAATAAATCATTTAAGGAATCAAGAATATAGCCCATTAAAACACTCTAAAAGTCTAATAAACATAGTCTAAAAATTTCGTCGAAATCTTATTTTCAAGCATAGCCCACCATAATGGAGTTTTCATTTTAATATACATACAATAAAACCTTTGTTGAAACCTTATTTTCAGGCGTAGCCTACCAAAATGGAGAAGTGTTTCAGTAAACAATGACAAAGAATGGTAAGGAGATGTGTGTGATAAGAGGCATAGGATTCATTGTTGTTTATCAATTCTAGCTCTGACCAACAAGGGTTACAATGTTTGTGCTACTGTTTGTAATCCAGGTATTTAATTGACATATGTTTGCATAATCTCAAATTCCTTCATATTCTTTTGAAGTATCAATGTATCCTATATAGGGTTTAGAATGACTTCTTTTAATTTAAAAAACTAAATCAGATGCCTTTGAAGTATTGATGTGTCCTATATAGGGTTTAGAATAATTTTTTTTAATTTACAAAATTAAATAAATGATGTATTTTCCTGTGATTAGATAATGTGGAGATCTCCTAAATTTTCCCTAGCACACTATCCTCTTTCACACTATGTTCATTACTCCAGCTGCTAGGGTTTTGCATTTGACATCTTTAATATCTTCATGATAGTGGCTTTTTTTATAGATCTTAGTCTTTTCTTTAATCTGTATCATGGTAACCCTTGAGTTCCCTAATCCACCTTCAATCTCTTCTAAGAACGTTTTCTCAAGCTAGACTGCATATTATGCATATAAAGCAAGTCCTTCATACCTATCATTGTTCCAAATCACTACTCACCATCTTGCTTAAAATGTTGCCTCCATAAGCACAATACCATGTTTTAAAATCATGGTTTCCAGTTACTGACCATTAAGGTCACTACTTTCATCAAGATACAATGAGATTTTTGTCTTCAAAATTAAGGAATTATGCAAGATAACATTGTGAATTGTTTGTTGTGTACAATTTGATTTTCTTGCACATTTACTGCTTTGCTAACTACCTTTAAGACTGGATATTTCACCATCAGCTACAATCTCAAACAACTCACTCACTGTCATGGGTGATCCCACAAAGCTGGTTTACAATTTTTGGGAGATTATGAATTTTGCTGAAATCACATATTTTTAGAAAATATAATGGTTTGAGCCTTAAAAAGTTCCATTTTAAGGATTTCAATTGAAGAGGGTTTGATCAAACCACCTTAGATAAAACCCCCTTGGATAGAATCCTGCTAGTTTTAAACCATACCTAGAATAGAGTCTCCTTTACACCTATCAAAATGTTGATAAAAAATCACTTTTGATTTACCTTTTGGGGGATCAAATGAATTCATTTAAAATTCATTTCAAATGATCATGGTAGTCCTCTGAATGAGCTATCCAACAAATATAATTTTAATATGTTTTGGATTTATTATGTATGTGTTTTTTTAGTTTTATTAAACATAGGTTTTTCGCTAAAAATCAAGCTCTTTGTTCTGCACATGTGGAAAAATAGCATATTATCAAAATTAAAATTTAAAATATATGTTCAGGCTGGGTATTGATGTCCTTGATCTATTAAAAACATAAAATTGAATTTTGATACATACAAAAAAAGTAATGTTGTATGCAGTTCGCTTATGTTTCAATTGTAATTGGTTTGACTTCAAAACTTGATTAAGGAAAAAATATTTAATAAAAAAATATGAAACCAAATGAAAGTGCTAGATATCATAGTTACAAATCTAAATTTGAAAAAATTATAATTTTATCCTTCATACAAAAAACGTTATGTTGTATACGGTGAGCGTCACTCCTTAAAAATGTTGTTTTTTTTAAAAAGAGTTTTCAAAGGAGATGGAAAAAGAAGTGCAATATGATTCCAAAAAATTTGAAAAAATAATAATTAGAATCTATAGACAAAATGTCACAAATCACTAGTTTGCATCATCTTCGAATTCCTCACGGTTTAGCCGCTATAGGAGCCCAAAAGTGAAGATTTAGTTTTAAAAAATCAGTTCAGTGTCCAGTTTGCCCAAAAATTGTATACCAATATTGTGGGATCACCCTCGAACTTGAAGATTCCTTTCATGAGAATCCTTGTATAAAATCAAACTATGCCCTATAGACTGCCTACTTACTTACTAATATAGGGGACTCATTGTTTCATGGTATTTTGAGTTTTATTTAGAAGGGGTTAACATGTGGTATTTTTATGTGCAGGAAGAATAGATTGTGATGCAACATTTGGGTATGGATGGTTCAGGAAAATTTGGATTGCTATCAGTGTCATAACCAGGTTGGATTGTATCTTGAGCTGGTGTGAAACACTTTCGGGTGTTCTCTTTAATCTTGCTCTTTTTGCCCTGGTATGGTTTAAAGGATGGTTTGGATCATCCCATCCAAATCTTAATAACCCAGTTGGATCTTGGGTATTAGTATGTGTTTCATCAAAATCTTCTACCTATCAACAAACACAAACATTATTTAATGTTTGGCAACAATTGGAATGGACTTATCTTTTTAAGTTTCTATGTTATGTTAATTATACTTTAGTTAAGAAACGATGTAACTTTTGTGAACGAACGTGAAGCTTGTTGCTTCTCATACAAATAGGGAAACCAAGGTCCGATTTTGATCATCATATCATCATCATTTCAATACATTAGAATAGATACTAGACTATCTCATCCACTTATTCATATCAAAAGAACTCATGTTATGTATGTTTATATTTTGAGCAATATAATGGAGCAGATACATTATAACTCGTAATCCATCTTCAATGTTCAATTATTGTGTTAATTTTCATGCTTATTTATTGCTTTGTTGTCTCCAAAGTGGTATTTTTAAGTTGTTTAAATCTACAAGATTTATCAGGGCACATTTGTTGTTGTTGTTTGGTCCAATTTGAGGTGCAATTGTAAGGATTTGTCTTTTTAATTATACTTTCTGACATTTGTCTTGATACAAATTGGTACTTTAGAATTATGGTATTTCTTTCCTTCTAATGTTTTCAACCCTCATTTCAGGGAAGAGCTTCAAAGATGGTTCCTTCAGATGGAGACTACACTTTTCCGCTATAGGTTCCATCTAGAAACACCAAAAGCTCAGGTATTGTTATACTCAGGTACAATAGAGTTTGAGGTTACCTTGTTCTCCTTGATACAAAATGTTGTCCTTCAATCCCTCTTAAGCAACATTCACTATTATGGTCTTCATCATTGTATATTTCATGCATTCGATTTAATTTTTTATGTGGAAACATGTTGTCTCTGTCTTTGCAAGTGATGACTATTGTGTAAGATTTTAATCTACATGACTGCCCCTCATGTTCAATTCTTGTGACTGTTATGATGCTCGGGGTTGCTTACTTTAAAACAAATTGTTAATGAAAACTATCTTGGAATCCTTGATGATTAGCTTTTTCAGAATCATGGCTATGTTGATAGTGGAATGTTCATATTAATAAGGATACATTTTTATCAATAAGGATATTACCCCTTACCAACATACTCCACTATCCTTGCAAAGATTGATCTTTAATGCTTTATGGATGGTTTACTTGTGATTATCCATCTCAAATGAAACAATAGGGTAGTAGGTTGGGCTCAGCCTTTGTGGGAGCCACATTTCACCCCACATGCTATAACCAGATAAACAAAACAACAACCTAATTTTATCTATGCCTACACAATGAGAAAACATGTTAGATAAAACCTAGCATATGATAGATATGTTTGATAACTTTCTTGTTTTCCTAGACATCTATGGTATGCAAGTTATTTGAATGCACATGATGATCAAATTATATGTTTATAGATGTATGCACATATTTTGACTAGTGATCCTTAATTTCTCTAACAACACTCTTCTCACTCAAATGCAAGGAACCTAGGAGAAACAAGGAAGAAATCAACTTGGAGGCTTAGACAAGTGGGAAGACTAAAGATGATGCAGAACAAAGCAACTGGGACTCATCATTGAGGCAATCACAGGTCCCCTTTCTCTTTATGTGCATTTTTCTCTTGTGTATCTATAAATGTATAGTTTTTCAATTATATGCATTCCAATAGTCAGTTTCATGGCTTGTGTGGAACAACATACATTTACATTATCAATAAAGACTACATTTTTGAAAGGATTGTGCAATATTTCCTATATTATATGCATCTGCATAAGTGCAATCTAGTAATGTAATCTTCTGATTTTGTTTATGCACATGAATGTAATGTAGCAGAAATAAAAATGTACCTTACTCTTTATTTGAAAATCACAAAAGCTCTACCTGATTGAGCTATTAACTTTTGTGTCTTCACGAACATATGTTGATACAAAATGAATGGAAGAAGCATCTAAGTAACCCTATTTTTTTATGCCAATAACTCATCCAAGTAATCCAAGCAATAATAAAAGGAGGAATTGATGCTTGGCATTTGTAGGGTGTGATTAGGAAAATTATTGAAGAATTAGCATTTTTTGAGGACTTTAAGGTTAGTCATGTTAGGAGAACTGGGAACACAAAAGTAGATACCCTATTGAAATGGGCTCTATCTTTTGCAGAGGTAGAGGAAATAAGAATAGAAGATTTTAGTGGAATTCCTATGTAGGAAATTTGTTCGTTGTAATTAACTCAGGAAGGAGTTGACGTTAGAAAGTAGAGGAATGTGTTTTAAATTTCTGAAGGACTTGAAGCATTGATGAAGGTATTTTTGGCGACACTGGACGTACGTTCGGTATTAATGGTGAGGGCTGGCAATAGGATGTGTTTTAAAGACACACAAGGCATTTCGTCTGATGCTTCTCAGTTTGTGGTGGCAAGTAATGTAACAAGTTTGCGGTGTGAGGCAATTTGGAAGCTAGCATACTAGAGAAGAAATGGAGGCCAATTTCACTCTACATTTGAGGAGAAAATTAGACCCTTTTGTTGGAAAAGCAACTGTGAAGAGGCTGAGAGGATTGTTCATCTCCAACGATGCGAAGGTGGTGTAATCTGTGCAAAAAATCTTGGGTAATGGCTTTGAATATTTGAAGCACAGATATCGTACTAATATGGATATTTACTCACTGATCATGGCATGGGGAATGGACTTAGGAGAGTCGGTGGAGAAAGTGAGGAAATTAATGAAGGCATTGGTACACAAGAATTTCTTAGTGAATATGGAAAGTATCTTGGAATGGGCTATACCAGGAGAAGGCTTTGATGTGAGCGAATGCATGGAAGATCATGTGGACCTTGAAGTAGCAGAGATAAACTGTCCCTTCATTAGGTGGCTAGAAGGAATCGCCAAAGCTATGTGGAGAGCAAGAGCAGAGCTAGGATGGAAAGCCCTGAAACTTTGTGTAGAAATAATGGAGGTTGATACGGTCATTGAGGGACTCAAAGATGTCACCAGAGAGGAGTTGTGAGAGAAGAAAGTTTTGCACTCAAGGAAGAAGATGAATCCAATCAACAAAATATGCCCAATTCAATTAAGTAGCACATCGGGCACTTTCGCGTAAACTGAAGCTAAATTTTGGTTAAAATATAGTTTATATCTTAGTTTTTGTTGTGCATTTTTTGGGGTTAAGCCCTGTTTTTAATTTTAAAATGTAACCAGTATGGGGTATGTGTAATAGTAGATAGGATTGTTTACACGCAGATTCAGTAGTTTTTTTTTATTTGTTGGGAACTGTGTCGGTTAAACAGACATATTTTAAAAGCTGTTGGATGGACTTAATTTTTGAAGTTGATGTAAATTTTGCATTATTATTAATAAAATCAAATATTATCATTGACAAAATAAAAAACATAGTAGGTTGCATGTTAAATTTCAAACATTTTCTTTGCATTTTTTTGTATATATTATTTTCTTAGTGCATCATTATGTAACAACAATTTCACTTCTGAAATATACAGTAAAAATAAATAAAAGCACATGTTTTCTTTATCAAGGGAAATGTATGATGAATACCCTATGTCTTTTAGATAAGTGTGCAAGCAAAATAAGACATATCTGATTGAATCTAATTTTCTATAGTACAATTGTTTTTTATGTGCTTTTTACTTTTTGCATGTGGATTACCCTCAAAAAGAGACTACTTATCTTTTCTTAAATGAAGCCTTTACATTTCCTATCTATGAAAGGAATTTACTGCTTGACAACAGGTTCGTGAACTTCATACAAATTAAGATTGGTGTAAAAGGCCATCCCCACAAATGTTGTTTGGTCTAGAACTATAATAGAAAATAAAAAAGCTTGCTAGGAGAACAAAACAGGTTTTCAATTGTCCAAGTACAACATAATATTACTGAAGCATTTCAAAGTTTAGGCCTTAAGAATCATCCTTTTTTAAACATGGATTACAAATAATTCTAAAAATTTAGAAGTCTTGGTCATTAACATTATTGTCTACTACAATGTCCACCCACTTTCCTCTCAGCGATTTAGTATTTCTACCTCGTCCACATCCTCTCTCCATGGCCTCCTCTGTGAATAAAAATGTTGCCACATAAGCTTTCACCACACTACCACCGAGAAGGAAGAAGCAACTTGCAGGACCACGGTAAAAACCACTCTATTGCATTGAGTTGATGAAGGAGTCGCAAGATATCGATGGTCATCACACTACCATATGCCATTGGTAGAAGACTTGCGGGAGTCATCGCAATACCGCTAGGAATAGAAGGAAGAATCGTGTGCCACCATAGAAGTCCAATGCATGGAGGAAGTTCGGTGAGGAGAGTACGCAGGTATTTGAATTTTCTCATAAGATTATATCAAATTTATTAAATGATATTTAAATTGTATTTGTGCATAGTTAAATTGAATTAGTATATGTTTCAGGACAAGGCCTCCAAAGCTAGGCTTGAGAAACTTCATGCCACGCATCGCAGTGGCCAGAAAGGTTTACAGGCCTTGATCTCTACATTTGTAAGTATATTTAATATGTTAAATGATATATTTGTTTTATTTCCTTGGAAAAATTAAATGATTGCATATTAATTAATTTAACAAGTCCATGTGCTATGTTTTGACAGGAGGAGAAATATGGCCACCATCCAAAGCAATTCGAAAAGAATATGTTACAAAACAAAAAGTGAAACAATTTTGTAATATGGATGGAGAACGAGGTATCAATAGTTGAGTTTCAATAACTTAGTTGGATATTGTTGTGTTAATATGTCAATTTGCATCTCTTGTGTTAAGTTGTTTATTGATGCATAGGATGAGTAAATAGAGCTCAAATCTTATGATTACAAGATGACCATTTATATGCATGAATAAATAGTAGAAGGATGTAGATGAACTCAATTCATCTAACTTTATGCCTCTTGACAGGAATTCCTCTTGAATCTCTAATATTAGGTTCTCGAGACTTCCCTGCCGCTTTTACCTTTCATTGCCGCTTTTCCTCTTCACTGTCAAACTCATCTCCTTTTTCCTTATCTACATTTCTAGCTTCGACTTCTAATTTATCCCATGCTTTACATTCCTCCTCTTCAGAATCTTCTTCTTCTTCTTTGTCCTCCTCTGACTCCACAAGAGATTCATCTTCTGAACCTTCCTCATTTGATTATGATTCCTCTTCTACATTAGAGGGTTTGTATCCTTGATCTGACTCTTCTGAATTATCAGAATTAGAATCACTAGCTTTCATATTCAAAAATTCCCAACCACCATCTTCAATAAATTTATCTAGATCATCAATAATAGTCTTCAAAATTGGCCACCGGTTCAAGTTCATTTTGCTTTCATAATACTTTATATCCATGGATTTCAGCCATTCCTTGCTGCCATCAAGCGAAGATTGAGGAATGGCGTACATGCGGAGTACATCTCGCTTGAAGTCTTTGAAAACAATAGCCATATCAAATTCCTTTTGCCCAAGTCTTACTCTCTCAAGGTTAACAATTCTCAATCTCACTAATAACGATTACTAAGAAAGGTAATTCCACCAAATCTACCAAACAGTTTACCATAGGAACAATAAAAGCAGAGGCTTTGAAAGGAACTCCATGAAAACCAAGCTCTCTAAATGGTATATCAAACTCTAGCTCAAAATATTTTAGATGAGGCTGCTCCCATATCTCTATAATTCGCTTGAAAAATCCTTGAAACTCTGACTTCTTAACATTCAAAAGATAAATGGAATGTTCTCAACACCCAGTAGAGCTATCCAAAAAAGATAACTAAAAACACAAACATGCTCCCACACACAATGGCCTAATGGTTGGTTGTCATAGAAGTCAAACTAATGAAGTAACAACACTGATTGAGTTAACATATATGCATCATTTGCATAAATAGTTGAAATGCGTAACAAATGCTAATCAATACATTGAATTTTGAGATGCATTGATATAATAAAAAAACATGTTTTGGGGAAAATATCAGTATTGTAGGGGAAGAAAGCATTAACCCTAATAAAAACATTTTTTTTTGTTCTTGATACACCATCTGTAATTTTTCCTTGGATGATAGTATTGAATTTCTATATGTTGTACCCCTTAAATGTCCTACATGTTACAAATATGGAATAACAATGCACAACTTTGTATCAAGTCCAAAGACCAAGGCATTCTGAATAAGGGTAGCCAAACTTGATAAGGATGTAGTCACTATTACATGTAGTGACAATCCAGAATAGTCATGTAAAGACAATTGCCTATGAAAACCATAATCAATCAAATTATGCACATTCAAATCTAAGTTTGAAAGCTTGCATTTCAGTCCATGCATCTAAATCCTTGTTGAAGATTGAGGGTGTCAACAACAAATCTAGAATAGCTCTCCTTAAACCATAGCTAGTTTTAAAGTGCAGTATTTCCAAATTCAAATCCACTTCTCAGGTAAGGAAAGGAGGTAGGATTGTCAGGTGCTACCTCAAATAGAGAAGGCCATAGAAAACATTGAAATAGAAGATCCAATAAGTGATACGACATAGTTGTAGACCATAGATAATTAGAATTCTTGCAAAGCACATATGCTTGTGATACAAACAAAAGGTGCTTAAACATTGGCTGAATATATCCTCATCAAAATGACCAGAAAGAAATTTCAAATTTGTAAGTAAACTCTAAGAGTCAAGAAAAACAGTCATAAAAGTTGGAAGTAAACTTTGGCAAATATGTAGGTGAACTTAATTCATCTAACTTTATGCCTCTTGACATACACCAGGATCTCCCCTCCTAAATTTTGGACCACATCCATTACCTCCACATAAAACTGGACATCCTTGGTCTTCTTGGTTCCCATGCCATGATATGGTTATGCAAATGAAAATGAAGCAAAGTAATCATCTCCTTCTTTGCTGGCTAGAAGAATGCATGCTTAATGTTTTGATACATGATATCAACTCTCTCTTCTGCTCTCATGGTTGAATACCAAAATCCATTATGGCAAGCCTCTAGAGTTCCAGTCATCTTTCATCCTCTTCCACCAAATTTTGGCCTGATCCACACGTCTGTCAGCCTAATTAGCTTTGTTTTTGAAAGTTGAAGTTTCTCCTAAGTCACCAATGTAGCTCTCTCTACCTTTTCAGACTCTTTCATTGCTATAGATTTTCTTTGGGATTTAATCATTTGTACCACATGGTTGATGTGATTTGAATCCTTGCATCTAAAGGAAATTTCCTTAACATAAATACTACTAGGGAATTTCAATGGCTCCATTGTAGTTGGAATTAAAGCCAGTACTTGCAACATTGAAAATTATCCTTATATAAGAATTCCCTCCATCTTGTTGGCTTGTAACAATATTGATGGTGGCTACATGAAATATGATTCTAATTCCTCTTCTACATTAGAGGGTTCATATCCTTGATCTAACTCTTCTAAATTATTAGAATCAGAGTCACTAGCTTCCATATTCAAAAATTCCCAACCACCATCTTCAATAAATTTATCTGGATCATCAGTAATACTCTTCAAAATTGGCCACCAGTTAAAGTTCATTCTGCTTTCATAATACTTTATATCCATGAAGTTCACCCATTCCTTGATGCCATCAAGTGAATATTGAGGAATTGCATCAATGCAGAGTACATGTTGCTTGAAGTCTTTGAAAACAATAGCCATTATATCAAATTCATTTTTCCCAAGTCCTACTCTCTCAAGGTTAACAATATCAAACTCACTAATAGTGATTACTAAGAAAGGTAATTCCACCAACTCTACCAAATAGTTTACTGTAGGAACAATAAAAGCATAGGCTTTGAAAGGAACTCCATGAAAACAAAGCTCTCTAAATGTTATATCAAACTCTAGTTCAAAATCTTTTAGATGAAGTTGCTCCCATAGCTCTCTTTCTCGCTTGATAAATCCTTGAAACTCTATATTGATTTTATTTTTCCTATCCCTCTCTTGCTATTCTTCCTCAATTTCATCAGGGTCATACATTGACCTTCTTGCCCCTCCTAAATTTTGGACCACATCCATTACCTCCACATAAAACTGGACATCATTGGTCTTCTTAGTTCCCACACCATGATATGGTTATGCAAATGAAAATGAAGCAAAGTAATCATCTCCTTCTCCGCTGGATGGAAGAATTCATGTTAATGTTTTGATACATGATATCAACTATCTCTTCTACTCTCACGGATGAATACCGAAATCCATTATGGTGGGCCTCCAGAGTTCTAGTCATCTTTCATCCTCTTCCACCAAATGTTGGCTTGATCCACACGTCTGCCAGCCTAATTGGATTTGTTTTTTAAAGCTGAAGTTTCTCCTAAGTCACTAGTGTAGCTCTCTCTACCTTTTCAGACTCTTTCATTGCTACAGATCATCTCTGGGATTTAATCATTTGTACCACAAGGTTGATGTGTTTTGAATCCTTGCATCTAAAGGAAATTTCCTTAACATAAATAATGCTAGGGAATTTCAATGTTTCCATTGTAGTTGGCATTAAAGTCGATACCTTCAATGTTGAAAATTATCCTTATATAAGAATTTTCTCCATCTTGTTGGCTTGTAATAGTCTTGATGGTGGCTACATTAAATTTGATTCTGACTCCTCTTCTATATCAGAGGGTTCATATCCTTGATCTGACTCTTCTGAATTATCAGAATCAGAATCACTAGATCATCAGTAATACTCTTAAAAATCAACCACCAGTTCAAGTTCATTCTGATTTCATAATACTTTATATCTATGGAGTTCATCCATTCCTTGATGCCATCAAGTGAATATTGAGGAATGACGTCAATGCGGAGTACATCTTGCTTGAAGTATTTTAAAATAATAGCCATTATATCAAATTCAGTTTTCCCAAGTCCTACTCTCTCAAGGTTAACAATCTCAATCTCACTAATAGTGATTACTAAGAAAGGTAATTCCACCAACTCTACCAAACAGTTTATCGTAGGAATAATAAAAGTAGAGGCTTTGAAAGGAACTCCATGAACACCAAGCTCTCTAAATGGTATATCAAACTCTAGTTCAAAATATTTTAGATGAAGCTACTCCCATAGCTCTCTTACTCGCTTGACAAATCCTTGAAACTTTGTGTTAATTTTATTTTTCCTATTGTTTAGGATCATACATTGACCTTCTTGCCCCTCCTAAAGTTTGGACCACATCTATTACCTCCACATAAAACTAGACATCCTTGGTCTTCTTGGTTCCCATGCCATGATATGGTTATGCAAATGAAAATGAAGCAAAGTAATCATCTCCTTCTCCGCTGGCTGGAAGAATGCATGCTTAATGTTTTGATATGTGATATCAGCTCTCTCTTTTTCTCTCATGGTTGAATACTGAAATCCATTATGGTGGGCCTCCAGAGTTCTAGCCATCTTTCGTCCTCTTCCACCAAATGTTGGTCTGATCCACATGTCTGCTAGCCTAATTAGCTTTGTTTTTGAAAGCTGAAGTTTCTCCTGAGTCACC
Organism: Sequoiadendron giganteum; assembly: GCA_007115665.2. Classification (NCBI taxonomy): domain Eukaryota; kingdom Viridiplantae; phylum Streptophyta; class Pinopsida; order Cupressales; family Cupressaceae; genus Sequoiadendron; species Sequoiadendron giganteum. Next base: position 118,511,409 of record CM021105.1, on the reverse strand, counting down.
AGTGTAGCTCTCTCTTCCTTTTCAGACTCTTTCATTTCTACAGACCGTCTCTGTGATTTAATCATTTGTACCACATGGTTTATGTGCTTTGAATCCTTGCATCTAAAGGAGATTTCCTTAACATAAATACTGCTAGGGAATTTCAATGTTGCCATTGTAGTTGGCATTAAAGTCTGTACCTACAACATTGAAAATTATCCTTATATAAGAATCCCCTCCATCTTGTTGGCTTGTAACAGTCTTGATGGTGGCTACATGAAATCTGATTCTGATTCCTCTTCTACATCAGAGATTTGACTCTTTTGAATTATCAAAATAAGAATCACTAGCTTCCATATTCAAAAATTCCCAACCACAATCTTCAATAAATTTATCTAGATCATCAGTAATACTCTTCAAAATTGGCTGCCAATTCAAGTTCATTATGCTTTCATAATACTTTATATCCATGGAGTTCAGCCATTCCTTCATGCCATCAAGTGAATATTAAGGAATGGCGTCAATGTGGAGTACATCCCACTTGAAGTCTTTGAAAACAATAGCCATTATATCAAATGCCTTTTTTCCAAGTCCTACTCTCTCAAGGTTAACAATCTCAATATCACTAATAGTGATTACTAAGAAAGGTAATTCCACCAACTCTTCATCTCTCTCTTCTTCTCTCATGGTTGAATACTGAAATCCATTATGGTGGACCTCCAGAGTTCTAGTCATATTTCTTCCTCTTCCACCAAATGTTGACCTAATCCACAAGTCTGCCAGCCTAACTAGCTTTGTTTTTGAAAGTTGAAGCTTCTCCTAACTCACCAGTATTAGCTGTAACTTTTTTGAAATTTTATTATGGTATGTGCACTTTGATATGATGTAATATGATTATGGTTTCGTGATCCTCAACATGATATAGATCCACAAAATATTGGTTTTGCTGGTACAGTTCACATGGCAGAGGATGATGATGACGTAGATACAGAAGACACCGAGGACGATGACAATGATGATGATGATGATGATGATGATGATGATGATGATGATGATGATGATGATCAAGATGGTGATGATGATGATGAGACAGTTGGTTATAGTAACCAGTGACATTCATGATCATATAGACTACATCATGGATCATTGTTGATATATCGTTATGATGACTATTTTCATGGTTACTATCATATGTATCATTTTCACGGGCTACAATACTATATTGTTGAGTTGTATCATATTGACATGTATCATTTTCACTGTATCATTTGGACATGTATCATCTTGACTTGTATCAATTTGAGTTACATAATTTATCAATTTTATTTATATCATTTGTACATGTATCATTTTCACTTATGTCGATTGTTGGACATGTATCATTTTGACATGTTTTTGATGTACTGGCATATTTGACTTTCACTTGTTTTAGTTATATATGATGATGATCTTATCAGTATTGACTTGTCAATTTATATATATTAAAAGTGGTTGATGATTTTTGGATGGATATTTATTAAGTATGATGATTTTAATTTACTGCTCAGATGGATGTTGTCAAATTCAATTAAATTATAGATATTTTACTCACTTGTTTTAATTATAGATGATGATCATGTTACAATAATTATATTGTTATTTAATCATATGATTTAAACAATTAAATTACTTACTCTTAATCATATGAGTTATTTAAGAGGCATGACTAATCAAATTGAAATAAAACATATTAAATTAATAAATGGAAGAAAAACAAGAAGCATTTTTAGAAGCAAAAAATGAAGCAACAATGGAATCCAAACTAGAAGCAAACCAAAAACAATCTTGAAAGCAAAATTGGAAGAAAAAATGGAAGCAAACATTGAAGCAAAACTGGAAGCAAAACTAAAAAAGAAAAACTAGAAGCAAACCTGGAATCAAAACTGGAAGTGAAACCGGAAGAAAACTTGGAAAAAAACTTGGAAGCGAAGTGGGAAGCAAACATGGAAGAAAAATCAAAAGAAAAACTAGAAGCAAAACCAGAAGAAAACTTGGAAGAAAAACTAGAAGCAAAACTAGAAGCAAAACTGGAAGCAGAACTGGAAGCAAACTCGAAAGAAAACTTGGAAGCAACCCAGAAGCAAAACTGGAAGCAAAACCAGAAGGAAAACTGGAAGGTAAATCGGAAGCAAAACTAGAAGAAAACCTGGAAGCAAAATTGGAAGCAAACCTAGAGGCAAAACTGGACATAAAATTGGAAGCAAAACTAGAAGCAAAAATGGGAGTAGACATAGAAGTAAAACCAGAAGCCAAATTGGGTGCCCATTTCGGTGCAATTTCTGACGTTACTTCCCAATGTTAACAGAGGCACTATGATTTCTCGGCGCTAAAGCCAACACTAAATCCGACACTAAATCCAGTGTTAAAATCGGCACAAAATCTGACATCGAGCTGACCATGCATGTTTGCATCGAGTTGGGCATCGACCAAATTGTTTAATTCATGGACTCAAATAGACTAAAATCCGGCACAAAAGTCAACGCTAATTGCCTATTGTGTTGTTTTGGATGCTGGCATGTGTTCCTCTTGGACCATTGTAGTGGTTTGACCAATGATGCACTATTTTCTTGGGAGGCACCTTTGCTCTTCGAAGAGTGTGAGGATGACACATGGAAGATGGGGCTCGTATCTTGAGTTGGTTTCCCTTCAAAAAACTAAATCACTAGTGACACCACATGGTACCATGGTGTTCTCTCAAGAGATAACTAAGCACTACTTCTAATGGGCGAGCATTGGGGCACCATGTGCTTACAACAGGGTACTTCATGCATGTAGTGAACTTTGCAAAGGCCATGATATAAAATAGAAGGTTAGGGTTGGACACCCAGCTTACAACCACACCTAACCCAATACCAAGGCATGAATAATTCAAAAGAGTGGATTATATCCATAGTTCTGGAAACTAATAGGGAGAATCTGCCTGTAGATGGAGAACACAAAATCTTCGGTTTACACATAAGGAAATGAAGTTGTAAAAAGGGGAGGCTAATAACGCTTCACAATTTTTGAACCTGGTGGCCCTTAGAGGCATCCATTCTTCTTCAGAGGGCTAAGCTTTCTTCAGCAAAGCATCAAAAAACCTGTTTAAATTAATAATCTCTTTGAAAGAGATGTTGCTTAGGCTTTGCACAGTCACCCTCATATGGAACTCAAGTTGCATGAGGGGTTGCATGATAGTCTCTACTTCAAAGATGCTCGATGCTTGGCTAAGTTTCACAAAAATCGCATAGTCCATTTTTTGTGTAATCAACAACTCCTTGATTTCATCCTCTGAGGGGATTGTATTATCTCAAAGGAATGGAGAGGGGGATCCTAAGAAGACCAAATTTTCAATGTGTCCCTTTCTTTCCTAGAGCACTCATTCTAATTCTTCTAGGTATGCTTTACATTTCATGGTTGCTTTGTTGCAACTCAAGAATTTTTTGACTTTACCCACCACCTTCCTTCATTTTGTCACTCCTACTACTTGGATCACTTCATCAATCACATTTTATAGTTTCTCTACTAAAATATTTGAATATTCAACCTTTGGGGAGATGAAGGCGAGGGTCATCTCTACAAATGCACTCACTTGAGCATTCAATCATTGTTGATTAATGATAAAACCAAGTGTCGGCTTGAGGTGTGAAGCCAAATTTATGATCCACTCCCAATATGATATATATATTGTTTGAATCATTAGGAGGGTGATCCCACAATACTAGTTTACAATTTTTGGGCAAACTGGACACTGAACTGATTTTTTTTTAACTAAATCTTCCCTTTCGGGCTCCTATAGTGGCTAAACCGTGAGGAATTTGAAGATGATGCAAACTAGTGATTTGTGAAGTTTTGTCTATAGATTCTATATATATTTTTTTCAATTTTTTTGGAATCAGATTGCACTTTTTTTCATCTCCTTCGAAAAATAGTTTTTATCAGTAAACAACATTTTTAAAGAGTGATGCTCACCGTATACAACATAAATTTTTTTGTATGAAGGATAAAATTCTATTTTTTTTGAATTTAGATTTTTAACTACGATATCTAACCAATTCATTTGGTTTCATAGTGTTTTATTAAATATTTTTTCCTTAATTATGTTTCGAAGTCAAACCAATTACAATTTAGACATCGGTGAACTGTATACAACATAACTTTTTATGTATCTATCAATTTTTTTTTTTTTAATGGATCAAGCACATCAATACCAAGCCTGAACATATTTTTCAAAATTTTATTTTGATAATCTACTATTTTTCCACGTGTAGAACAAAGAGCTTGATTTTTAGTGAAAAACCTACATTCACAAAAAATAAAAAATAAATATAATAATCAAATTTAATTTAATTAAAATTATACTTTTTTGGAAGCTTATAATAAGGAATACATACTTACAGAAAATAAATTTTAAATGAATTCATTTGATCCCCCAAAAGGTAAATCAAAAGTGGTTTTCTATCAGCATTTTGATAGGTGTAAAGGAGACTCCATTATAGGTATGGTTTAAAACTAGTTGGCTTTTATCCAAGGGAGCTCGGTCTAATGTGGTTTGATCAAACCCTTTTCAATTAGAATCATTTAAATGGAACTTTTCAAGGCTTAAATCATTATATTTTCTAAAAATATGTGATTTCATCAAAAATCAGGATCTCCCAGAAAGTTTAAACCACTATTGTGGCATCACCTAGGACACTTGTGGTTTGGGGATGGTTGGAAAGGTCTTGTTTCAGTTGTTGAATCTCTTTGTCCAACACCTAGATCTTTTGTTGCATTTGTTTTTGTAGTTGTTATTGTTTGTTTAGGGAATTCACAAGGCTTCTTTAGGCTTGTGCTAGCTTAGTCGCTTTTTGATGTAGCTGATCTTCTACTGCTAGGCATGTGCAAGATCATGATGGGCCAAAAAGTGGTGGTATGGAAAAAGTAGCATTTTGCACTCGTCAAAAAATGTGAAAATCTTGAGTTGACTATTTTTTGGGTTGGGTGTCAGTACATTGCTCCATAGCAATACCCAAGCCTAAGTTTTACAAATCGAACCGATTTAAATCAGATATCTGATTTGTAAAAGTAAAAAAATTGGATATCCGATTTGGGTCGAGTAGTATAAAAGCCAAAAAAGGTCATTTAAAAGTCATTTGAAACCTCCAGCGATAGCAACAATGACGTGAGTGCAAATCCGATATCAGATTTAAGCTGGTATCCAATCTTGAAGGTATGTCTTTGTTTCTTTTTTGTTTTAATCAATTTTTGTTTTAGTTTTGTATAATTTTAATTAGTTTTTTATAGATTTTTATTAAAAACTAGGGTTTTTTACAATAATTTCATCTATATTATTTAATTTCAATTAGATTAATTAGTTTTGAACTTCAATCATGTATTATGGCTGAGAACCAAAACCCAAAAATTCCAAACTCTCCACCACCTCTACGCCCATCTATTGAAGAGTTAATTGGTGAAAATTTGGAGGAATTGAGGGGCATTTGTGATGTTTATAAGAAAGTCCCTCGATTGAGGAAGATGACAAACACATTGAAATAAATAATAAAAAATATAGAAACCCTCTCCACCTAACATAATACCTTTCTTCTGTGGCAACAAAGCATGAGGGAATATTACTCATGTGGATTGTCTTACGAAGATGTGAAAGATCTTGGAATAAAAAAAGCCCAAATAGCCTCTTTATTTGTAAACCCTTACACCGATTTGCCAGTTAATGTTAATAAACCAAAACTTTCTATAAAGTGGTGCATGAATAAGGACATTGTAGATAACTTTTGGGATCATTGGTGCATGGTTTTTGATAAACCACCCAACAAAAATAGTGATGTACCATTTTACTTTATTAAAAAAAATTATGTTGAGTTTGTGTTAGGGCATCATGTCAATTACTTTGACATTAAACCCTTCCAGGGCATAGGTGGAGGTATGCCCCAGTATAGACCAGGGGAAATTAGAGTAGTCTAGGGCCCATATGTTCCCCCTTCTCCCCTTCCTTAGCCACCTCCAGTACGTCATATAGATATTATCGAGGATGCAACCACACAGACTATTCAGGCTATTCACTCTTTGAGTGATATTTTTCGTTTACCATACTAGTACAGTAGCTCAGCCACATTCTGGTGATGTTGGAGATGGATCGAGTGTTGTTGCATCATGCTCCTCAGGTCCACATATTTGTGTGCCACATACTTGTACTATGTGCCACTAGATATGCTTGGGTCCTCTTGTACAACCTGTTGAGCATCCCTTGGACACATCTGATTATGACCTGTATGATGTGGACGTTATAGGAGATCAGATGCAAGATATTGGAGCACACCCTACAAAGTCCTCTACTGCTAGAGAGGAGGACATTGGAATAGTTACGCAGGTAAGATTTAAGTTGTAAATTCATAACTCGCATTTGTTTTTAAATGAATGTTAATAAGAGATAGTATCAAGTACTAATATTTATTTACATGTTCTATTTAATAGTTGATGTCTAAGGAGTAGCTTACATAGGTTATTGATAGCACCCTTAGGGCCATTTCATTTAGCCTCGACATGCATTTGGTTTATATTTTCACACTCACTCGTTTACATTTTTTTATTATATACTTTCTTGTCATTTGAATTTTCATTAATGAAATTATATATTAACTTATATGTTTATCTTATTTTCCTCTTGTAGGAAACACCTCGAGCGAGCGAGGTGCAGCGTTGTCCAAACTTTGGACATGCAATGGTAGATAAAGGAAAGGTAATTGAACTCAAATTTGATTGAATTAAGTTTTTTAAGATCTTATAGTGATTATACATACATCGACATAGATTGGTAGTTTCATATACTTGTCATTTTTATGTACAAGCGGTTATGAGCTACACATCCTTGTTGACAGGTCTCACAACGCCTGAAGGAGTAGGTGTTGGAACACTTGAAGGAGTAGGTGTTGAAACACCTCAAGGAGGAGTTGTCGAAACACCTAAAGGAGATAAAGAAAAAGAGATGCCTAAAGAGGTATGTGTTTATTTTATTTTGTGTTTGCTAAATATGTTCCTATTACCAACAATTGTCTGCTAACTTGTATCAATTTTATGTTTTTGTTCACATATATAGATTGGCATTGAAAAATTTGATATGATTGGTTCTTTGAGAGGGGTATATTCTAAGACTCCTGATAGTTTGAAGAGATGTATATATGAGGTAATCAAGATTTCAATTTTAGAGTTCAATTATAATTCAATGTATATTGATTTTGATGTTAATTATTCGATTTTAAATTATATAATATAACTAATCTCAATTATGGTTTGATTTTTTCTTGTGTAGTTTCCTTCAGAGCCAAAGAGTGCTTCAAAGAGGCTCCATTTTGATGATCCACCAGTAGTTTAGGATGAGATAGACATTTTGGCATGTATATTTTAAATAAATATCGAGATGACATGCCAAATTTTGAAAAACTTTGTTTGAGTTGGCGATGATGCCAATTTTGTATATGGACATACACTTGATTATTGGATAATTTGATATATAGAAGTTGAGAATCGAAATAATTTGTTCCTCATGTGCATGTTTAAACTGTTCAAAAATTTAATCTTCAGAAATGGTTAAATATCAATGTACAATAGCATAAAAAATAATGGTTATTTTATATAGTTCACAATCAAAAATAATGAATAATGGTTAAATTATATCATATATTGCTTAGTTATATTATGGTTATATTATATAGTTTAAACAACTTTGAAGACAAGAACAATGGTAAAGTTTAAAATTTTAACTTTAAAGTTTAAATACACAAATGTCATTGTCTCACACTACATGATGTTTTAGGGTTATTAGGCAGTCATTGGTTTCATTTTGTGCATTATAATGAGGAAGTTGCAAAATATTGCAAATTATGAAAAGTTGTCATTAAGAATGCCAAAAAGTTGTAAAGAGGAAGCCCAACGGTCATTTGGGTTTGAAAAGTAGTTGTAACTATTGAATTTGGTGGAAAAACCTTTAAATAGGCTTGTGAACTCGAAGGGATGGTTGGAGAAGTTGTTCATTGAGAAGAAGCAATAAAATTTCATTGTTTCCTTGCAATTTCCTGAGTTTTTCTAGAATTTTTGAAGTTTTTTTGTGTTGTACGATTCCGTATAGGGTAATCTTGCACTCCAATGGATTGATTTTGGTGGGAAGCAGGGTTAACCTCACCAAAAACTTGGTTTGAGGCATTTTCATTTGTTTTTGTGCATTTGAGAGGCAATTTACTAAGGGTCGGTCTTTATACCCTGTTTAAGGGTTTTGAGTGCATCTAAAATGCCATATTAAGTCTTCCACCCACTGTATGCATCTTTAACTTGGTGGATAGGATTATTTAGGGTTAATAAACATTTTTACATTGTTTCATGTGCAGGGGAGGTCAGGATCATGATTTTGATGGTGCCCTAGATGGCATTTTGGATGTTTTTGCATGAAAAGGAGAGGTTAGAGGGGGTAAATGTGAGAAATATTTGAGGGTGGTCAATTTTTATGTCCTTTTAAGTTTGTGTAGGGTTTTTCAAAGGTGTTGGATGCACTGGGATGGTTTGGTGAAGTCTACAAGTAGGTTTTTCGATAAACCCTTCCCTAAATTGAGCAATTTGAGGGTTTTATTGAATAGGGTCTTAGAGGGCGAGTTCCTAAAGATAAGTTGGAAAATTTGTGGTTTTGTCACCTTGTGAGTGCTGCCCCATTGATTTTCGGGGTTTGTGAAGTGATTCAAGGGTGGTTTCTTTGGAAATTAGGCCTATTCGGCTAGGTTGAGCAACATAGTTTGAATGATAAAGTGAGGGGTTTTTCAACCTAGGTTGCTATCATAAACACTCACCAAGACTCCAAAACTCAAAACCCTCAATTTTGACAAGTTTCAAGGAGGTTTTATTGAAAACCTCGCCTCCATACCTTTCCTCACTATTTCAATGCCTCCAACACCTTCAAATATGTTTGCCCTTGCTTAATTAACTCTTACAAAGTGTTTCCCTAATGTAAGAAAGGGGGTTCCCAACTACATGAAGAGATTAGGACCTTTCACATGGACTTTAGGAGGCATCTAACAAGATTAAGATGCTCTTACAAATTCAACTTATCCCCAAAACACACCCTAAAGGCTTGTAGCCTCAAAACACAACTTGTGAATATTTATTTTGGAGAAGGCCATACAGAGACCTACAAAACATCATTTGAAAAACACTTCAACTCCTAACACAACATACCAAAAGATCCAATAAGGTTTCTTTGAAACAAATTTGTAAACCTTTAGTTTGCCCCTATTTTAAGATACTCAATTAGCCCTCTTTTACAAAGGAGGTCCCTCCTAAACTCCTTGCTTTCAACAAAACTCAATGGAAAGTCACTAATTGTGTGACAAAACACCAAATTCCAACATTTATTCTCAGATTCAAGACTTTTAGGGTGCTGATCCAGCAAACCCTCACCTTTCATGGAAAACACCAAGGGTTTATTGAAACTCACATCACACAGGCTTAAAGAACTCAACCAATTCCACTAACAGAATCTAAATGGTCTAGAAAAACTCACAAAACCATCACAAGACTAAAACTATCAACACTTCATCAAAACCTTATCGCAATACCTCATTTTCACATGCAAAATGCACTATTTAACCCTAGGGCATCATCCCAATTTGAACCACTCAACTCTACTACCTACCAAATCATTAATACACATAAATTAAAGTGTATTGGACCCATTCCATGAGTTACAGTGGATACAGTGAGTGGAATGGGTCAAATCATCATTTTAGAAGGCAATCAAACCTAAATACAGAGATTACAAGCTGCTTTAGAAAATTAAAGAAAACTCCCTCAAATTTTAGAGTTAGACACTAAAAATGGAAGTATTTAAAAGCTATCTCATGCCCCTAATTAACACAGTGAGATTCAGATCACTTGGAGCCTGTATGGGTCCATACAAAGTGAGTAAAGTTCAGAAAACAGGAAAACTTTATAGAAAAACGTTGTACTATGATTGGAATTCTTTAATAAAAACTTTAACCACCTTGTTTGAGCCTTTTGGAAGCCTTTTATACTTACTCCATTCAAACCCCAACCAACCCAACACCTATAACTATCTTTTAAAATCCTTGACCTTTCACATTCCCTAAAAGTTGCATTTTTGACAATTTTTGCTCTTGACAACATTTTAATATTTTTGCAACTTTTGACTCCCAAACACAAATGACTCAAAAATAAACCAATTACATCATGAGTGGTCTCACAAGAGCTTATTTAATGTAAATATACTATATATCTAATGCTAGATGACCTTAACACCTAGACACTTGACCAATTTACAACCAGCACAGTCTTCAAACTTGTGTCAACCTTCATACCTACTCTTAGAGTATTTTCAGACATCTAACTAACCATCTCACTTGACACCATATTTTTAGTAGACATTTCCTTTGAAAGAAGGTTGAGTGCATTCTTTGAAGTTGCTTGTTTAAGGTTGTAGTTAAGGGTTTGAGAATGTATTAAGAGGCCATTCAACCTACTATTCATGTTGTGATTCAGTGGAATGGGCCTAGTTAGAATAATATTAGGTGTAGGAATAGATATCTAGTTGTGGCAAAGATATTTGGTGGAGATTTCCATGCTGCCCCTATGGAAAAAGCATGAATTTAGGCCTAGGAAGCATAGCTTAAAGTAGCAGATTAAAGCAATAGTTTGGAAGAAGGTTAGAATGTAGTTGTTTTAGTGTTATCAGGTGGATTTTGATGTGGTAGAATTTCTACAAAGGTAGGGTAGGTCATTTGGATGTTTGGGCTTGAAGCCCTAGTTGAACAAAGAGTGAAAATGGGTGAAATTGAGAGGTTTTAAGAAAAAAATGTGAGAAATTTTGGGGAAGCATAATTTGAAGGTGAATTAAGTTTGTGTAGGGTGAAATAAGAATGTTTGAAAATATTTTGAGGTTGAATGAGGTCTGGAGATGGGTTTTTCAATAACCCCTGCTTATTTGGTGAGAAATGAGGGTTTCGTGAAAGAGGGTCTTAGCAAGCGATTTTTGACTCAGTGGCTGAATAATTTGTGGTTTTGGAGGTAGTTTGAGGAATTTCTAATGGTATTTTGAGTGGGAATCAAGATTTAAGGAGAGTTCCTTTGTTAAAGTAGGCTAATTGGAGCCCCTTTTCCAAAGTTCAAGGTCAGCTTGATGGTATGGTTCCAAAGCAAGTACATGTGATTCTACGATTTGTTTCTTGGGTGTAATAAGGTCATCCATGACCATTTGGAGTCATTTTGAAGTGATTTGGGGCCATTTGTCAAAAAAATATAAAAAGTTGTCAAGTTGCTAAAATGTTATCAAGCAACTTTTGCAAGAAAGTGCAAAAATGAAGTTTTATTAACAAATTGTTTAAAAAGTGGTTATAAATGGTTGGGACACATATGGGTGGGTACCTTTATGCTAGGAATGGTCCTCTTTCACACCAAAACATGCGAAATCACTCTGAGCTACATTCAACCGACATAATCCCTTAAGATTCCAAAGTACAAAATGACTATAAACTTTAGCATGTTTGCATTCAGACACTGTGATGCTTAGAAACTTTTCGTATGACCCTATGAGATCACGTTGGGCCCCTCTACAGTAGCCTCTCTCAGTTTTCACTATCTTGGAGGCCTTTTCCCGTGGTGGTGAATTCTTGCTTCTGGAAAAAGTTGTCAAATGCAAGTAGTTGAAAGTTGCAAAGGTGCAACTTTCGTTTTGCAACTCATGTGACCAAACGGATCGCTTTGACGCATCCAAGTGGGTACGTTTATGATAGGCATTGTCCTCTTTCACACCGAAACACGCGGAATCGCTCCAAGCTACATTCAACCGACATAATCCCTTAAGAGTCCAAAATGTAAAATGGTTGCAAACTTTAGTATGCTCGTATTCAGACACCATGATTCTTAGAAAATTCTCATCTAAACCTATGGGATTGTGTTGGGCCCCTCTACAATAACCTCTCTTTATTTTTTCTATCTTGGAGGCATTTTCCCGTGGTGGCGAATTCTCGCTTGCGAAAAAAGTTGCAAAGTGGTGCAACTTTTTTAATGCAACTTGTGTGACCAAATGGATAGTTCTGACACATCCGGGTGGGTACGTTTATGCTAGGAATGGTCCTCTTTCACATTGAAACACGCGGACAACCGACAGAATCCCTTAAGAGTCCAAAGTGCAAAATGGTTGCAAACTTTAGCATGCTCGTATTCGGACACCATGACACTTAGAAACTTCTCATCTGACCTTATGGGATTGTGTTGGGCCCCTCTATAATAATCTCTCTCATTTTTCACTATCTTGGAGGCATTTTCCTATGGTGCCGAATTCTCGCTTGGGGAAAAAGTTGTCAAATGCAAGTAGTTGAAAGTTGCAAAGTGGTGCAAATTTTTTTCTACAACTCATGTGTCCAAATAAACTGTTTCGACGCATCCGAGTGGGTAATTTTATTCTAAGCATGCTCCTCTTTTGCACCAAAACATGCAAAATCGCTTTGAGCTACATTCAACCGGCAAAATCCCTTAAGAGTCCAAAGTGCAAAATGGCTACAAACTTTAGCATGCTCGTATTCGAACACCATGATACTTAGAAACTTCTCGTCTAACCCTATGGGATCCGGTTGGGCCCCTCTACAATAATCTCTCTTGGTTTTTTCTATCTCGGAGGCGTTTTCTTGTGGTGGCAAATTCTCACTTGGGGAAAAAGTTATCAAATGCAATTAGTTGAAAGTTGCAAAGTGGTGCAACTTTCGTTCTGCAACTCGTATGACCAAATAGACTATTCTGAAGTGTCCAGGTGGGTAGGTTTACGCTAGGCATGGTCCTCTTTCACACCAAAATGCACATAATCGCTTTCAGCTACATTCAACCGGTAGAATCCCTTAAGAGTCCAAAGTGCAAAATGGCTGCAAACTTCAACATGCTCATATTCGGACACCGTGATGCTTTGAAACTTCTCATCTAACCCTATGGGATCATGTTGGGCCCCTCTACAATAACCTCTCTTAGTTTTTTCTATCTCAGAGGCTTTTTCCTGTGGTAGTGAATTCTCGCTTGGGGAAAAAGATGTCAAATACAAGTAGTTGAAAGTTGCAAAGTGGTGCAACTTTCGTTCTGCAACTCGTGTGACCAAATGGACTACTCTGACATGTTTGGGTGGGTACGTTTACTCTAGGCATGGCCCTCTTTCACACCGAAACATGTAGAATCGCTTCGAGCTACATTCAATCGACAGAATGCCTTAAGAGTCCAAAGTGCGAAATGAATGCAAATTTTAGCATGTTCGTATTCAGAGACCGTGATGCCTATAAACTTCTCGTCTGACCCTATGAGATTGCATTCAGCCCCTCTACAATAACCTCTCTTGGTTTTTTTAATTTCAGAGGCGTTTTCCCATGGTGGAAAATTCTCGCTTGGGGAAAAAGTTTTCAAATGCAAATAGTTGAAAGTTGCAAAGTGGTGCAACTTTCATTCTGTAACTCATGTGACCAAACGGATTTTTTGACATTTCCGAGTGGATATGTTTACACTAGGCATGGTCCTCTTTCACACTAAAACACATAGAATCGCTCTGAGCTATATTCAACTGACAGAATCCCTTAAGAGTCGAAAGTACAAAATGGTTGCAAACTTCATCATGCTTGTATTCGTACACCATGACACTTAGAAACTTCTTGTATGATCCTATGGTATCGTGTTGGTCCCCTCTATAATAATCTCTCTTTGTTTTTTCTATCTCAGAGTCGTTTTCCCGTGGTGGTGAATTCTCGCTTAGGAAAAAAATTATCAAATGCAAGTAGTTGAAAGTTGCAAAGTGGTGCAACTTTTGTTCTGCAACTCATGTGGCCAAACAAACTATTCTGACGTGTCCGTGTGGGTACGTTTACACTAGGCATGGTCCTCTTTCGCATCGAAACACGCAAAATCGCTCCAAACTACATTCAACTGACATAATCCCTTAAGATTCCAAAGTGCAAAATGGATGCAAACTTTGGCATGCTCGTATTCAAACACCGTGACACTTAGAAACTTATCGTCTAACCCTATGGGATCGCGTTGGGCCCCTCTACAATAACCTCTCTCAGTTTTCGCTATCTCAGAGGCATTTTCTCATGGTGGAAAATTCTCACTTAGGGAAAAAGTTGTCAAATGCAAGTAGTTGAAAGTTGTAGAGTGGTGCAACTTTCATTCTGCAACTCATGTGACCAAATGAACTGTTATGACATGTCTGGGTGGGTAATTTTTTGTTGGTGTAGGGCCAAAGTGACATAGTGTATTTTTGTGATATGTTTTTGAAGGCTTAAAAGCATCCATAGATTGTTCGAAAGCACTTGTTTTAGGCTTTTAGCCATAGCAACAAGGCAGTGAACTGTTTGACAAGATGCTTTGGTAGACATGCATGAAAAATTTGGTAACATAGACAAGGCATTGAACTATTTAAAAAAATACCTCAAAGAAATCTGGTCTCATATAATGCCATGATAAGAAAATGCAATTGGCAGCTGCTCCTAGTTATTAGTTATGCAATGTGAATTAATTGCATAACTACTTAGGTTGACTTTGTAGAAACTATATTGTAATTTAAATTTTGTCATCTATCAGCATCTAGTTATTAGTTGTGCAATGTGAAGTAATGCTTTGACTTTGAAAGATGTGAACCATCTTTGCAACTCTCAATAAGCTATTGCACCAACCCTTTATGATGAAATGATCAGGGAATCAACACAACCACAATCATAATTTACTCCAAATCAACCAAGCTTTCAAGGCTTATAACCCTATCTTGTCAAACTTCACCAATTTGACTAGCCTTCCTTGTAGGTGTCCAAACACAAAAACCAGGGCATAACTTCTAGACCACTTAACAAACCCACAAAATATTTAGGGTTTCAGATACTCATTTGGCTCAATCCAAACATATCTCAAATGGACATATCACTCATTTGGACCAACACAATGAAATCAAGCTTTTTCATCGTTTTAGACCCCCAATTGGGTCACTTTTACAAAGGACCTATGCCTTAAACTTTCCTTTTCACCAAATTTTTGATTGTGCAGCACTCACCAGCCAACATAACCCCAAATTCCATAATTAGTTTTTGGAGCCACATTTCCCAAAGCACCCTACCAAGAAACCCTCATTTCTTGCATTTTACATGGAGGGTTTATTGAAAAACAACCTTCCAGGGAATATCTAACCCAACCAACACATCCAACACTTCATAAAAGACCTGAAAAAACTCAAAATATTAAGAGATCTCTGTTGCCCCTAAGAATTCTATCATTTTCTCACTCAAACCACCTAATTTCACCCAAAAATGCACTATTTGCCACATAAGGCATCATACCAAACCAACCAAAAGGAATTCCCTACACACTATACTCATTATTCAACCTATTTATACCTATTCCAACCTATCTAGGCCATCCCATCAAGCCACAACATGTACAATAGATGAGATGGTCTATTAAAGCATTTTTAAACCCTCAAAACACAAGTTCCAGCCGCCTATAGTAATTTTGCCACCAAATGCACAAAATTTATTCACTCCATATCTAAAATGGAGATAGCTCTTCTACCCACCAAATTTAAATCATTAGAAACCAATAACCTAATGTACATAACCGTACAGAGCCTTGAAACTGAAAAATTTCTAGAAAAACGCAGAAAATTAGCAAAAATAAGGAACTTTATTTGATTTCCCTTCACAAAAGTATGAATCAACCCTGCATTCAAGTTTCTACAACCTTTTTAACACTTTTCCAACTAGATCCAACCTCCTAATCTGACTCAACAACCTTTTAAACCAACATGACCATTGGTGTTCCACCTTTTGCACTTTTAATATGACAATTTTTACAAAATATGCATTTTTTGCATTTTTGACTCCAATGACCCTCCAAACAATTCAAATTCCATTAAATAGTCCCAATGGACCCTACAACACACAAATCACTTTTTTTAACACAAGTTTGACAAATTGACTCTTCATATGCCATTTTGCAACATTTGGCAATTTTGCATTACAACTTTGCATTTTTTGCAATTTTTGACATATTGACACAAAATGACTCAAGATGACTCCAAACCACCCCTAGTACATGTAAATGGTCTAATAAGACCTTATTGAACATAAAATACTCACCACACCTAGATCTAACATACTGACCCCTCTTAGAGCAATGCTCATTTGCTTGGTGCTCCTGCACCACTTTACAACTTCACCTAGTTTCTCTTGTAGGTGTCCAACAAAGGTTTCTTAACCTCAACTCCCCAATCCAATTTCAAACCCACTATTCAAATAAATTTTCAGACACCTTTTATGTTCTTATACCTCAAAAAAGACTCAAACACTAACATACCTAATACTAGACCATGTTTCCAAAGCTTACAAATTCAAACTTTCATGGTGCCCCTGCATCAAAAATCCATGCCTACAACATTCAAGCATAAAATTTACACAATACGCATCATAAGGGAGATTCAAGAATGGCAGTAGCAAAATAATATTTTTTTTAATCAAAAATCCATAAGGCTATACAATAATATATATTGATAAAAGTATATACAATATATCCAAAAAAGCCATACAGGCTTAGTACAAAGGAGTCATATGGACATAAAATGTCATGTATATATATGTATATATCGATAGTACAAAACATATTTCCCTCTAGGGGAAGGAAATAGATCCCGTGTTGCCTTCAAAATTTGGCTGGATGGAGTGACTATTTGTTCTCTTTTCTTTCGAACATGCTTGCTAGTCCTCCTCTCTTTACTCTAGACATTGAAAATACAGTTTACCATAAGAGAAGAATGTCTCAGTAATAAGATTAAATGAAAACAGATTGAAGAGAATTCTCTGTTTGGATTATAGATAGAAAAAGTGCAAAAAGATGCATATGGAACTAAAATCTTTGAAAATATTGTATCCATATCAGAGCATTACCTTAATTTCAGCTTCTTCAACAGTTATATCAGAGCATTACCTTAATTTCAACTTCTTCAACTATATCCTAACTATCCCATCAGCCAACCAATTACTTTTTGCAAGTATTAAATTAAGAACACTAATGAACTTAAGCATAATGAACCTAAGCATTGTACCTTCCATTATTGAATATGTTGTTGGCCTTACCATTGCACCAAAAGATCGACCTATCAATGCCCAATACAAGTGTCAATTAAGATCCACAGGAGCCGGTTAAACCATGTTGCGAACCCGAAGGGAGATGTTGGTGGTTAGTCCAACAATCTCCCCCTCAAGGTAACCTTAGGGGTTTGAACCCGTGACCGGCTCTGATACCAATTGTTGGCCTTGTCATTGCACCAAAAGATTGACCTGTCAATGCCTGATTCAAGCGTCAGTTAAGATCCATAGGAGGTGGTTAAACCATGTCGTGGACCCAAAGGGGAATGTTGGCTGGTAGTCCAACATATGCTATTCAAGTGTGCCTGAAGGGTCATCTCTTTTCTTAAGAGTATACAATATTGCTTCATGATCAACATTACTAAGTGTCCATAGTTTTTTTGTCTTTGGTTTTGCGTGATGCTTCAACAACTTAACATTTTTTGCTATAACAAGGTGTGAATACATGACAATGGTTTTGTGTTTCTCATATTCTTCAAATGCAGATGCAGTTATGTCATTCTTTCTAATCATGTATGTTCACAACCAAGTTCCTGCAACCACAACTAAACCTATAGGATACATGAACCCATCATCATCTTCCATCAGTTGTGTTAGCTTATGCTTTACCTGCACACATCGAGCCAACCAATAGTTTGGTCTCTCTTCATTCCCCTGCGGTGCAACAACTACAAAAACATGTCCTGGTTGTAGTAGATCTGAAAGACGGTCGTAATCAAGTGAAATTTCCATTGTGTCATTTTTCATGTATATTGTTTGAGATAAAGGAGTTAGATACTGTGTAACCCATGTGTCCACTTACTCACTTGACTCTCATTGATCCCACTCACATTGAATACAAATCTGACAAAAACAAGCCAACTCTTCTATCCAAAAGCTCCATGTGCTTGCATCTAAGCTTCAAAATGAATGCATCTTTGAAGAATCTTTGGTTGTATGAAAATATAGTCTACCTCCCATTGTGCCCTCCTTAACCAACCAAAATAATTTGTGCACTATTGAATCAAGTGTCCCTCCCCGTGATAGTGTTGAACTACACCAATCAACAATAGAACGTGCATCGCTGAATTTTTCTTCTGAAATATTCAATTGCTCCTTAACTAGAGCTCTCTTTACACATACACCTGATCCATCATGCTCCTCTTTCCCATGCCCAGCTTCAAAAAAACTCCAAATATGAGGTACACCCTTCTCTACATGCATTCTACTCAACCAATAAAACATATGAGCATTCTTCAATTGACTTGTGCAGTTATCTGACCAAATGAGATGTTGGCCCACTACTATATCATGCTCATGCAAGAACTCAATAAAATTCTCAAAACAATGTTGGACATACTTGGATGAGTGAGATCTATCATCAATCATATAAAAATGATACTCTCTAATTATCTTTCGATCCTCTTTTGTACTATCAAGTGCATGTCTATATGTTATGTGGAAAAAATAGCAATTTGTATGGAATTGTAATATTGAGATTGTACCTCATTTTGTGGTTGCAATGTGTAGTTTTCTACAAAATCAACCATTTATATAATAGTGCCAATCAAAAAAGAGTCCTTACACATCCTGAATTGTTGATCCAGCCACTAAGACCTATGGCTATGCCTTGCATACTCGTAGAAAATATTGTCCTTAAAATCTAAAATAAAATCAGAAACACTGCATTCTTTTGTAACGAACTCGCATCTAGAACCTTCACCTCCACTCTGCAAAGTATATTTGACTATCTCATATCTCTTTTTCTCAACAAGCTTCTTTCCAAATTCATGTTTGGAACCCTCATGAAAACATTGAACAAACTTTGACAAGCCACCACATTGTGAGCACTTCGCATTTAAACAATCATTTCTATAGAAAAAGCAACCATCATCTCTAGAACATAAAAATAGATCTAGCAAGTCCCTTGATTATTTTGGAAGATGCATTACACCACACTCCTGCAGCATTTCATTAGTATGCAAAGTAGAACATATATAGCATAATAGTTCATGGTACATTGAAAACTCCACATGGTATTTGCAACAAGTATTACGAATTTTAAGAGGCACACAATAAAATGGCTTCAAATCTTCAAAAGTCCTTTGTGATATTTCCATATTTAAATGTGTTTTAATAAAAAAATTGAGCAACATTGTTTGGCTTGATTCCAAGAAATGTTTAGGATGTGGTGTACAGTCTCGATTTCCAATTCTTAACTTTAAAACATCCTTTACATTGGGTGATACTCTAGAGCTATCATGCCAAAATTATTGAATTACCTTCTTTACATTATCAGTTAGCTTCTTATCAACACGTGGAAGCCTCCCGAAAAAAATCCCATGTATCATTTTGAAGAGGATCATCTATTCTTTCTCTTCTTGCAAGTGCTCTATCCAAAGTTTTATGATTTATGTCAAAATCAATACAAGTTTGTCTCATAAAGCGAGCCTTTTTCAATTGATGGCCTACTAGGGTGGTTGTAATGACTCTCTGAGTAGCTCTCTTATCTTTTTCCTTGTTATTTTTTGCAATAGACTTGAGAGCATTAAAAATATTTTTGACAATAATAGAATTTTGTTTGGTCTTCTTGTTCACATGAATCTTCAATTTGGCTAGCAAAGGTCTCATCTTTTGTATCTTTAGCAATTGTACAAAAATTTGGCATTGCTCGGTCAATGTCTTATTGCTAAAATATTGGTTGAAAAGTTGCGTAGCCCACAACCAAACGGTTCATGTTGACCTCTTGCCTTCAAAATTGTCTATAATGTTCTCATCAATTTCAAGTAACCATTTAGGGGTTCTTGAAGGTCTTGAATTTAGAATATTTCTTTCTTCATTTGCCATGTAATTTGGTGAAACATAATTTACAATTGGTTCAATATTATGTTCAACATCTTCAATTCCAACATTTACAGCTTGAACATTTTCAATATCAATTTCAATCATTTCATTCCCAATTTAAATATTAGGTTCAAGATCTTCAATTCCAACATTTTCAGCTTGAACATTTTCAATATCAATTTCAATAATTTCATTCCCAATTTCAATATCATGGTCAACATCTTCAATTCCAACATTTTCACCTTAAACATTTTCAATATCAATTTCAACATTAGGGTTCCCAATTTCAATATCATGTTCAACATTTTCACCTTGAAAATATTTAATTTCCTCTTCACTTGAAAGACCAAAGGGCTCAGGTTAACCAATATTTGACATACCTTCTCTTCTCTTCCTATGACTTTCTTTATCTCTTTTTTTATATGCTTCATTTTTTTCTTTTGTAAGCTTTCTCTTACATTTTTTCTTCTAACAACTGCTGCTCCCCATTATACCTCCAAGAAGATGCTAAAAAATGATTGCTTATGAAAAATTTGAATAGAAGATGCTCCAAAAAGTTGATCTTTGTCTCTTCCTATCTGAAATCATTTTTTCCTAACCTGCAAAGCATGCAAACAGAATGTAGGGTTTGTTGGTATGCCCAAAATGGCCCACTTAAGGTTTTTCTATGGACCACAAATCTGATATCGGATAAAATCCGATATTTTATTTGAAAAACATTTAAAAATGTATTGTAATGGTAGGATTTTTCTACCACAAATTAGATATCTGATTTTTGCAGACATAGACCCATGAGTAATTCGGAGGTGGAGGGCTGACAAGAGATATAGAGTGAGGGAAAGGGGGAGACAAAGAGAGAGAGTGACAAGAAGGAGGGGGAGGAAAAGGAGAAGAGGGGGCGAAGGAGAGAGAGAGAGAGAGAGAGAGAATTAGGAGGGTGAAGGGAGAGGGGAATAAGGGGAGAGAGAGAGAGAGAGAGAGAGAGAGAGAGAGAGAGAGAGAGAGAGAGAGAGAGAGAGAGAGAGAGAGAGAGAGAGAGAGAGA
>CM021105.1:118397711-118490366 GCA_007115665.2 Sequoiadendron giganteum | reverse complement strand
GATGGGGGAGGGAGAGGGGAAGAGAGGAAGAAGGGGAGAGAGGGAGAGGGAGAGGGAGAGGGAGAGGGAGAGGGAGGGAAAGATAGAGAGGGAGAGAGATTACATAGAGAGGAAAGGAGAGAGAGAGAGAGAACTAGGATGGGGAAGGAGAGGGAGAGGAGAGAGGGGAAG
Source organism: Sequoiadendron giganteum (assembly GCA_007115665.2). Taxonomy (NCBI): domain Eukaryota; kingdom Viridiplantae; phylum Streptophyta; class Pinopsida; order Cupressales; family Cupressaceae; genus Sequoiadendron; species Sequoiadendron giganteum. Next base: position 118,490,195 of record CM021105.1, on the reverse strand, counting down.
AGGGAAGAAGGAGATAGAGAGAGAGAGAGAGGGGAAGAGGAAGAAGGAGAGATAGAGAGAGAGAGAGATAATATTAGGAGGGACAAGGGAGAGGGGAAGAGGGGAAGAAAGAGAGAGAGACAAAGAGAGACAGAGAGAGAGGAAGGGTGAGGGAGGGGAAAAGGGGAAGAAGGGTCTGTGAGAGGGAGACATAATTAAGAGGGGGAAGGGAGAGGTGAAGAGGGGAAGAAGGTGAGAGAGAAAGAGAGAGAGGGGGGGGAGGGAGGAGAGAGAGAGAATGAGGATTGGGGAAGGAGAGGAAAGAGGGAAGAAGGGGAGAGAGAGAGAGAGAGAGAGAGAGAGAGAGAGAGAGAGAATTAAGAGGGGAAGGGAGAGGAAGGTAGAGGGAATAATGGGAGAGAGAGGGAGAGGAGGAGAGGAGGAGTGGAGGAGAGAGAGAGAGAGAGGAAAGAGAATCAGGAGGGGAAGGAGGAGGAGGAGGGGAAGAAGGAGGAGAGTGGGAGAAAATTAGAGGGGAGGGAGAGAGAGAGAGGGGGAGGGAAGAAGGGCAAGAGAGAGTGGAGGAGGGGAGGGAGAGAGAGGGGGAAGAGGAGGAAACGAGAGAGAGAGAGAGAGAATTAGGGATGGGAAGGGAGAGGGAAGAGGAGAGAGAGAGACACAGAGGGAAAAGGAGAGGGGAAGAGGGGACTTGGAGAGAGAGAGAGAGAATTAGGAGGAGGAAGGGAGAGGGGAGGAGGGGAAGAAGGGGAGAGAGAGGGAGAGAGAATTAGGAGGGGGAAGAGAGAGAGAGAGAGAGAGAGAGAGAGAGAGAGAGAGAGAGAGAGAGAGAGAGAGAGAGAGAGAGAGAGAGAGAGAGAGAGAGAGAGAGAGAGAGAGAATTAGGAGGGGAAGGGAGAGGGAAGAAGGGAGAGAGAGGGAGAGAGAATTAGGGAGGAAGGAGAGGGGAAGAAGGAAGAAGAGAGAGAGAGAGGGGGCAGTGGAGAGGGAAGATGGGAAGAAGGAGAGAGGAGAGAGAATTAGGAGGGGAGGGAGAGGGAAGCTAGGGAGAGAGAGAGAGAGAGAGAGAGAGAGAGAGAGAGAGGAAGAGAGAGGAGGGGTAAGGGAAGGGAAGAGGGGAAGAAGGGTTTGAGAGAGGGAGAGATAATTAGGAGGGGGAAGGGAAAGGGGAAGATGGGGAGAAGGGGAGAGAGAGATGAGGGAAAGGGAGAGGAAGGGAGAGAGAGAGAGAGGGAGAGAGAGAGAGAAAGAGATAATATTTAAATATTTTATATATTAGTAATATTAATTAGTTATATGATATTTTATTTATTAACTTAATATATATATATAAATATTTATACATTAACTAAAATATTTAAATAATATTTAAATATTATACATAATAATAATATAATATATTATATATTATACATAATTTTGTAAGAGATTATCATAAATTATATATTATATTAAATTATAAACTATATTGTATATTCTCAACTAGATATATTAAAATAAACTATAAACTATTTATTGCATTTTTTAAATTATATATTAAAAACTATAATACATATTCTATATAAAATAAAAATTATATATAATGATATATTAAAATTATATATAATGATATATAAAAATTATATAAAATGATATATTAAAATTATATAAAATGATATATTAAAATTATATATAATACATATCAGATATCTTATTCAAATCGGATATTCAATTTGGGTCAGATATTCAATTTGAATTGGATATCTGATATGTCTAACACAAACCCTACTACCTAGGGATTAGGCTCAGGTTTGCTTCAGAATTTGGCTAGGACATACCGATCCTAAGAAGTCAACACAAAAAATGTGTTTAACAGCTTACCTTGCTTTTCTAGATTTCGCCCATGTGGCTGACGACTTCTTTTTTACCCTAAATTGATGAAACGAAAAGGGTTTTTAAAGGAGATTCTCAACTTTCCACCAATATAAATTATGCTTTACTTTGAATTTAATAAATAATTAATATTCATTTTTTATTTGAATTACGACTAAAATCCTAATTGATAGACTGATTGAAAAACATCTATAGCTTTCAAATGGTGTCACATTTTTTGAACCTGAAACATGTGTCACATTCTATGATTTGCATACTATAGCATTAAAAAAAAAAAAATCATGAAGTTTTGACCAAATTAAGGTGGTCAGACATACAAGTTTTTTATATTTTTTAAAAGTTGTAATAAAAATTCATAATTAATTATTTACTTGGAAAAAATTATAAAAAAATATGCATCACATCAAGACATGAGTCCTCTACTTATATATAAAATCTTATAAAAAAATATTATCATTTTATTGTGGTTAGGGTGGTTAGACAGACGCCTACTTCTTATTTTTTCCCTGAAATTTAAGTACTATTGCATTGAAATTTCAAATTTTCACCAAATAGATTTTTTTATAAATAAACTTAGTAGTTTAGAAACTACATTCAATTTTTTACAGATTCTATTCTTACATATTTTTTAAATAATATAGATAACTTATTCAAATTTTTATGTCAAGTTGTCTTAACTCTGATTTTTCTAAATTTTCATCGCCACTTAAGGGCTTGTTTTTTCATGATCCTTCTTCAAACCGTCTATCTCAACCTTCAATTCAACTACCTAGATTTGTAGCTAGGTTCTCTAATTCACTTCCAGTAGGATATTTTTTTATGGTGAAGTATGTCTAGAAATTGGGTCTTATTTTGATGAGGTCTATAACGTCTTTAGCTCTAGCCTTTGCCTTGTTTAGATTGATCATGGTCTTCATTTTGGTGATTTCATCATCTTTCTTTGCCAGTTGATGACACATCTTAACATAATTTTTTATTATGACCTTTTGTATTTCCTCCATGAGTTTAACCTTGTCTATTAGCCTCGCTTGGCTAAGGTTCAGACCAACCATGCAAGTTGAGTAATCTACAAGATGCATTTTTCCATGAGGTTTAATTATTGTGGGTGTTTTATGGGTGATCATTAATGCTCATTGCTTATGATCATACATGGTCTACATGTGTGGCTCTATCAAGGCCATGCTTATTTTTTCTCTTATCTTCTTTGCTCGAGCTTCCCGAGCTCTCTTTGTAGTTTCCCCCTATTGGTGGAACTAATCTAGAGATTAGATAATTTCCCCCGCAAAAGGGGATCCTTGGGGTAACCGAAAGGAACAATCATTTGTTGTTGTAGAGAAATGGATATTGTCTCTTCAAGGGTGATTTGGTAGGTGATAAATGTGAATGGCGAGAAATATAGAATCCCATGGAGGAGTTGGATGGAGATTGCATCTTGATGGATACCTGCATGGTGGATGAAGGCAGAGGGGTGGAAAGTAGTGCAATCATGGTGGATGTGAGGGTGGTGGACACAAAGGAGACAACAGGAGATGTTGCAAGGGTATAGAAAGAAGATCCAGGAGAGAGAGGAGGGAAAGATATGTGTACCTCTTATTTGGTGGTCGACAATGCTTGTGTGACAATGGAATACAGTTATGTTGAAACTGTGGGTGGTAGTGTTTGGACGAGAGGATCCAAAGTTGGCACAAATTAAATTGCATCTCCTACCTCTAAATATCCCAAGGCTTCCTCATCAACTCCTAGCTTTGACTTGATGTAAGGATTTCTAGGAATCACTTTGGAAAATCTCCACATACCCTATCCTTACATGCCAATACCATCATGTTTATAACCATCTTCTTAGCAATAATCACCCCTGAAGTATACTTTTGTGTTAGGGCTTCATCCATACCACCTAACAATCTGAAACCTGAGGGTGGTTTTTTGTTAGTTTTCTTTTCCATTTTGAGTGCTCCCCTTACTCAATTATTTTCATCTTTATCTGTTGAGGCTCATTGGGAGAATTGGAGAGTTGCACCTTGACAAAAAGTTGTTGTTGTTAGGAAGATGGGTTTATTGGTAGTCACCAAATCTCATAGTTTTCTTCCTCCTTATCTAAGGGTGTTCCTTCTTCTTCCTCAGTTGAGTTTTCTTATTCCGTCTGAGCATCTTCATTGTGATAATCATTCTCAATTTTGTCAAACTACTTTTTGGAAGATAGTGTCTCAACATAGTCCATTGTTTGGTTGATTTCCTACCTATATTTCCAAAAGGCCTCTTTTTTTTTGTCTAACCAACCCAAGGCCTCAAGTTTTGATAGAAAATTCTTGATCATTTTCTTTGTAGGATCAAAATCCTACTCTAGCTTGTAAAACAATCCCATTGGTGGTGGGCATCTTTAAATAATGCTAATAAATCAATAAAATTATGTGGGTTTGAGGGGTTCATGGACAAAAGGAGTCCCAATATTTAGACCATCTATGTAGCCATCTAAGTCATACCTCCATGGATAGTTTATTTGATCTAGGTTGATCTTTGCTAATTTGAGTGCAAGAAGATGCCCTTGTCCTCTCTTGTTCATTGTAATGCCTCCTTGAGAAAAGGGGGCATCATGCATAGCCTTATTTTTACAAACTGCTTCATATTTTGAATCCACTACATCAAGTGGGCACGACAGCTCCAAGGCCAAGACCCTATCCATGAGTTTGCATGGGAATCATAATGGTTTGCCTTTGAATTCATAGACTAATAAATGTGTAATTAGTTCCAAAGAACCGATCACACTTAGTCTTGGAAGTTTTAAGCCAATCTTTTTTATTTCTTTTTCATCTGATCAGTGATGGGCTCTAGGTTAAGGTCAATTAGGACCAGACACATGAAACATTTTGAGAATTCATGATAGTCCAACGTAACCAACAGAATGTGGGTCCAAGCTGGCACATGGATTACTTTGTTGGAAAAAACATCCATCTCAGTGGAGTTGATAAGAAAGAATGGGGATAAGAACTCAATGTTCTGTGAAAGAATCAACAGCAGTAGGAAAGATGAATACCTAATGCATTTTTTGTTGCAAAATTCTCTAGCTAGTAATGGATGGAGTTAGCAATGGCATAAAAAAAGTCCATCAAATAAGCTTTATCTCTAGCTAGTAATGGATGGAATAGCCTAAAACCCTAGCAAATCATATGTAGACATGTGGACATTCAAATCTAAGAATAATCATGCCACATAAGTACCAACACCCACACCATGACTCCACATTAATGAGCACATAAAATGGGAACAAAAACCCCACAAAACATACAACAAATCATGGCCAAGATTGGATCTTTGATAAAAAGGAGGCTTGTGAATCATAAAGAAGTGTGGGCGTCATTTTGTCCCACTTGAAGTTGTTGAAAAATTCATTTAAGATCATCTACGTAGCCCCAAGAATTAAATAAGGCAATTGAGAAGTTTGTTGCAACATTAATGGTGAAAACATGAAAATCTCACAGAGTATCAAAACTTTTAATCAAATTCTGAAACCCCAACAAGATCCTAAGAAAGAAAGAACTAAAGGGTGGGAGCAAAAACAAAACTCAGATTCAAACTATTGGGCCAAAAGTCCAAAAGAGTCTGAAGAAATTCCAAAGTCTCGATAAGGAAGTAAGAATTAGGTTTGAGAAACCAAAACATATCTGAAAGTTTGGACCTTTGGTCCAAAAGTCCAATCGGGTCCTAAAATCCTGAAAAGAACAAAGCATGAAGAGAAAAGAAGTCAGGAGTGAAAGTTCCAATTGAATTTGGATCTTTCAAACCTTTGGTCTAAAAGTCCCATTGGGACCCAAAGTCCCGATTGGATGAGAGAAGAAAGCCAATTGGGATCAAATCAAAGATCTCGATCGTACAAGGGAATTTCAAATCATAGGTTTGAAAGTCCTATGGGGAGCCAAAGTCCCAACCAGAGCGAAAAGGAAGAAGCAATTGGGATTGGGAATCTTGATCGGATCTAAAACTTAGGTCCAAAAATCCTTTTGGGAATCGAAGTCCCGATGGGAGGAGAAAATGAAAAAAAATAGAGTTTTTTTGACTGAAAATGAACATGCCATGTAGTAAAATTTCATGCTTCTACAAGCTAAACAGAAGCCCACCAAAAAAGGATGGAGAAATCATAAAAAAATATGTCATGTGATAGTTTTTTGCTTTACCGCGAGTTGAAGAGGGGCACAATAGAAAGAAAGGACAAACATGTGGAAAACATGCCACTTGGCAAGTTTTATGCACTTTTGTGAGAAGAAAAATGGCTTGGTGAAAGATTGAGGTAGACTTGTGGAAAGGATTCCATGTGGTATTATTTCCACATATATCCAGATCGAAAAGTGGCCCATTAAAAAGGTTTGGCAGAATTAGAGAAAAGGTGCCATGTGGCACATTTTCTGTGCATTCTTAGAAAGACAAAAGGGCTTAGAAAGAGAAGGGACAAATGCACGGAAAGGATGCCACATGGCATCATTTATGTACTTTCACATGCCAAAAAAGAATCTTTAGAAAGACCAAGCGGGCTCACGAAAAGGATGCCTCATGGTATCATTTTGCACGTCCATGGATCAAAAAAGGAAATGGAAAAAAGAGAACACAGATCCATGAAAAGGATGCCACATGGAATCTTTTCCACGTTTCTATGGAAGAAAGAAAAGAAATGTGAAAAGGTTATGTGGGCTTATAGAAAATGCACCACATGGTGTGTTTTTCGCACATCCATGGGAAGAAGATGAGCTCACCGAAAAAGGACAGTGAAATCACAGAAAAGCAATCGTGTGGTAGAATTTTCACCTGTCCATGAGAAAAATGAGGATTTTCACTAAGGCATGCGAGCTCATAGGGAACTTGAAAATGAAGGTCTCATTGGGACCAAAAGTCTCAATGGAATGGAAGTAAATAGAGTGAGAAGTTGGAAGGAACTTGAACTTAGTCCAGGTGTACGATGAAGACCTGAAGTCTCGATTAGAACAAGAAGAGAGGAGAATGAAATTCGGGAAGAAAAAATGAACTTGGGACCTGAAGTCCCAATATGATAGAGGAAGGAAAGAAGGGAATAGATCAGAATGCAAGAGCAGACTTAAATCTTAGTCCAAGTATCCATTCGGGACTCAAAACCTCAACTAGATAAAATGCTAAAAGGAAGAAGGGGAAACGAGGACAAAAAAGAATATTTGGACCAACATGAATCCCCAAAAGGACATGAAGAAGGAAAGAAAGAAACGAAAAAAGACTAAGTTTTAAATATTCTGCAAAATGGGTTTTTGACCATAACCCAAAAAAGGGTAATGCAACCACTTGAGGGACTTGAGCATGAAACAATAATGAAATTTATCAGCCTATCCAAAAATGATGGGGAGCACAAGGGGAAAATACAAAGCATTACAAACTCATTCAAATTTATAGGTGCTAACAAGTTATAAATGAAATATTTTGGCATTCGATCTTCACAACTTGTAAAAATTTATTGCACATTATTTTATTTTTTTTTGGGGGGGGGATACAATTAGCAATAATCATTATTTGGGAAGCTCTTTGAATTAAGAGATCAATCTAGATTTTTATAATTTTTATTTTGTTGGTTCATGTAATCATGTCTCTCACACTAAATCCCTTCCTTTTGAGTATTCCTTGTAATCCTCCTAATAAATAAAAAATCAAATGCATGGATATTATGGAAAGAAAAGGCATACAATAGAATAATGTTGATTTCATCATACTAAGAACTAGAGAAAATTATTCTTAGTCATGGTATTTCCTTACTTGATCCTTTAGTTCTAACACATGCAAAAACATCATTAGTCTTACTTAGACACCTTGTGAGACATCATCATTTAGGGATGAAAAAATTAGTCTGATGACTTGTGTTGATATCTCATCTGCCATATCACCTGTTGCTACATCTGAATCTAGTGTTGACTCATTCATGAGTTCTAGTGATTCTTTACATCAGGTTATTGCTATTTTCATTCTAGATTCACCATATTGGGATGCATATCTACTAGACATAGTATCTTTGTTTGTAGAATCCCACCTTGTAGATTTGGATGACACCATTTAGGATATTCATCTTCTATTTGATGTTAGGTATCATGAAGTTGCATCATCATTTCCATATTTGGATATTCCTCTTTCCTCTCCTACATCAATTTATATCATGAAAATTTGTGTAGATATTCATGAGTTATCATCATCTACAAAAATATTAGATTCACATCAATCCATACATAAGCATACATCCATGATTGATGTTCTAGAATCTTCTATGCTACTCGATCCATCTTATTAGCATTTCATCACACATCAACATTGGCTTAGACATCTTTGAGCATCTTTTGAAGGCATCATTAGAATCTTTTCAATCTTTGGATCATGTGCATCATTCAAAGACATTCATCTTACTTCTTACATATTCTTATCTGGAATGGGAAGTCATCTTGCACATATTTTTGGTGTTGTTTCTTCCCAAGAGGAGAAATTTTGTTCATTGTTTGTAGATCATCTTCAACATCTAGTGTCGAGCATCTACTAGCATTACATGCATCATTCTAGGGGGGGGATATAGTTTTATCTTCTCATCTTAGTTTTGGGAGGAAGAATTTCCTCCCATGGAGTTCATCACTTAATGGTTTCTAGGGGGGGTCACATGACCTTGTTGGGAATCAAGGTGTCTCAACCTTGATAATTCCTAAGTTATTTATTTATTTTTATTTTGTAGTTTTTCATGGATAAATATCATTTATGTTATTAAATATGTGCTCCATCAAAAGAGGCATGATATTTTGAGTTGGCACTTTTGTCACATGTCAATGTCTTGAAAAATAAGTTAGTTATCAAAAGATGTTCATTTATTGTTCTAACATGGAAAGCCTATTTTAAAGGATGTTCTAACAAGTTCTATGACAATTGTAAGGTCTAAAAGTAGGGGGTATCATTTTGGACATGAGAATCATATATAACACGTGTAAAAGAATCTTTGCATAAGCTATTAATGGTCTATAATGCATGTAAGAGAAATTTCCATTTTCTTTGGGATTCTTATGACAACTTGTAAGAGGGTGTAATGCCATGTAAGAGACCATGTTTAGCATGTAAGGGTCGTATATATTTTTACTATAGTATTTTGGAACCATGTTTTGACCCATGGTAATGTTTTATGATGGTATTTTGAGCCCTGTGAATCTATATAGTGAGGGGTTGAAATGGAGACATTATGAGATGTTTTATAGGTACACAGATGCTACTGGATTGGAGTCAAGATTAAGGAATTTTTATGTATTTTAATCTCTTTAAAGAATAATATAGACATGCCCTCTTTTCTTGGTGGAATTTTTTACCCAAAAGGGTTTTCTCCACGTAAATCTTTGTGTTATCTGTATGGCTCTTGATTTGTGTAATTTATTTGCAGTCTAAAAAATTTCTCCATTAATTATTATAATTTTATAATTCAGATTTGCAATTTAAATCAGATTCCATATTGTAGTGCAATTGCCTTCATTTCTAACAGAAGTTCTCTCTTTTCTCTCCTATGAGGAGAAAATGCATTGTACTTTGTGATAGAAGTGGTCCTTGGGGGGTCGTCATGAGTTATGCATCTATCACTTCTTCTTCACTTGTACATTTCATTTCATTGCATCATTTCTCTTTCAGAGGGGTTTTTTATTTCCCACTGGGTTTTTCTCCTTCACTCCACTTTACGAGATATTTTTACATGAGTACCTAACATGGCCTCATAACTAGGACTCATCATTAATGCATACATTACTCCCTAATTTTCACTTAAGAGGGGGTGTTAGTGTAAATAGTGTCATTATCTACCTAGTTAGCTAATCATCTTTCTAGGATTGACCTTTTCACACTTAGCTTAAGTTTATTTGTTTTTTAACTTTTATCTCACTTCATATGGTTGTGACATGTGTCCTCATGACTTGAGACACCTATTACATGTACACTTGCCACTTTATCACCCACTTGTCAAGTGAGCTCACAATTATCCCACCTATGGAGGGGTAGTCAAGGTTTCACTCCTATCTTCTCACCTCTTCATCCTTACCAATATATGCAAGGATTGATTATTGTGTTGTACACTCTTCATTTCATATTTGATAAATATACTATTGTACATATTTTATTCTTGTGGAAATTTTTTCATGCTCTCTTTGATCTTGACATTCTCCAATAGTCTTCTTGTTTCCATTGCGTTCCACATGACACTTGTGTGTATCCTACTGTGTAGGTACAACATGTTTTTGTTGCATTGACGAACTTGTTGTCATTGTTTCAAAAAAAAGTTGTTCTTTTAGGTTTTTCTCTAAGCATGTTGGCTTGGAGCATTATAATGTGGGAGACACATGGAGAAATGTATTTGATTATTATGTATTATAAAAAATATTTAATGCATATGAGACAAGTCATCTTGGGTTCTTGGATTGAAGAGAGTAATTTGCTTGCCTTGGATGTTGTAATCTCTTTTAGTTCTAGAGTCAAAATTTGGTGTGAAACTTGGAGATTTCCTTGATCGCATTAATTAAGGGTGACAAGAAAACTTAGTAAGTCTTTACTCTCTTATTGATATCTTACATAGAAGTAAAAGGGTTTGGATGGATGTTAAACATCATCTTTTGGTTTATCACTATCTTGTGTGTGCTCATTATGAGTGGAGCTTGATGTACATGACTAAAGGCTTGAGTTTCTTGTTGAGAGATATTAAGAAGAATGTGGTAGGAAATGTGGATCTCATTTGTTCCTAGATTAGTCTTGTGATTAATGCAATAATTGTTCACTCCTATTGAAGAAGTCTATATCTTGCATTTCCTCTTTGATTAAGAGTGTTTATCCCTTGTTAAGGCTTAGATTTGATAGTATATAGAAACTATTTTGCTAGGAATACATTAGTTTTAGTGTTTTGGAGGATGATTATTTTTCTAAAGGGTTTTTCCAAGGTATTGGTCTGTATCTCTCTTGCGTAGTTGCTTCAATCTTTTATTCATTTTTGTTTGTGTTGTTTTTTTTTTTTTTAAAAATTAAGTTTTTTTTGTTTGTGTTGTTATGTCAAATTCTTACTAGAATTTAAATGGTGACACCTTATGAATTATTTTCTCATAAGGTTAATGGTAGGAATTGTTTAATATTCATTTGTATCAAAGCTTAATTTTGAAATTTTGGTACTAGTAATGTATATATTTTCTTAAGCTTCCTTGAGGAAATATGTGAGGGGTGTTATTGGTCATTGGTTGGGGGAATATTCAAGCCATAAGTAAGCCCCTAGAGTGTAGGAAACTTTATAAAGGGGCTTGTGCAAGAATTGGAAGGAAAATGACACATATCTTTTTTCCACTTGTCATGGAGGATCCTTCTATATAGGTAGAAATTATCATGTAATGTATACATTTGTCAAGTTTGGAAGAGAAAGAGCTAGAGGAGAGAGGAGAAAAGGCCTAAATAATCAACTGTAGTTTTTCCCAAGTAGTGGAGTTAAGGTGGGCCCTCTTAGCTATAGAAATTACAATATTTTCTTCTTCATGTTTCTTGTGTTTGTTAAAGATTTGATTCTTTCTTTTCTATTTTCTTGTTTTTAAAAAAAAATTAATGTTAGGTTTAGTTGTGACCTCCTAAACAAGATTTCTTGAGTTTATTGAGAGTTCCTTTATAGTCTTTTATGATGGCTTCTTTCTTTCTTATTTCATCCCCTTTAATATAAGTGTCATTAATTTTGAGTAGTTGTGCTAGCGTTTAGGTACAAGATGCAAGGATTCAAGATGTTGCTTTATTGATCCTTGGTGCTAATTAGGGGAGAGGAGTTGATATGTACACACCCAAAATCTCACGGTTCTATTGGAAATCCATGTGGACCAATAGCATTTTTTTTAAAACACCCATTATGCAAAACCAAATATTAAATAATAAAAAATTATATTTTTTATTTTTTTAATATTATGCCACGTGGAAGGTCGAAATTTTTCCACGACTGTTAAAAAATGAAAAAATGACCCTTCGACCGATACATAGGCACCTCGAGTGCCACTACCTGTGTGGCTCGGTGTCCAAAGTTGACAACATTTCCACATAAACTTCTCCCAGTCCGCCACCCTAAGAATCCACTACATCGTATTTATCACTCGCCGCCACTTCCTATTCCTATCGACTGTCGGGTATAATTGTTGTCACCTCTCCTAAGCTCCATGCCACCCCACATTTATTTCTAGCTTAACTGCATTGAATGCTCCCAGTTCCTCGCTCTTCTCGCCATGTTTTTATCCTTTCATTCTAGCAAGTAAAAATTCCTTCCTCATTTTCACGCCAATACCTACTCGTTTCGTCATTCGCAACCTTCGTCGTCTCACCACAACTTGCAATGCTTGGAGATCATATCATTTTTGGGTAGAAGCCAATACGGAGATGGGTAGATGCTAGTTACCGAACATTACCAATGGCTCCACCTCCGCCATGCAAGCAATAGACGGGTTCCTCGCTGCCATGAATGGGTTCCTCGCCACCATGAAGGTCACCGCAAGCAATGAATGGGTTTGTCGTGTGTTCGACCCAGGTGAGCTTGCTCACTAAGGCTCGCCATTATTCCATTGTTTGAGTTTGGTTTGCAATTTTGGTTTGTTTTATTGGTTTTTTATTGTTGCAGATATCATTTATTTTGTTGAATTTTAGTGTTTATGAACACTATCCTGTTTGTGTTCATAAACACACTAAATCTTTGGAAATTAATCTTTTGTTCAAGCATCGCTCTATTTATATAATAGATAATACTGCATTTGGTTGTTTCCCCACCATTGAAATTTCTGGGGTTGTTTTCTTCTTTCAATAATAATAATGTTCATTTTTTCCATGCCATAGATGAAGTTGTATTTATCTTTATATGGTTTTTTCTCTGTAGGGTTTATATTGCAAATATTACACTCATATTTTGGCATTTCTCTTTCAATAGGGTTTATTTTGAAAATATAGCATGCATAGTTTAGCATTTATGTTTCCCTAGGGTTTATTTTGCAAATTTTACAGTCATAGTTTTACCATTTTTGTTTCATAGGTTTTGCATTATCATATACTCTGCTTATCCTATTCTTTCTAATAGGTTCTCCATTATCATTAACTCTAGTTACCCTATTCTCATAGTTTTTGCATTGCCATTGACTTTGCATATCGTATTCTCATAGGTTATGCATTATCATTGACTCTGCTTATCATAATCTCACATGTTCTGCATTATCATTCACTCTGCTTATCATTTTCTCATAGGTTTTGCATTATCATTCACTCTGCTTATCGTATTCTCATACGTTCTGCATTATCATTAACTCTGCTTATCATAATCTCATAGGTTTTGCATTATCATTCACTCTGCTTATCATTGTCTCATAGGTTCTACATTATCATTTACTTTGCTTATCGTATTCTCATACGTTCTGCATTATCATTGACTCTTCTTATCATAATCTCATAGGTTTTGCATTATCATTCACTCTGCTTATCGTATTCTCATACGTTCTGCATTATCATTGAGTTAGGTTGTGTTCTTTGTTTCATTAACCAAAACAAATCATGTGGGTTAATCATTTTTTAGGTTTTGCTTCATCTTTTCAGTCACTTAAAACATTTATGTTGTTTTTGTGCCATAGATAAATATGTTGGTGTTATTTATATTGCAAATATTACACTCATAGTTTAGCATTTATGTTTCATATGTTCTATACTATCATTCACTCTGCTTATCGTAATCTCACAGGTTATGCATTATCATTCACTCTCATTATTTTCTCATAGGTTTTGCATTATCATTGATTCTGATTTTCGTATTCTCATAGGTTATGCATTATCATTAACTTTGCTTATCGTATTATCATAGGTCATTATCATTGAGTTAGGTTGTGTTCTCTGTTTCATTAACCAAAAATAAAAAGTGGGTTAGTATTTTTTAAGGTTTTGCTTCATCTTTTCAATCACTTAATAAATTGATGTTGTTTTTGTGCCATAGATAAATATCTTGGTGTTATTTATTTTGGGTTATGCTTCATCAATTCAGTCATATACATATGTGATAATTATTATACTCTTTTTTTTTTCCATTCGTAAGCTTTATATTGTTCTTCACTACAGCCATTATAGTCATGGGTTAATGTTCACATTTCGATTAATGTTGTTGAGTACCATTTGTATATGTCATTGATAAAACTGGGGGTTTAGGTTTTTCATACGTGCTGCTTCATTCATTCATTATTGCTATTTTCTTTAGGTGACATTCATTAAATTGAGGGTGTTATGTTTCCCAATTATTAGGATTCATCAATTCAGACATGCAATTATTGAAGCTTTTTTTGTTTGCATTACAAAAATTTGGGGTCTTGTTTTTTCATAGGATCTGCTTGATTATGTAGGGGAGAGGAGCCAATACGTACACACCCAAAATCACACAGTCCACATGGCAGGCCACGTGGACCAATAACATTTAAAAAAAAAATCCATATACATAGAACGAATACCCAACTTCATCATGGTTAGTCTTCATTGATAAATATAGGGGTGTTATGATTATCATATGTGCTACTTCAATAAATCTGTAATGGAAATGTTTCTATCTTTTCTTAAGTGCCATTGGTTATTTTGGGGGTGTTATCTATTGCATAGGTTATTTTCCATCATATTAGTCATCCAATTATTATACTTTATTTTTGTGTCTTGGAAATATATGGGGGTGTTCTATTTTTTTTAGGTTCTTCTTCATCAAATCAGTCATGCATATATTGTACCTTTACATAGACATATATATATTAAATGCATGTTTACTCGTTTATATATATGTATATGCATATGCATAGACTATGCATAGACATATACATAGACACATGTATATGTATATCAGATATTAAATGCACACATAATTGCAATTATTTTGAAACAAAACAATTACACGTTGGCATCCAAACATGATGAAGTGTATCCAACTTGTATATGCTTAAGGTCTTTTCATATTACTTATATATATATGCATATGTATAGACATATTCATATACATATACATATGTTTATGTTTATGTATATGTATATGAATATGTCTATATATTTATGTATATGTATATACTACTTTCATGACATCCTACATATTTTTCCAGCCAACCTGCATCTAATGCTCGTAATGCCTCGCACACTTGTCAAATTTACAGCCTTTCATTCTAGAAACTTATTATTTTTTCTTCACAATGATGGCAATGTATGTGTGTGTATGTGTATGTGTATGTGTATGTGTATGTTTTTTTGTATGTCTATATTTATGTCTACGTGTATGTCTATGTCTATGTGTCTATGTGTATGTGTATGTGTATGTGTATGTGTATGTGTATGTAAATATGTAGGTGTATGTGTATGTGTATGTCTATGTGTATGTCTATGTCTATGTCTTTGTCTATGTCTATGTCTATGTCTATGTCTGTGTGTATGTATTTGTATATGTAAATGTGTATGTGTGAAGGTGTATGTCTATATGTAAATGTGTGTGTGTATAGAAGTGTGAAGAGGTCTTAAGTGGACAACCTTGCCACATCTACTTCTCTCAGTCAGCCACCCTAACACTCCACTACGTCGCATTTATCACTTGTTTCCCCTTCCTATACTTCTCTACAGTCGTGTTTAATTCACTTGTGTCTATGTCTATGTGTAAGTGTATGTATATGTGTATGTCTATGTGTATGCTTCATAAATCCAAACATGCAACAATTGTATCTTTTGTATGTGTGATTGATTAATTTGGGGGTTTCCTCAACTTTATATGATGTGCACCTATACACTGGTCCTCCACAACTTAAAAAAGAATTCATCCATAAATAGGCACGATGACATCAAACATAAATCAGATTTAAAATGCACACTTAATAACATTCATTTCAAAACAAAACAAGTACACAAAGGCAACTAAACATGATGAAGTGTATCCAAATTGTATCCAGACATATAGCAAGTACCATTTCGACATGGAATTTAAACACCCCAAACATTAACACATGCACCCTTCCCCGTAAACTAGTAAACCCAACTGTTGCACCAATGCAGACATCACTTTCACATTAATCACAACTACACAACGTAAACAAGGTGCCAAGTCAACACAATTCAAACCCATGTCACCCATCTTACAACATGTATTTAGTGGACTTGGTTTTCCCAAGGCCTTTCGTGGTTGCCTATGTAGCACTTCACATAGATTACCATAGTTTTGTATATGAATGACTTAGGGGACTTGGTTTTGTGAAGGCTTGTCATGGTTACCTATGCAGCACTTCACAATTCAAATGAATTTGTGGACCCATGCAGCATAGGTTTTCATTAAACGAGTGTTCATAAAATTAAGTCTCCCTAAACCATTACATCTTGTAACAATTGCACATACTTTGACACTACAAATTGTGTTTAATATTTGTATGGTTGGAATTTTAAAAAAAATTCATGGTTCGAACATGAACCTCTACTATTCAATTATTTTTGGGGGGTTCTCTTTTGCATAGGTTATCCTTCATCAAATCAAGCCTGCAAAAATTATATCAAATTTAGGTGCCTTTGATTAAGTGCAAGTGTGTTCTATTTTGTAGGTGCTTTGATTCATTTGGGGGTGTTATCTTTTTAATAGGTTATGGTGCATCAATTGAATCATGCAACTATTGTAGCTTTGTATTTGAATGGCTTAGGGGACTTGGTTTTGTGAAGGCTTGTCATGGTTACCTATAAAACACTTCACAATTTGAATGGAGTTGTGGACCCATGCAACATAGGTTGCCATCAAATGAGCGTTCATGAAATCAAGTCTCCCTAAAACATGTCTCTATTGCTTACTTGACTGAATTGATGAAGCAAAACCTATATGTATATTTGTATGTCTATGTTTCATGTATATACATGTGTGGATGTGGTTGTGTATGTGTATGTATATATATTTGCTTACATGCACAACCTATGAAAAAGAGAACCCCAAATTTATCTATGGCATCGAAACAACCAACAATATTATTTGTTACTGCAATGACAAATTGCAGCATTGCTTATATGCATTCATTTAAAAAATTGAACAGCCCCAAATCTATCTATGGCACGCAAAACAACATACAATGTTATGTATATGCATATGTGTATGTGTATGTGTCTGTGTATGTGTATGTGTATGTGTATGTGTATATATATCTATATGTATACATTTATGTATATTTGTGTATACATGTATATATATTTACATATGCATATATGTATATATATGTGCATATGTATATAGAATTGCTTACATGCAGAACCTATGAAAAAAAAGAACAACCCCATATTTATGAATGACATCAAAACAACCAACTATATTGTTTGTTACTGAAATGAAAAATTGCAGCATTGCTTACATGCATTCATTTCCATGAATGAATTGAATCACAACAGAATAATATATATGCATTCATTTACATTGAATTGAAGATGAAGCATCACCTATGAAAAATTAAACACCCCCAAATTCATCAATGGCACTTGAAAAAGATAGAATAGTTGCACGACTTAATTTTATATGAATATGTATATGTCTATGTCTATGTCTATGTATATTGGTATGTATATGTATATGTGTATACATATGCATACATATACATATGTATATGTATATAGATATGTATATGTATATTTATGTGTATACATATGTATATGTATGTGTATGTATGCATATATATATATATACATATGTATATGTATATGTATATGGAACCCGTTCATGGTGGCGAGGAACCCATTCGTTGCTTGCATGGCGGAAGTGGAGCCACTGGTAACGTTCAGTAACTGGTGTCTACCTATCTCCTAATCAACTTCTACCCAAATACGAACCAGTCTCCGAGCATCGTAGGTTGTGGTAAAGGTTTTAAGGTTGCAGACGATGAACTGAGCAGGTAGTGGCCTACAAGTGAAGAAAGAATGACAACTTGCTAAAATGAAAGGCTGAAAAATTGGTGACAAGAGTGAGGCACTGGGGAGCATTCAATGCAAGTTGGCTCAAAAAATATGTATGTATATGTGTATACATATACATACATATACATATGTATATGTATATATATATGTATATACATATGTATATGTATATGTATATGTATAGGTATATGTATGCATATGCATATGTATATATATGTAGATATGTATATGTATATGTATATGTATATGTATATGTATGCATATACATATGCATATGTATATGTATAATATGTACATGTATGCATATACATATGTATATGGATGTGTATATACATATGTATATGGATATGTATATACATATGTATATACGTATATGTATATGTGTATGTATATTCATGTGTATATGTATATTCCTGTGTATATGTATATTCATATGTATATGTATATGTATATGTATATGTATAGGTTGGTTGGAATAAAATTGTGGGGTGGCGAGGAACTTAGGAGAGGTGACAGCAATTGAACATGACAGTCGATAGGAATAGGAAGTGGTGGCGAGTGATAAATGCGATGTAGTGGATTCTTAGTGTGGCGGACTGAGAGAAGTTAACATGGAAAGGTTGTCAACTTTGGACGTCGAGCCATGCAAGTAGTGGCACCCGAGGTGCCTATGTATCAGTCGATGCGTCATTTTTGCATTTTTTAACAGTCGTGGACAAATTTAGACCTCCCACGCAGAAAAATAATTGTAAAAGGAATAGAAAATGACAAAATGTCAGTGAAGAAGCAAAAATTTGAAATGAAAATAGTGACACATTGCAA
This sequence comes from Sequoiadendron giganteum, assembly GCA_007115665.2. Lineage (NCBI taxonomy): Eukaryota > Viridiplantae > Streptophyta > Pinopsida > Cupressales > Cupressaceae > Sequoiadendron > Sequoiadendron giganteum. Next base: position 118,471,568 of record CM021105.1, on the reverse strand, counting down.
ATTACATAGAACACACATTGCAATATGATCATAATACATTGCAAATCAAAATAATAACGATGCATCTGTAATTTTCATATATTTAAAACTGTCAACGAAGAAGAATACATTGCAAATCAAAACAATAACACACATTGCAAATTACATACAACACTTTTTCAAATCTGATCAAATTACTTCACAAACCAAAACAATAACGGTAAATATGTACTTATCAAAAAATTACAACTGTCCATAATTTTGGTGCATTTGTAAATATCAATACTTCTAAAGTCTATGAAACTAGCATTTGTAATCTAGCTGCTACTATTGTGAAAAGGATCTTGGCTGGTTGGGGTGCCAATTGTCATGTTCTTGTCCCCTTCCGGTCGACGGGGATTGTTGCATACATGAGTGGGACTTGGAGTGGTAAATTGGGTGCAAGTGACATGTGTTGGGGGCAGTGGTGAACACATCTATACATCCCAAGTGCCAAATTGATATGGATATTGACTGCCCCTAAAGTCATATTGGGAGAGGCTTGAATAATTCATTGTTGTGGAGAACTAAGGGATATTAATGTTGAGAATATCACGGAAGACTCCATTACTTTGAGACAACAGATTAGAAGTGTTCCTTAACCGCTTCTCTCTCTGTAAATCCCTTTGTGCCTCCTCAATCTCTTTTTCCTTTCGATCTTGTTCCTTGTGAAGCCTCTCTTGCTCCTTTTTTGCATCTCTATCCTTTTTCTGTTGATATTTTTTCTACTCTTTTTCTTTTCGTAGTATGTCCTTCTCAATTCTGGCATTCTCCTTCAACTCCGTTGCCACAATTCTTGCCGCCCTTTTCTCCTCATTTTGTTGTCTCTTTCTTGATTTTATCTCCTCGACCTCTTTCTTCCTTTGCTCTTGCTCCATTAGCAGCCTCATGTAGTCATCTGTTGTCAACAATTGAGACTATCTACTGATCCGAATTGCACCTGCTTTGGATTTCATTTGATGGACAGCGTGCACAGGCAACTTGAGAAACTTGTTGATGTGTAGAACTGTTTGTGTTTCTTGTGTCCCATCTGAATATGTGTTAATGACCTCCTCGACTACCTATGAGCCATGTGGTACATCTTCATTTCCTTGTAAATCTGAATTGCAAGAAGGAGCATAGTAATGCACAACTTGAGAAAGGTCAATTTTTGGTGGTGGTGATGGGAAAGTATAGGTATCCTATTGTTCAGGGACTTCCAGATCAATGCCCAAGTTCATTTCTCCCTCAACCAACCAAGATGGTTGGCTTCGTTGTGATGGAAGATCTAAACTTTCGTTGAATTGATCAACGACCCTGTCCACCATGGGAGGGGTGTGTTCATTAACCACCACTTGTGCAATTGATTCAACAGGACAGGTATGAGGTGAGTGTTGTGTTTCTGTTGCAGGCTGCATGTGTCCATTTGGAAGAGTGGACTGTAATACTGTGACATCATCGCTTGCACACCAATTCCGGAAAGGCTGAGAATGTTTTCAACTACGTCAGCATCCTCGCTGAGCACAAATGTCTCACTGGGACACATTTCGTTGACAAGTGCATTAGGATTCAGTGGCCATATACTAGTCCTTTTAAACCCAGCTTTGATATTGTCAACTGTCAAAGCTCTTTTCATTGCTTTGCTGCCTAACATTGCAAGTTCTCTCCTCCTCATTTCAATGTTTGGAAACCTTGACAAAAAATCTACGCGTTCTGATTTGAAGTAAGCTTTGAAAGGTGCAAACACACTCACATCCAACGACTATAGTTTATGTGATGTGTGTGATGGAAATGTTAACAAATCTACATTGATTTCTCTTGCTTCCTGGATGGTTTCGAGTGCTACATGGCTTCCATGGCCGTCAAAGATTAGCAAGACCCTGTTGGTGGGCAAGACACCACCTGGAATGGAGGTTTTGAAGTGGGTCAACCAATCTATGAACAATTCTTTGGTCATCAATGCATGTGGTCGGGCTGCCATGCAAGCACCTAGTTCACAATCTATGATGTAATTATCTATGTTCACACTCCCCTTGAACAAGTAGAATCCTGGAATGCTCTGCCTGGTAGCATTGACAAAACATACAATGGTTATCCATTCACGACTCCTTGGGATAATGTAAGAGACATTCCTGCTACCTTTTCTTGTGAGCACCTTTATGGACCCATTTTTGCTTGCTTGGATGCCAGTTTCATCACAATTCCATATATGATTAGGACCATATGGCATGGATTTGTATGCTGCAGATAGTGTTTTGTAGAATGCATCTACAACATCAGCTCTAAGATTGAATGCCCTATCTTTTTCTAGGCCTTCAGCAGTTTGTAATGCGAGTTGAGGATGTCTGTGCTTGAAGCCTGTCCACCAAGACTTCCCTAGGAAGCCATTGGTGAAAGGGTTTGGCCTATTTTGACATATTTGAGAAACCTCAGACTTAATATTGACTATCTCAAGACCATGACCAATATTAACCATTTTCTCGTACCATTCCATAATAAGATTTTATTCCTCTTCGGTGAGGACTGTTGGTGGACCTTTCTTGGAAGTTGTTGTTAGACCCCCTAGCCATTTGGACAGTGTGGCTATTGGGATTGACCACTTTTTGAAATCCCCCCTTATCAACATGTCATTCTCTTCAAAATCATAGAGTGCCCTTTTCATGTCATCCTGAGACCACAGCTATTGTGTTTGTTTTACCTTCTACGGTATTTGAGGTGTAGTAACCTTAATTTGCGGTATTTGAGTAGAAACCTCATCTACTTGTGCAACATGATCTATTTCAGGGGGGAATCTATATCCTCATTTCTCGGCGGGCAACCTTGTTGTGGCTCTTTTCTTTTTTTTGTTCCCAGTACGGGTCACCACTGCATTGTCCTTGGCCATCTACATAGAATAATTAGAATCAAAACAGTGATGCTTGAACAGAAAAACAATTACTTTGTAATGCAGAACATATGAGAATATGATAAGCCGAGTCAATGATAGTGCATAACCTATGAAACATAAATGGTAAACTATGAAATACAAATGATTGAACAGTTATCTATATATGTATGAAGAGAGTGTTGTGATGCTTGAATAGAAGAATAATTAGTTTGTGATGCAGAACATATGAGAATATGATAACCAAAGTCAATGATAATGCAGAACCTAGGAAAGATAAATGGTAAACTGTGAAACTGTGAAACACAAATGCTTTAACAATTATCTTTATATGTATGAAGAGAGTGATGCTTGAACAAAAGATTATTTAGTTTGTGTATGTGTTATCTTTTTAGTTTGTTTCATTTCAATTGATATTATCTTTTGTAATAGTTTAGAGATTTACATCTATTCTGGAGTGACCGACACAAGGAAGTAGAGGAGTAAGAAGCACAAAATTACAAAATATGCAAGGGAGTTAGAGTTTAAGAACATCTCATATCTCTTAAGCGTTTAAAACATTAACATTCTCATGCACAACAAAGTGAAAACCACACTCATGTTTGAACTATGACACAATAGAAAGCTTATGAATGAAAAAAAGTAAGAGTTTAACAAAGCTCGCATATATTGTCTATAACGAACTCATTGACAGGCATAGATATTTGTTGATTGATGAAGCAAAAACATTGAAAATGATGAAAAAAAAACCTTCTAAAAATAGAAACTTTAGTGAGTGATAATGCAAAACCTATGAGAATAAGATATCCAAAGTGAATGACAATGTAGAAGCTATGAGAATAAGATAACTAGAGTGAATAATAATGCAGAATCTATGAGAATAATATAACTATATTCAATGATAATGCATAACCTAAGAGAATAAGATAAGCAAAGTGAATGATAATGCTAGACCTATGAAACAGAAATGGTAAACCATGACCAATATTTACCATATAAATGATAATGCAGAACCTATGAGACTACAATAAGCAGAGCGAATGATAATGCAGAACCTATCAAACATAAATGTTAAACTATGAGTGTAATATTTGCAATATAAACCCTACTGAAATAGAACAGCTAAACTATGACTGTAAGATTTTCAATATAAACCCTAGGGAAACATAGATGGTAAACTATGACTGTAATATTTGCAATATAAACCCTAGGGAAACTGAAATGGTAAACTATGATTGTAACATTTGTAATATAAACCTTTGGGAAACAAAAATGGTAAATTGTGACTGCAATATTTGTAATATAAACCCTAGGGAATGTATATGCTAACAAATGACTGTATTATTTGGAAAATAAACCCTAGGGAAAGCTTTAAATGGTAAACCATGACTATAATATTTGCATTATAAACCCTATGGAACACATATGCTAACCTATGATTGCAATATTTGCAATATAAACCCTACTGATACATAAAGAAACACCTGTGACTGTAATATTTGCAATATAAACCCTAGGGAAACATAAACAAAAACCTATGACTGTAATGGATGTAATGAAGATCAATATAAAGCTTAGAAATGGAAAATAGTAATGGTTGTAATGAAGAACAATATAAAGTAAATGAATGGAAAAGTGTGAAAAGGAAAACCTAGAACAATATGGATGCTAGTGCACTAGAATCTGAGTTGTTGCCTCCCCTTGATGTTAACTCGTTCAATTATGTGCTTGTCACTCCTCCCTTTCTTATGTCACTTATTGCAGAATAATTGAATACTTGTTGGTTTTCATGGCTATTTGATTTGGGAATTATTTGAATTTGATTGATGCTTGTTTGGTGTGGTTAAATAAATTGATGTCCTATTTTGAATTTGAATTTTGTTTCGTATGAATTGGAGATTTGATTGATTTCAGCCATTAATTCTTGACTTGATTGGTTTGGTGGATTGTTTGAAATTGTTTCCATGTTTTTCTTTTAATAATGGGGGCCTTATAGGAGTGTTAAATGGATGCAGGTGGGATATTTGGGTTTGGCTCCAATACGTGCGCACCCTACTTGGCGAGATGGGATAGATTAAAGCTGATACGTGTTGTAGGTCTCATGGTAGATGGGACAGGCGAATGCATTTGCGTGTTGGTTTGGTTATGCTACGATGGGAAACATTGTTGTAATGGGTTCGCCAGTTGGTCAAAGATGGTTCAGATGGGTTTCAAAGTTGTTGAATTGGCACCTTGTTTATGTTGTGTAGTTGTGATTAATGTGAAAGTGACTCCTGCATTGGTGCGAAAGTTGGGTTTACCAGTTTACGGGGAAGGGTGCATGTCTTAATGTTTGGGTTGTTTAAATTCCATGTTGGAATGCTACTTGTTATATGTCAAACACAAGTTGGATACACTTCATCATGTTTGGCTGCCAGCGTGTACTTGTTTTGTTTTGAAATTAATGCTATTAAGTGTGCATTTTATATCTGATTTATGTTTGATGTGATCTTGTCTATTTATGGATGAAAATATTTTTAAGTTGTGGAGGACCGATGTATAGGTGTGGGCCCCAATGAGGGCATGTCCCATCACACGTTAGGGCCCCCGCTTACATATCAGCTCCTCTCCCCTACCATATTGAGCTTCGGGATATTAGGAGCTCTGCTAAATGATCCTTAAGATCATACTAGTAAGAACTTGTCAGAGTTGAATATTAGATGAATGTGGAAATTAATAAATAATGTGGCTAATAACATCCTCCTCCATTGTTGGCATCCTAGGTAGCATTAAATTATGTTTCTTTTAGGTAAATTTTATGTTTTTTTAATATAATTATTATGCTCGAGGCGTTTCCTTATGTGAGATTCATCGAGCTTATTTTCCTATCAATGGTTCACACTATTAGTAAGGACATGCAAGAAGGTTCGGACGATCCTGACCATTCCTCATAACTATATGTTGGGTTATCCATTGATTGTGATAGCTTTCAAATCACAAGAAGATAGCTATGATGGAGAATACATGTGACAGTTCTATCGCTGCCTTCTCTGATGACCTGGGCTTCTCCTCACATCAAACTTCAATGCTCAACTACTCCTTTCCACCTGTGTACTCTTTAGCTAGCGCATTTGAGAGATTATCCTTTGCATGTGATAGTCTTTTTTCATAATTCACCGATTCACCGCCATTGAAATCAGAGGAATTGACCTATCACTACTTTAGACGTTGGAGGTGTTCATGCACTTTCTTTTGAACAAAGTGTGTTTTGAGATTTTTTGTTCTTCGCACCGTAAACAATGCCATTCTATAATTTTTTTTATTGTTTTAAGACTTTGCCAGTTTCTGTAGTGTATATGTATGAAAACCCTACTTTATTCTTAGCGTCCACCAAATGTACGTAGGTTCTCAGTTTCTGCATTTACGATGGGATATGGTCATTTTTGTTATTGGTTTGTCTTTTGTTTCTCTCCATGGTTTCTAATTGCATCATGTTTTATTCACAATTTTCATCATTACTTGATAAATTTTATTTTAGATTATTTGCAATTGATCACTAAATATTAATGTTTTAATTGTGACATGTCTTGTTTGTGATTTGCTTGCAGCTGCTGAATTAGTTTTACCTTAAATTAAATATGTATGGTTTAAATTAGTTTTGCCTGCAGTCCCTTAAGATTGGAACCTATCTGTAAGAGGTTAATATTTTGGTTAATTTTCCTAATTATAAAATTCCATAATTTGAATACACCATCAAGCTTAGATCACCATTAAGCTTATAAACTATCTGAGGAGTTGTTATAGCACCATATTTTCCTAATAACAACCCTCATTCATTGTCTAAATACACCATCAACCTTAGAAATATCTGAAGTGTTTCTTTCATACTAATTTTTTGTAATTACCTATAACAAGCATGCACAGTCCAGCTACCCATCAAGCAGAGATCACCATTGTTCTTAGAATCTATATCCTAAGGATTTATATACTGTCAAATTTGCATAGGACATGTACCTAGTGAGGTTTGAACGAAGTGCAACCTGAGTCTATCTTGAACAACCATTTGAGTCACCCTTTATTGCATCTTTAATGGATACCACAACAAGAGGGAATGACAGACATTGAAATCCATAAAATAATATTAGTTATTCCATGTATTAGATAATTTGACATGCCACTTCAGTACACTCTTATTAACTTATAGGTTTACCTAACAGAATGTAGATCAACCACAACAATACCTAAAATTTACTATGTTGAGCATGCCTAAATGAACATATTCTAAACATTCAACCCCAAGAGTTTAAACTCATAAGTAATGCACCTATAGAGGAGGAGATTAGGTAGCAGTAGACATCACTGCAAAAAATGTTTGTGATAACACATATATAATATCCTTTATTTAAATACCCCCCTGGATATTTAAATCAGAAAATAGGATAAAGGGGGTGGAAGTGACCCCTACAAGAAGTAGAAACTGCTATAGGGTCATGTCCCATTGAGAGAAGGGGGAGAGGCGATTCCCACACAACCCAACAATGGTGACTGGGACTTGAGAGAAGCTGAGCCCTCCCTCTAACTATTTTCACTTGTAGTTTCTTTAATATTTTATTTTATTTCAAAATTTAATTAATATTTCATTTATTGAAGTTTGTTTGGATATATAAAAGACTAGATGTACTTAGATTTATATACTATTACCAATACATATTCTTCCATGAAGATATATAGATATCTACAACCTATGCACAAATTATGAAATCTCTTTTTAAATTTTTAGTTCATTATTTAAATACTTGGAGTATAAACCTGGTTTGGTTTATTGCATTTCAACCCAAAATGATATTATACATTACTATTTGGTTATACACAAAGCTAAATTAACAATATAAACAAAGCAAGTTGTTCTTTAAGAAGAAATCTTCAAATTTCCCTTACAAGGAACTAACATATAGCCAATGTCTAACCCTATTTTTGTTTCTCCTTTTCCTGGTTCGCACAACATTATGTATTTGGGGAAGTCTAACCCAAAATATTATTCCTCACCCTTCCAATAAGAGTGTTTTTACCTATTTTCACTTTTATTTTGAAACATCTAAGATCTAAAATAAAACATAGTCCATATTAGCCTAATCCAACATTTAAACACGGTGCCAATGGTAAGGGAACCATACGAGATTCTTAGAAGCATACAATCCTATCCTAGTTTCAACTCTCTTTTGAAAGTATCCTACAAATCTTTTTCTTTTGCTTAGAATAGTGCAAATATTTATTCTTGCTATATATAGTTTGATAATGAAACCTATGAGCAAAGAAATTTGTTATCTACTAGTGTGCAAACCTAACTAAAGAATGCAACATAAAAAAACTACACTAAACCACCTCAAGATTAGGCTACGTTAACATAAATAAAGGAAAGATAAAGATTCAACAAAATGATTATACCTTTCTTTGTGTTGATCCTTGGTTGGCCCTTTGATGATTGATAATATGTGCTCCTTGATGGTAAGGTGATGCAAAATGATTGAAATGCAAATGAGGATGCAAATGACTAAGATGGATGAAGATTGAATGCAAAATGATATGATAAAAGCTTATGGAGGCTCAAATGGCTCAAGATCATAAGTTGGCTAAGAATGCATAAGGATTTTCTAACTTAGAAGATGCAAGATCCTTTAATGAAGGAAGAGGGGGGGTATTTATAGGAGAAGGAGAATTCAACGGTCAAGATTGATCCACCATGGCCAAGATGGAGGGTTGTGGTGAGTTGAGGACTCACAAGCCCTCACATTTGGACATGTGGTGGGTGAGTTGTCTAAAGGACAAGGTGAGATGGCAAGGGGTACAAATGGCATGGAAGAGGCCGTGTGGTCCCAAGGTACTTGCAAGTACCTTGACATGTGACTGATGTGACCTCTCAATGATCACATGGGGAAGGGGAAAGCTTTGGAAGAATTAAAGTGAATTTTTAATTCACTTTTTGGAAGAAACCAAAGGGTAAGACAAGATTCCTTCTAGAAGGTGTCTTTGTCCCATAGGTATGATGTGACATATGAGATGTCATGGGGAAGACAAATGCATGGGGGGAATAAGTGTGAATTTTTAATTCACATGGGAAGAGGTCAACCCAAAAAAGGTAAGTACCAAGAAGGTTGACTTAAGGACATGTTAAAAGGGGTAAGTGATTAGGATTAGGATTGTGCAAATAGATGAATAGATTAATTAATGATGATTAGAGGCAAGTGGCAAGTTATGGAGGATGTGACATTAATCCTAATTAAGGATATGCACATCTTAATGGAGGATTGATTAAATTAACCCATATTAATGAAAAGGTTATGGAGGATGTGACAAGGAGAGAGAAAGAATGAATTAAAAATTGAAAAGGATAATTCATTAAATTAAATAAATTGATTGATTTATTTAATTTAGAGATGAAGTGGGCTAATGTATAAAGTATTTAATTGATTAAATTAAATACCCTAGGAACGTTGGAGAAAAGGTACAATATTAATTAAATGTGTCATTTGATTAATATAGATGGATTAGATGAATAAATGATGGGATTATGACCATATGAAAGTGGTCAAATTTAGGTGTCTACATTTTCCCCTTTTTGAGATGGTGTTACGAAGTAGCATCATTTCAAAGAATGTTAAAATATAGCACTTAGAAAAAGATGGTTAGATTAATGAAGATGCCCCAGTCATTCAAGGAGTGACTAGGAGGAAAGATGCCCCCTCGAGAGGACATGCGAGGTTAAGAGAACATGGATGGGCTCTCGAAATGGATGAGATAATGCAAAGGTAGATGGGGAAGATGATACAAAATGATGGATGAGAGAGGATGATGATATGAAGAGATAAAGGCAAGCACAAATGGATTCCAGGACAAATATGATGTTGCCCCAGTCAAGCTACAAGCCAGGATGGACTGAGGATGGATGGAGTGTTGTTGATGAGGGAATGATACATCCCCAAACAACACAAGGATAGGGAAAGATACATCCTGATAAGAGTGTTGTTGATGAGGGAAGGATACATCCCAGAACAACACAAGGATAGGGAAGGATACATCCCGCTGATGATGATGATGATGATGATGATGATGATGATGATTGGGTCAAGGCTTGTAGCAAGTCTAGGAACAAGACCAAAGATGTGATTAGATGGTTTGTGCTAGATGGAATGGATTATGATTGGATGGAGATGTGAGATGGTTAAAATGAATGAAGAGGATGGAGGTAAAGAAGCAATGCAATGGAAGAGCAAGTTAACATTTTTGAAGCACTAATTTTTGTTGTAGCATAAGACACCAAATACCATGGTATGTGGAACCAAGGAGGATTAGTGTATAATGGATAAACAAACACAACAAACAAGAAGGCTATCCCAATACCCCAAAGTCATGATGACTTCGGTCGAGCCAAGTATTGAGATAACCACAAGCACAAAACGATGCCCCAGCGTAACACAAGACCTCAGGGGTCTTGGTGGGTACTACGTGGGACAACCAAGAAGACAAAAACAAAAAAAAAGATCAATATATGCCCCTATGTTAACTAGTCAAAACACACCATAATATGATAGATCATGGAGGCCTTGACAAGTGATGATAGGGAGCTCAAATGATAAACAAAAACCAAAAGCATTAAAAGATTGTATTCAATTTCAAAACATCATTTGCCATAGGATCAAGATGATGGATGAGGCTAATGTGTTATGTTAGCAAGGATACATCTTGTTGAGACCAAAGATGGATGTTAAACTAGAAGATTGATTAATGACACAGGATATTTGAAAACCGATTAAATCTCATGAGACTAATGACCTTTTTTCATAATCGTCGGCTAGGATAGGGACATACTTAATGACACAACAAGATGATAGGATGACAGTATGAAAAGACACAAGGCAATAAAAACCCTAAAGACCTAGGGGCTCGAGGGTTGATCAAAGATCAACCTTGCCTATGTGAAAGCGTAGAGCCCTCGTAGTTCACTAAAAGACCATGGATAAAAGCGGAAAGAGGACAATGAAGACCTCGATGGCTGACAAAGACCAGATGGACAAACGCCCAAGGGGCAGAACAAATGATTGACCTTGCTTATGTGAGAGCATAGGGGCCATGTAGTTCGACACAAGGCCAAAGATAGACGAAAGACGGACAAAAGACAGAACCCCGAGGGTGGATCAAATGATCGACCTTGCCTACGTAAAAGCGCAGGGGCAACGTAGTTTGACAAGAGACTGACGACAGGAAATGGATAAGGGTGATGAGATGACCAGGATAAATGGATAAAAGGATGGAGCGGATATGATGAGCTAGGATAGGCCGTGCGGATGGGATGGTCGATATGTTGGATGTGGGTTATGTGAAGCTCAGGGATGGGATAGTGATCTAGATTAGTAGAAGATGAATTGGGAGGATGAGAGGATGGATGGATGAGGGATGAAAAGTGAGGAGATAGTAGGATGGATGGCATTGGATTGAATGGGGGTAGCCTGTAGCTAGATACCAATGACAAGGGATTATGAGAGGGAAGGAAAATGGATGGATTGATAAAGATGGGGAGATAGAAAGATATTAGGATAGGTGGATAGAGGGAGAAAGATGTGGAAGGATGGAAGAGATTGCAAGATGGATGGATAAATGGATGAGGAAATAGAAAGATGTTAGGATGGGTGGATAGAGGGATAAGGATTTGGAAAGATGGATAGGAAGATAAGGATAGGGAGATGAATTGAATGTTTAGATCTAGATGAATGGGGAGATAAGGATGAAAGGATGAAAAAGGACTAGTGGATGAGAGGATGGAAGATAAGGATTTGTTAGATGGAAGGGAGTATGGATGGGAGGGATGGGGAGATGAAAAGTATTATGTGGAGGGATGGGTGGACGATGTCACCAAGGAATCTATTGAAAATAAGGAGATTCCCCCACTCTAGATGTGTCATGCATGACAAGGCAAGAGGGATAGCAGGATGGGTGGATAAGGGAGTGAGATGGGCAATGGAAGATAGAGAGAGGTGGATAAGGAATATGATAGTGTATGGATGAGGGGAGTTAATGCCAAGAGGTGTCCAAAGCATGTATATAGGTTTTCCCCTGTCTTTATTAAGATCACAAGGAAGATGGAGGGACTGGATAGGATGTGGAAGATAGGCAGATGTAGGAAATGGAGGAAAGGAATGCGTAAGTGGATGTTGCCCCCAATTATGGAAAGAGATCAGATGAGGCATTTATGCATGACGCCTATTTGCCAGGTTTTCATCATGGTACTTATCCAAGGTGCTTGTTGGCCAAGTTTTCACCATTGGATGAATGATTTTCTCTTTTACTATTTTCTTTTTGCTCTTTTGTTTTTCTTCTTTTTTTATTTTTGGAGTTTTTTTTCTTTTTTTTCTTTTTTTGATTTTTTGGACTAGGATATGGGTGAAGATGGATGAGTATATGGATTTGGAAGACATATGATAAATTGGATGGATGAAGGACTCAAGCATCAAGTTCTAGATGAGGTAAAGAAGAGCCCAAGTGTAAAGCAACTATGCAGATGTTGGTACAACCTTATGAGAATGGATGGATTATGCAAGAGGATGGATTAAAGGGATGTGATGGGGGAGATATGGGGGATAGTGGATGGGATGTTGGAAAGTGTATGGATGGAATGATGGAGTGGATGTGTGATGGGGGAAGGTGTTCAGGACCAACATTGGCACATGTGGTAGATGTGAAATGATAGGAGGGTTGATGGGTGGAGAATGTGGCGATAATGGAGGTGTTGGGATAGTGAAGTTCTGGACATAAGGACCCAAAACATGATTAGGAGATGGAGGATGTGAATTATTAGCTTTGGGCATAACAAATTTGGATTTCGTCATGGATTTTTTATGTGAAGGTATTGCCTCTTTTGACTTTGGGATCCACATGGTTTTGATTTTTGCATTGGTGGGCCTTTGTGGCCTATGTGTTTGATTTGGCTTTTGGATTTGATTTTTCTTTCATGTCTTTTGAAGGGGACATGAGGATCTTTAGATTCATGTGGATGTTTTGATTTATGCATTGTTGATTTTGCATCCAAATTGATTTTAGTAGCAATGGGATGGGTATGAGGATATCGATGATACAGAGAAGACATGGATGGAGTGATAGAGGTAGGCTTGTGATGATGGTATGTGAATGGAGGATGCAAGATAGCATGCATGGATGGGTGCCTTTGTTGATCCTGATTAGGGTTTATGAATTTAGGAGTTATAATGGTGGATGGAGGGACATAAGGGCCCAAAATAGATGTAGTAGATGGAGGATGAGCGATGGTGGATGGAGGCACATAAGGACCCAAAATAGACTTAGAGGATGAAGGAGGAAAATGGATGGTTGTTTTGCGGTAAGACGATGGGGGAGGAGGGATGGCAACAAAGGATTTGGTAGAGCGACAGGAAGTGCCTCTCATTCCTTTGGAAGAGGCTCGCTTAGGATGTATGGAGGTTGTACCAATATTTTTGGATTGTGAGTCTTAGGAGATATATCCAAGACCATGCACACCTAGATGTTCTTTGACCTGAATGGGTTCTAAAATACCTTTCTTATGAAGGCCTAAACCTTTTCCTTGATAGTTCATGTTCTCAAGCATGTGATCTATGGTAGGATGTTTATTCTTTTGGAAGCATGATGCGAGTCCGTTAGCAGGTGGATGAGGAAAGGTGGTGCATAGACTTTGTTTTTCTCCTGTAAGAAGACCACCATGGAAGAGCGTAATGTTACCAAGGTGATATAATAGTGGAGGATTGTGCAATGGAGATGAGGGGATAGCCGCATCTTGATTTGGAGGAGGAAGTGATAAGGGATCCAAAGATGGATTAGGTGGTATGATAGGATCCAAATTTGTGGTAGTGGGTGATAAGGGTTCACGAGATGGAGCGATTGGATCTTGAGTGCAAAGGGGATCATGGGATGGAGTAGATGAGCTAGGGTGATCTTGAGAGGGGGTGGATGGGATGATAGGATCATGACTTGGTTGAGGATATGGATCATGAGATGAAATGGACAGAAGACTATGTTCTTGAGATGGAGTAGATGGGATGGAAAGATCTTGATTTGGAGGAGGGGATATGCTCGTATGCTTTGGATCAAGCTCTTGGCATGACTCATCTTGTGTGGGATATATGATGATGGAAGAGTGTTGGAGGGACTCCTTAATTTGGGAAGATAGGAGGATGGAGGATTCATGAAGGTCATGGGATTGAAGTTTGTGAATATTAGGACTGTGCGGAGGGGATTGGATGTCTTTAATGGATTGGGTGGATCCAGTAGTAGAAGATGGGGATTCAATGGATTTGATGGGCTCAACCATTTGGATGGTATCAAAAATGGTAATGGGAGGGATAGGTGTAGGATGGAGGAGGGACTCATCACTAGTGACAGTACATGATAGAGTGGGAGGGCATGGTGTCTCTTCTATCATGAGTCCTTGGGCGACATTTGGAAGGGATGTAGGATTAGGTAGGGTGATGGGAATGGATGGAGGATCAAGGATGGATGGAGTACTAGGATTAGGGATTGGTGGAGTAGGATTAGATGTGGGGATGGGATTGGATGGAGGACTGGGAGGAGATGGAGGATTAGGGTTAGGGATTGAAGGATTAGATGAGTGAATGGGTGGATTAGATGGATGATTATGATTAGATGGGTGGATGGGATTGGATGGAGGACTAGGAGGAGATGGAGAATTAAGATTAGGGATTGGTGGATTAGGATTAGATGAGGGGAGGGGATTGGATGGAGGATTAGGATTAGGGATTGGTGGATTAGATGAGGGGATTGGTGGATTAGGATTAGATGGAGGATTAAGATATAATGCAGTAAAGGGGGGAGAGATGCAAGAGGATGTAGATGATGAATTAAGATAGGGGGATGTAGATGTTGGATTAGGTTGGGGAGATTAGGATGGTGGGTGATAGTAGGAAGATGTGGATGATTGATTAGGATAACAATATGTGGAGGCTGGATTCTCATAGGAGGACATGGATGGAGGATTAGGATGGAAAGATGTGGAATTAATGTAAGGATATTGGGATGGGGGGTTCTGATAGGAAGGTGTAGACGTTGGATTAGAACAAGAAGAGTGAGGTGGTGAACTACCATAGGAAGCCATGTATGGTGGATTGACATAGAAGGATATGGATGATGGATTAGGATAAGAAGATTGAGATGGACGATTAAGATAAGCGGAATGTTGGGATGGTGGATAGGAATGGGTGAGTGTTGGATTAGGATGAAAAGATTGGGATGTCGGATTAAGGTAGAGGTTATGATAAGGATAGGAGTATGGGGATGGTGGATTACTACAAGAGGATGTGGATGTTGGATAGGATAGAGGTGGAGAGGGAGGACATGATGAATATGTCGATGGTGAGGATGTTGGATATCCCTTATCAAGGGTAGCATAAGGACTGTTATTAGATGCAGATGAAGGCATGGAGGGATAGTTTGGAGAAGTGATTGGATTGTGGAAGGCGATTAGAGAGAGCTTGCTGGCAATGATTACGTCAAGGGGATCTATATAACACTCTTCGTGATCAACCAGACTTTCGTTATCATTATCAACATAGTTAGGATTCCCCTTGACTACTATTATTGGTCGTGTGAGAGGGGGATAAGGATTCATGATGGCTACAAAATGGATACGAATTGAGAAGATGGAGGAAACTAGATGATGGAACGATAAATAGGATGGATTGGAAGAAGGTGTAGGTGGAATAAAGCTCAAGTTGGGATATTGGATTAAAGCTCAGATTCAGATGATGGGATGTGACAGGATCGGATGATTGATCAGATAAGAGGATGAAATAGATACCCAGAATGGGAAAGTAGATGTTTAGAACGGGGAAACAAATACTTAGAACGGATGAATGGATGGTCAACACTTGAACAGTTAGATTGATACTTGGAATGGGTGAATGAATGCCTGAACTAGGAGAATGACACTCAGAATGGGAAAACAAGTTGTTGGAATGGGTGAACGACTTCCCAGAATGGGCGAACAGCTGGTCGAAAGGAGGGAATGATTGCCTAGAATAGATGGATAGATGGTCGAGAAAGGTACTTTGAACAAGGGAACAACACCTGGAATGGGAAAATAGGTTACCGGAATGAGTGAACAGCTAACAAACGGGAGTTGAAAAAGGTTGTTTCGGAGGGAAGGGCCACCCCTTGAGGTCAAGGCCACTCAAAAAAAGGTCATGGGCACCCTTTTGTAGGGAAAGGCCGCCCCTTTAGAGGGAAAGGCCACCCAAACAAAGAATGATGAGGAACAAGTCCAAAAACGACCAAATGGGGTCATGAAAAAGGTTGTTTCGGAGGGCAGGGCCGCCCCTTGAGGTCAAGACCACCCAAATAGAGGCTAGGGCCACCCCTTTGTAGGAAAAGGCTGCCCCTTTGGAGGATAAGGTCTCCCAAACAGATAATGATGAGGAACAGGTCCAAAAAATGGTCAAACGGTGTCTTGAAAAAAGGTTGTTTCAGAAGGTAGGGCCACCCCTTGAGGTCAAAGCCACCCAAACAGAGGTCAGAGCTGCCTCTTTGTAGATAAAATCTGCCCCTTTGGAGGAAAAGGCCACCCAAATAGAGAATGACGAGGAACAGGTCCAAAAATAGCCAAATGGGGTCCCAAAAAAGGTTGTTTCAGAGGGCAGGGCCGCCCCTTGAGGTCAAAGCTGCCCAAACAAAGGTCAGGGCTTCCCCTTTGTAAGGAAAGGCCACCCCTTTGGAGGGCAAGGCTACCCAAATAGAAAATGATGAGGAACAGGTCCAAAAACGTCCAAACGGGGACCCAAAAAAGATTGTTTTAGAGGGCAGGGCCGCCCCTTGAGGTCAAGGCCACCTCTTTGTAGGGAAAGACAGCCTCTTTGGAGGGCAAAGCCACCCAAACAAAGAATGATGAGGAACAAGTCCAAAAATGACCAAACGAGATTCCAAAAAAGGTTGTTTCGGAGGGCCGGGTCGTCCCTCGAGGTCAAAGCCACCCAAACAGAGGTCAGAGCCACCCCTTTGTAGGGAAAGGCCGCCCCTTTAGAGGGAAAGGTCACCCAAACTAATAATGATGAGGAACAGGTCCAACAATGACCAAACGGGGTCCCGAAAAAGGTTGTTTCGGAGGGCAAAGCTGCCCCTTGAGGTCAAAGCTGCCCACATAGAGGTTAGGGCTGCCCCTTTAGGTCAGGGCCACCCAAAAAGAGGTTAGGGCCGCCCAAACAATAGTCTGGGCCACCCAAATAGAGGTCAAGGCCACCCCTTGAGGTCAGGGCCATCAAAACAGAGGTTAGGGCCGCCCAAACAGAAAATACTTAGCCAAAAATTGTCGACCAACACCAAAATGGGGTCCCGAATAAAGTTGACCTCTAGAACGAGTAGTTGGATTTGCAAAATGGGTAAAAGACTACTCAAAATGATTGAACGTATGTAGAAGGTTATGAAACAACGCTTGGAACGGGAAAACGAGTTCCCAGAACAAGTGAACAGCTTCTAGAAGCAAGATTGTGTTAAAGCTTAGATTTGTGTTGGATGAAAGTTCAGATTAGGATTAGATTAAAGCTTTGATTAAGATGATGGGATTAAGGCTTAGATTGGGACTGGATCAGAGGATATGATTGATTTGAAACCAAGTCTAAGGGTTTTAACTAGAGGACGTAAGGTGTTGACAATTAGATTTTTGCCAGATTTGGTAGTTTTCAAAAATTGTCAGATTTTTCCATTTTAGGAAACGTCATAGGTGTACCCTTGAGAGTCAATTTTTTTTCCAAAAAAATACCCAATATTAAGATAGGATGAATTGCCAACTAACATCCCAAATCTGAGACATGCATTCTGAGTTATTAACGAAGATGATTTTTCAAAAACTGAAAAAAAATATTGAATTACGATTTTGAGGGTCCAAATGAAACTTTGAGGTCTCAAAAATGTGTCGAAATGGGGTCCAATAGATTTGTAATTAGTTGGGAATCCACATGCCACCTCATAACGCAACCACCTGTAAAATTTCAGCCAAAACCCACATCTGAGTCAAAAGTTATGGCCTCCAGAAGTTTCTACATAGAAATCAAAACCTTTGAAATGAAGTCTAGATGATTGGCATGGATGATTTGATGATAGATACAGACTCCAATGATGTTCTAAGAAGCACCTATGTGGTCTGGTCGATGAAACAATGACTTTCAAAAAATGTTGATAGATGCTTGGAACGGTGAAACGACCACTCGAAATGGACAAACAGCTTCCCAAAACGGGTGAATAGCTAGTCGAAAAATAATGGTTTGAACCTAACTAGGGCAAAAACAGTGACGACAAAGGATGGAAACAGTAAGTAAAAAGGCCAAAAACTGATTGACAAGTACTGGTTTCTCACAAGAAGACACTTCAAGCAACACAAGCCTAATTTTAGTGTTAAGGTATGGCCAACACGCTCCTCTATCTAGGTTTAACAAGTTTGCTAGTGGTGTCCCCGATATACACACGATACAAGGGGCACAACCGTGAACACCAACCCATCTACAACTATGAGTTGGGAGCAGCCAACAAGAGATTGGGAGCTCGAACCAACCCTTCACATCTATCTAGGTATCACCCTAGTTTCGATGCTCCGCTAGACACGACGTGACTGGATTGAGGTACAACTTTTGCCTCCCCCCTTTATATACACCACTAGTAACACGTGGTTGGAATCATCCCTTGGGGTGATGAAATCCCGAAGCAGGTCCCGCTAATAAATGAAAAAGGGATATAAAAATGGACTAAGTGAGCTACGATTTCTCTTCACCCAGGATCGCCAAACAGTGCAAGGGGATTGGATACGTCAATAGCTCACTTCAAACATGGCAAACAGATTTATTGACCCTTTAATTAGTCTTATATTCCTATTTTTAAAAAAATGAAAAGACAAGACTAATTAGACACCACCTGCAAAACACGCGTCAATAGTTTATTTTTTTTGTCTTTGACAAGCGAATCTTCTGAACTTGTAAGAAATGGTTGTCAGAAAATGATGAAAAACAACAGTGAAAAAGTCTGTTGCTAGGTCAGGGCCACCCAAACATAAAACCTGCAAGGAAAAATGTCAGAAAAATGATGAAAACAGCAGCAGAACAGTCTGCTGCTAGGTCAGGGCCGCTCATCCAGGTCAGAGCCGCCCAAACATGAAATCTACAAGGTAAGCAGTCAGAAAAATGATAAAAACCAACATCAAAAAATTATGCTGCTATATCAGGATCGCCCCTCCAGATTAGGGCCACCCAAACATGAAACCTGCGAGGAAAACAGTCAAAAAAATGATGAAAACAACATCAGAACAGTCTGCTGCTAGGTCAGGGCTGCCCAAACATGAAATCTGCAAGGTAAACAGTCAGAAAAATGATAAAAAAATAGTATCAGAAAATTTTGCTGCTAGGTCAGGGTCGCCCCTCCAGGTCAAGGCCGCCCAAACATGGAACTTGCAAGGAAAAGAGTTAGAAAAACTGGAAAACAACAGCAGAAAAATCTGCTGCTGGGTCAGGGCCGCCCAAACAAAGAACTTGCGAGGAAAAATAGTTAGAAAAATCTGTTGCTAGGTCAGGGCCGCCCCTCCAGGTTAGGGCTGCCCAAACAGAGAACTTGCGAGGAAAAATAGCATAAAAATATGTTGCTAGGTCAGGGCCGCCCCTCCAGGTTAGAGTCGCCTAAACAGTGGACAAGGCCACCCCTCTATGTTGAAATCTGCAAAAATCTTTAAAAAATAGCAACTGTTAGTACAAAAAGAAGACTCGTGTCCCACTAGGCGTGCTAGAAATGTGAGCAGTGAAATTTGTTATCTACTAGTGTACAAACCTAACTAAAGAATACAAGATAAAAAACTACACTAAACCACCTCAAGATTAGGCTACGTTAACACAAATAAAGGAAAGATAAAGATTCAACAAAATGATTATACCTTTCTTCGTGTTGATCCTCGGTTGGCCCTTTGATGATTGATAATATGTGCTCCTTGATAGCAAGGTGATGCAAAATGATTGAAGTGCAAATAAGGATGCAAATGGCTAAGATGGATGAAGATTGAATGCAAAATGATATGATAAAAGCTTATGGAGGCTCAAATGGCTCAAGATCATAAGTTGGCTAAGAATGCATAAAGATTTTCTAACTTAGAAGATGCAAGATCCTTTAATGAAGGAAAATAGGGTTTATTTATGGGAGAAATTGAATTCTCTAGAGGATTCAACAGTCAAGATTGAGCCACCATGGCCAAGATTGAGGGTTGTGGTGAGTTGAGGACTCACAAGCCCTCACATTTGGACATGTGGCGGGTGAGTTGTCCAAAGGACAAGGTGAGATGAAAGGGGTACAAATGACATGGAAGAGGCCATGTGGTCCCAAGGTACTTGCAATGAGAGAGAATCTCCACAAAAAATAATCTCATATCCCCAAGTGAGGCTGAAAGTGACAAGTGATGACTTTTAGGAAGTGATGACATTTAGAAAGTCATCCCTTGTCAACATGGGGGATGGTGAAGACCTTAGAAGAATAAAAGTGAATTTTTAATTCACTTTTTGAAAGAGACCAAAGGATAAAATAAGATTCCTCTAAAAGAGATCTTTGTCCTTTGGGTACGATGTGACATATGAGATGTCATGGGGAAGACAAATTCATGGGGAGAATAAGTGTGAATTTTTAATTCACATGGGGAAGAAGTCAACCCAAAAAAGGTAAGTGTCAAGAAGGTTGACTTAAGAACATGTTAAGGGGTAAGTGATTAGGATTAGGATTGTGCAAACAGATGATTAGATTAATTAATGCTGATTAGAAGCAAGTGGCAAGTTATGGAGTATGTGACATTAATCCTAATTAAGGATATGCACATCTTAATGGAGGATTAATTAAATTAATCCAGTTTACTAAAAGGGTTATGGAGGATGTGACTAGGAGAGAGAAAAAATGAATTAGAAAATGAAAAGAATAATTGACTAAATTAAATAAATTGATTGCATTTATTTAATTTAGAGATGAAGTGGGCTTATGTATAAAGTATTTAATTGATTAAGTTAAATACCTTAGGAACGTTAGGGAAAATGGACAATATTAATTAAATATGTCATTTAATTAATATAGATGGATTAGATGAATAAATGATGGGATTATGACCATATGAAAGTGGTAAAATTTAGGTGTCTATATTTTGCCCCTCTTTGAGATGGTGTTACGAAGTAGCATCATTTCAAAAAAATTTAAAATATAGCACTTAGAAGAAGATGGTTAGATTAAGGAAGATGCCCCAGTCATTCGAGGAGTGACTAGGAGGAAAGATCATGGGAATGAAGATAAAGATTAGGGATTGAGGATGCCCCCTTAAGAGGACATGCGAAGTTAAGAGAACACGGATGTGCTCTCGAAATGGATGAGATAATGCAAAGGTAGATGGGGAAGATGATGCAAAATGAAGTACAATATTAATATATTAATTAAATGTGTCATTTGATTAATATAGATGGATTAGATGAATAAATGATGGGATTATGACCATATGAAAGTGGTCAAATTTAGTTGTCTACAAAACCAAACAATTTGAGGGGATATTTTGGCTTCAATTTGAAACTCTGGTCGTCAACAAAGAAAGGGAAAACTTCAATTCTGATTATCAAACAACCAAGGAAAGGAAAAAGCTCTCCACCTAATCATGAATGGGTCATCAAAACCATAAAGGCTCTCACCATTCCCCCGAGCCAAGAGAAATCAACAAGACCCTTTTACATACACAAAAAAAATAAAAACTCAAGCCTATCTCAACACATGTAATTTAAGCATCCCAATGATATTTGAACCATGATCATCATCATGGCATTTATTCCTTCACAAATGTTAAGGAAAATTTGGTCTTCTAGAAATTAATCTAGATATCATTGTCCATCTTGTTCAATCATTTTGTAAACACCTATGTTGCTAATGTGATGAAAGAAAAAAATTATTTGAACCAAACTTTCATTGTAAAATCTTTATGAACCTGTTATCCTTGTTTGGAAAATATGCTCACTTATAACCATATCTTTATCTTTAAAAACCCACTTCAACAATTTAAAGAACATGTTTATCCCTATAGTTTTTCTATTACATTTTTAAAATATCACCTTATTCGAAAATATATCAAAATGCATCTTGGCTAATTAAATATGCTCTTTCTAAAGTTTTGTTAGACTACCAAGTTGTTGAATTTTTTATATTTGGGGAATTCCTTACTGAGAACATTGTTCAGCTTGCAAGCAGTTTCAATATGATAGGTATTCAGTGTAAGCAAGGGGAAGGAAGACACGTAGCTATAACCTAGAAAATTGGGGCTATCAATAATTGTAGGCCACATTTTGGTCTTTCATTTAAGAATCATACTCCCAATTATGAAAATAGTTCCATTCTGAGTTGGAACTAGAACTTTTGTACTAGCTTGCATGAATTTCCAAGTTGTGGTTAAAATAGAACTTAGTAGAACTCTCCTCATTATATGTGATATTTAATGCATAAATATATATGATATTTAATGTAATGTGATATTTAATGGATTTTGAATGCAATATTTCTCTGGTAAGCCTTGTATTATTATTAAGTTATGTTTGTTAATGCAATTATATATGTATGGTTTCTGCCATGACATAAATCTCCCTCTCTCCAATATTGGTGAATGTGCTTGGAAATATTGGTGAGGCACTTAATTTAAGAAATATATTTCTCCCAAATGATAGCTTTTTATGGTGATTTGTTTATGAATTTCTCTCTCTGAATTCTAGGAATAAATTGGACATAGGTTAAAAGAGTGAGAAGTTTTTCTTTTTCAGGAGACAAATTCGCTACATATACAACTATTTTTTTCAACATTATCTGAGAAAATGACTCTAACCTTCGTCCATGTAACCATTGCCAATTTTGCACAAATAAAATTATGAAAAAAAGGCTTAGGTTACAATCTTCCCGTTTTTGCAATTTATGTATTTTCTTCCTTATTTTCCTCTTAAGAGTCTTCTTAGGATTGTATGTTGTAGTAGCGTCCATCAACTCCATCTTCCAACTACCATTAAACTAATGCAATATATATACTCTTGCCATTAAACTAACACAATATTTATGCTCTCGCAAGACAAAAAAAAAAGCTCAAACAAAAAAAAATACAATGATCACTTCACCACAAATCATAAAATATAGACTAAGTGAACTTATCATTTATCAAATAATTCCTAATCAATGAGATCTCAAACCTCTTCTCAAATATAGTCAACCAAAATGCTTCGGCGTACCCATTGCACACCAAGCTGCGATTGCTGGTTTTCTACCCCAAAAGGGGAAAACCTCACATGATTAAGAGGTGACTTCTTGGGTCTATCCTAGGTATTATCTTGGTAGTATTAGTCAAAAACCATTTTGTGTACATTTCGGAGTGTGACGTGGCAACGAGTATGGTTTTTGGTCCACGTAGGCTTAGGGATTGGCTAGGGTTCACAAATTCCAAGAGCGTGTTCATAGACCGGAGGGATTAGTCACTCTGTGGCATTGGCCAAGGTCGATTCGGTTGTCACAAAGATAAACTTGAGAAGTTCTCCACGCCTCTCCCGAATTGACATGAAAATAGTTATTCACCACAAAACGAGTCACTCCAATCTAAGGGAAAATTGTAGCCTACCAGAAAGAGAGCGAGGTTGACAACATGTGGACGATGTGAGTGCTCTAGAGTATCATACAAATCAGCTCTTTGTTTAAATTTTTTAATAATCTGAGACCCAGATCATGGCGTCCCTCATACCGTTTAGGTTTCCCACATCTGCTTCTTACACACCCACTTTCACTCTTGATGAAAAACACAATTTTGCAGGCCATTCAACGGATTTCACCCAATTGCTTCCTAAAGTTAGGCCTTCCAGATTGAAGACTAGAGCAGAAAAAAAATTCAACCTGTGGGAGCTATTAGGAGGAAGAGGACTTGCAGGAGGTGAAGAAGGAGTTAAAACAGAGCTCAAGAAACAAATACGATCTAATTCAAGTGAGCAGCCTTTAAAGTTTTCTAGTGAAGAGAAAAATGAGCAGAAAGGCCTCGCAGATATGGTTTCTGCTACTTCTATTGATGATGATAACGCCTTCAATAAGGAACTACAGGGTTTGACAGGTGGGTTCCCTGGTGGCGAAAAGGGCTTACAAAAGTTTCTTAAGGATAACCCACCTCCAGCTAAACAATTAGGTTCCTCTGAATTGGGAAGTATGATTTTGTCAAAGTCCAAGGCTCCACCTTTGCCACTTCTAATGCCAGGTATGATTGTAATTGTAAAGAATCCCAAGAACCCATATCATATGTACAGTGGAATTGTACAGAGGGTCACTGATGGAAAGGCTGGAGTGCTTTTTGAGGGTGGGAATTGGGATAAACTTGTGACTTTCAAGCTTGAGGACTTGGAAAGAAGGTCCAAGGGTCCACCCATGTCAAATCCAAAGTCTGCGATTCTGGAAAATATTAATATCCCATGATTTGTAACTTTTTTGGCCTGTTTGATTGGAAGAATAATTTTAGCTGCATTGTTAGGTAAACATGGAATTCATTTGTATCTTTGTACGTAAGCAAATGAGGATTTGTAGAAAAAATTCGGTCCGTTTGCAAGCAGCATTGGATAGAGAAACCTGAAATTCATTTGTATCATTTTCAGTAAGCAATTGAGGATTTATTTCATTTTCTGTAATAGTTATTTAAAAAGGGTAAAGATTGCGGAGAATTACTTTATCTTCTGTTTAATAAAAATAAAGATACATCCTGATGATAGAATGCTTCAGTGGTCTGAAACGTTGATTTTTAAATAATCTAATACGTTTTAACCCAAGAATCCTTTTCTTGCTATTTTTGACTGTGGAAGTGCTGAATCTCTCAAAGCTAAAGACAATTTTTACTTTTTCAGATCACTGACAAAAGGTACCAAATTGTTTTGTCAGCCCGCCTGCTAGAAGCCCATGAGGCCATTGTCTTATGAGGAAGGGATTGTTTTAGGGCGAGGGAATTGTTTGACCCTTTGGTAAGGGCAAAAACGTTTTTATTTTTACATGTTGATTTTTAGTTTTATATGTCATCGTCAAGGACATAATTTGGTATGTCAGCCTCCTCTGCTAAAAGCTCACAAGGGGTTGTTTTCGAAGGAAGGGATTGAGGGGGTTGTTTGAGGGAGAGAAGATTGTTTTCGATTCCCTGGTAAAACCCCCAAAGGGATTATTTCCAATTTATCATATATAGTGTTCAAATTTTCTACTTTTTGGTTTTGACTCCACAGCTAAACTTAGTGATAATGCTGAACTTGCTAGTCCAACTGCATACAGTGAATAAGACAAAATGGGTTATCTTTAATGTCCTCCACGCCAAAATAGATTGTAGGAATTATTAAATTGTGTTTTCTTTTTCAGAAGATTGTTTTCATGTAACTCTCTTACCATGTAAGAGACATTAAATTTCCAGTCCATACTGATAAGAGTGATTTGCTTCTGGATTCTATCTGTGTGGTGATTTTTGCATCAACGTTTCGGATCACACTCCATGATCCATCATCAGGATGTAAGAGATGTAAGAGAGCTGAGAAGTCTTACCATGCATAAGATGAAGGCATGGAATTGTTTTCCTATTGAAAAAAAATGGGAAGTTGATTGATTTCTTTGCTCCCCTGTTGGCAAGTAATTTCATCTCCTGGCACAGGCTATGTTTATCTTTATTCAATACCATGATCCATCATCAGGATGTAAGGTGATTTTTGCATCAACGTTTCGGATCTCTTACCATGTTTCAAAGCTTTTTCTTAGTCTTCTTTTAAGATTTTATGTACTTGCCCCTGGTTATGATTGCTGAATCTTTGAAACATGGTAAGCATAAGATGAAGGCATGGAATTGTTTTCCTATTGAAAAAAAATGGGAAGTTGATTGATTTCTTTGCTCCCCTGTTGGCAAGTAATTTCATCTCCTGGCACAGGCTATGTTTATCTTTATTCAATACCATGATCCATCATCAGGATGTAAGGTGATTTTTGCATCAACGTTTCGGATCTCTTACCATGTTTCAAAGCTTTTTCTTAGTCTTCTTTTAAGATTTTATGTACTTGCCCTTGGTTATGATTGCTGAATCTTTGAAACATGGTAAGAGAGTTATATGTTCTTCTCTGTTTAATTCTTTCTTGAAGACATCCAACAAAATGTCCTGTTCTCAAATATTGAAATTTGACTATGATTAAAGCAAACAGCTTTGGTTAGTCAATGAGAGGACAAAAGAAGCAGAGACTATATACAAGGAAAGTTGTTGTGCATTATTGGTGCATACCTACTCCAAAAATCTGAGAATGGATACACAGTATTAGTGAATTACAATCTTTCCCCAGATAGTCTCCACCCAGACAAACCCAAAACCAAATTATTGTGTTTTTCCTGCTTGATTTTGTGCTGGTTCTCTTTTATGCTCGTTTAGCCCTAGGAGGTAAAGGAACTGATTTATGTGGGTCCCCAGAATTCAACCGATCTTTCTTCCCATGAATTTATGATGAACTTAAGAGGTTCTTATTGTTATTACTTATTAGTTATAACGATAGGCTAGAATTGATATTTGCAATGAATTCATGTTTGGCTTTAGTTGGAATTTACTAATTTCAGTCCATTTCTGTTCTTTGTATTTCTGTTACACTGTTGAAGGTACTATAGGATGGTACTCCTCTGGCTTGTTAGTTCTAGGTTGTATTCATTCCTCAATAGTAGGATCGGCCTTGTCTTTGGGGTTGAATTAATTTGTTGATGTATTTGTACTTTGGTATGCATCTGGGAAATCACCTTTTTTTTTACGTGTTTATGATTGCAACCGATGTCAAGAGGAAAACTGTGATAGGTAATTATTATCTCATAATATATGATCAGGACCAAAAGTTATCTAGTATGCAGCTGTTGCTGTTTTGACATACAATGACTTGAAGAAACTGGTGTAGGAGCATAAGATGAAGGCATGGAATTGTTTTCCTATTGAAAAAAAATGGGAAGTTGATTAATTTCATTGCTCCCCTGTTGGCAAGTAATTTCATCTCCTGGCACAGGCTATGTTTATCTTTATTGAATTGCACCGAGTGATTTGAGCTAATTCAATACCTCAGTTTGATCTTTGTGAAAGGTTTATACGAAACATGCCTTAATGAAAATACATATATCTGAATCAACTTGAGCCGGTAAAGGTCTGACCATATATAACCATGGTCAACTTTTCAAATTTGTTTATGTTGTGATTTGGCTAAATTTCATAGCTTCATGCCATGAGACTATTTTGTTAGTCCTTAAAGGCGAACACAACAAAGTTTAAATTCAATATCTATCTACTTAACATATTTTCTTTCCACAAGTATTGCTCAAAATTCTGCAAACCAATCATCAGATCTTTAGACAAAGACTCTTCAAATTTTCATACTGTACAATCTCTGTATCCATATGTCAATATGTGCATTGGATGATAACAGGTATGTTTTCCATGTTCAAATTTTCTGTTGTCTGTTATCTCCACCAGGAGCATTATTTGCAACAAACAATTCAGAATTGGAAACTTTGTGGGTATTTTCTGTAACATATTACAAATCAGTCCATTTGAGCACCCATCAGAAGTGTAACTGAACCTTAGGCCTTGCAGACAAGGTATTTTTAAACACAAGGGATAAGCAAATGGCCTATGGTGTAACAGAGTTGAGAAATTTGCCAGAATTAAACAAGAAAACTGCTGAAGCAGAAGGTTCTCTATCTACATGCATGATTTCCATCAACAAGTGAAGGAATAACTACAACAAACAAGCCTTAAGTACAAAGAAAAGGCTGATGAAAGGTAAAGGGAGAGGTTTAGATTAATATTGGTGAAGCCCTAAGAGATGGGCATAAGCCCAATATTCAATGTTGCAGATTTATATGATTTCCATGAAGGATCAGAGTTGAGAGTGATTCAGAGAAAGAGGGAATAACTGTAGATTGGCAAGCTCTGATGCTAGAAATAGGTAAACCAGCTTACATAGAATTTTATGAAGAACCTCTAAATAACCAACAAGTCTCTAGCAACAGTTATCAACTGAAAAATATGAAAACAAAAACTTTTACAAAAACATAAATACAGTTCTGGAAAAACATGTCCAGTAGCTCTTAATACTTTTTCCCAACTTCTCTACCTTTCAAAAAATCCTACGAAGTTTATTAACAAAATAAAGAGTTATTCGTAAATCCTAAAAATAGAATTTACTAGAAATAGAAACTCCTATAATAACAGTTTACTACAACAAAAATTATCTTCCCAGGCATGCCTTGTGCCCCTAAAAACTAGAAGTTTGTTGGAATGCTCCACCATCACCTAGTTGATAGGGTGCCAGGGGTTTTTGCTCTTTGTTAACCATTTTTCCTGCTTTTTACAACCAGAATCATCATGGTCTGTTGATCCATAAACTCTCAAGTTAATGAGGTTTGCTGATTTTTCCCCCCAATAATTCGTGAGTTTCTGACAAAATCACCTGCAACAATTTTTAAATGTATTTTTCCCAAATAATTGCAGAAAACTTGTGATTCAATTGCCCATATCATGTGTAATCATGCATTCTACCGAATTCTAGCTATATGAGGATGAGTTTGACTTTGGTGGGCAATTTTTTGGTCTGAAAAGAGTTTTTGATCTGCTTGCAATTGTTTGGATGTATTTTACTTCCTCATTTTCATTTTTTTTTGGCTCTTGCGGCTTCAATGAATTCACAGTCTCTTGCCTGTGCATTGATCGATTTCACTGGCTCCTGCCTGACTTCAACAATTTCAGCTTCTTTGATTTCTGCTGCAGAGCAAATCCCGGCCACTACTTTTCTGGCTTTTTACTTTAGCAGTGTCTACTTCTTTTAGGGGTAGCTTTTGTTTTGGTATCTCAGCTGGTGGTTTGGTAAGACGGCAGAAAGAGAATCTAGGGCTCTCTTTTTACCTCTAGCAAAGTAGTCAGATTTCACCTGGGAGTGCATGTCAACCAGGGAGCTTTCATTTAGGGAAATTCCTTTAACCAGATCCAGTACAGTTTTACTTTTAAATATGCAAGCTGCAATTTTTATGATCTCACTTGAAAGTCTATAACCCTTTACTTGCAGCTTAGAACTGTGTGCTTTATTTTGTTGGAAAGTATAGATCGAGTAAATATTTTGTATGTTTTAGTACGTACTTTCAGATAAAAATCAAAGCAGTATAAGTCATCAAAGTTGGCATACATAATTTGATCCAATTCCATTAGATGACAGGTTCTTTACTTCAACCCTTGAGAGCTATAACAGCTGCATAACAGGTCCAAATTTGCAGAAATAGTGAACAATTAACCTTAATAACGTTGTACTACCCTTTATTGTGTAACGAAAATGATTCATAAGTCTCCCCATGTGATTTGCTCATCTTAAAAATAAGTCATCGGTCCCTACTTGGGCTCATTAACTAGACTATGTTTCAAAACTCATGGAGCAAACTATCATTTTTATTTGGTCTCTATTTCTCTATGTTGTTGAAATGCCTTTTGATTTGTACAACAGCAGGTTTTTCTCTTTTTCTTTTTTTGGCTTTTTCTGAAAATCTGAGTTTTTTCTCCAATTAGATCCCAATTTTTTGAAAACGAGGTAGCATAGAGACACATCTCCTACCCTCTGGCACAAATCTCAGATACTGGGACACATCTCTTGTACTGGGGGCGGTTACTGATACATCTCAAGGGATAGGGGATGTCCCGTTAGCATCTCCAGGCATCTCTGGTTAAAAAAAGCCCTAAATAATGACAATTCCAAAAAATAAACCCTAAAAGTTGGAAACAAAAACAAAATTCCAAAAATTTCTTTAAATGCATCTGCTGTTATTGTTTCATTCACAGCAAACCCATAAAAGCAGCAGCAAAATTCAAAACGAACAGTTGTTGGTAGCAAGAGGCAGAGCATCCATGCTTTGCGTTTGCTATTGCAGAGCCGAGTTGCAGCAGCTGACAAAATGCAAATTTCTCTTGGCAACCATGTGGTTTGTGTTGAGGACAGTCTACAACATGAATAGATTGGATAATGTGTTGTATTTGGAATAACTGTGATTTCAATTTGCCTCTCCTCATCTGGTTTTATATTTATTTCTTTCTGTATAGATGAGTACAGTTTTCATTTGCAATGCTGTGCAGCATCTTAGTCATAAAAAAATGCCATCGTGTTCAAATTGATGCATTTATGTAGTTGATTATGCAATATTCAGATTGTTTTCCTCAATAAAATTAATACATTGAAACAAGCAAGAATGCTTTTTTTTTAATTGGAATGAACGCCTAATAAAAAAAATCAGCAGTCAATTACAAATCAACTGTAGCAAACCAGTAACCAAGACTGGTAGTCAAACACAGCTTGGACAGAACCTAAGAACACCAGCATGGAACATTGAACAGCAGTATCAAACAGCAGCAATATCAGAACAGCAATAAATTTTCTGGCTGTGAACAGCAGCATCAAACAGCAGCAAACATTAGAACAGCAATAAATTTTCTGCTCCAAACTTTCAGTGCCATCCTCTGCTAGTGCATGTAAGGCCTTCTGGGAACTAACATGCTTGAACTTCAAGACCCAAATATTTTAGTTGGAGTGCTACACAAATGGATCTGATTTGTTCATCATTCTTGTAAAATTGCTGCACAATCCTGTTTGTTCTAAAATGCAATTCTTCCAGCGGTACATTAAAGATTTCCAGTACATAATAAAACAATTAAAACTAGCCTTGTAATTTTCAATACAAACTGTGCTATTTCTTGAGCAAAACAGGAGACGACCAAATGGTCTATATGGGCTTGGCTTGAACACAGATGATATACCCTTCATATTGGTAGGAGACGTGGCAGCTGGATTGTTGTGTGAGTAATGCAGAGACATGCTGCAGCACAACAGAATAGAAGACATCTACTTGTTGCTTTGAAAGGAGCATGCCAACCGTGATGCTACAATTCTTCTCTTTATTGCCCTGTTAGCCGGCAGAGTTTGCATAGGTTTCTGAATCAGTTTCCTTAGCAACAGCTGTAATCTTTAGGCTCCTACACCAATGATCCCTTGTTCTGATTTGAATTCTTGCATATAGGCATGTTTCCAAAATTACCATCAGCATGGAGATACAAGGCATGAATCCTGCGGCGAGAAACAGAGGAGAAGAGCTGATTGTAAACATCCAAAAAACACCAAGCTCCAGCCCAGTATCCTTTAGAACAAGGTACACCCTGCTCCAGTAAGAGTGCTTCCATGAAAGAAGAATGTTAACCTCCAGGTCCATCAGACTTCTCTCTACCAGAACCAATAGTTTTTTCCTCGAACTCATTGAATTGTAGTTGAAGAACATTCAGAAAGGACTTGAGCTCCTGATTGTTTTGGGCGAAAGATTGCAAGAGGATGAGATGGGAGGCGAGGCTTGTACAAATCATCAGGCTTTCCATTTGAACAGTATAGAACGTGAGAGAGAAGGTAGCTGAACAACGAAATTTCCAGATATACTTTAGGACAATGTGTCTGAAGGTTTGAAACACAACATTATGCTGTGAGGAGAGTCCAAGAAGAGCCGCTTTCCAAGACCACACCTGAGGACACAGAGCCGGGAGATTGGAGAAGAGATGCTTCCATAAGCGCTGTGCATGTGGACAAGACCAGAAGGCATGTTTAATCGTCTCTTTTTTAGCATAGAAAGGGCAGGATAAAGATGGGGAGATGAAGGAAAGGCGTTCGCCAATCAGTAATTTAACGTGTAATATTTTCCAAACAGTCAATTGGCCTTGGGCATCAGCTTTAGAGTTCCAAATGCGGGCACTCAGATTGTTCCACTTGGTGCGAGGAAACTTGCAATGCCATTTGATATTAAGGTGGGAGGATAAGGAGATGGTGGGCAAGAGCTGTTTATAGATGGATTTAAGAGGGAAAGCACAAAAGTTTCAATTACAAGGCTGTTTCTAGTCAGAGAGAAAGTTGTCATGGTAAGGGATGGACAACAAGCACTTAAGCTCAGGAGAGACAAGCTGATGAATTTGCACAATCAACGACTTATATACTGGAGAGAGGTTGAATTGGGACTTAAGGGCTTGCCATGATTTCCAATTAAAGCTCATCGGATCACATAAATCACGGAAGGTTTGAATACCTTTTTTGAACAATTGCTTTCCATTAAGGGCTCTTATCGCAGCAAGTGGAGTGTTGTTAAGCTGAACCAAGCGGTTCCACCAAATGGATGAAGAGGCAAAACTTAACCCATGCCTCAAGGATTGATCATACCAAACTAATTTTTGTGAGGTAATTTGCCAAGCCTTCCAAATGGAGTTGAAGGGGGCAGAGCCATGAGCCTTGAAGTAGGGGGCAAGCAAGAGCTTATCCATCCAGTTAACTGAGTACCAAGCATTCCCAGCTATAGCAGTTTGTATACGATGGCGAACCAAATGTTTCCAAGGTGCATCTCCATCTAAGGCCTTGAAAATCCATTTGGTAGTGAGGCAAATGCCTTGAGAGAAAGGGTCAATGATTCCTAACCCTCCTCTATCCTTCGGTTGGATGCAGTGGACCCATGAAGTAATAGGTAACCTTTTTTTGTTTCCCCACTTAGCCCAAAGGAAGTTTCTAATTAATTGGGTTAACTGATTATAGCATGATTTAGAAGGCAACCAACATGAGGAAATATATACATGGTTGGCGAGGAGAATTTTGTTGGCAACTTGAATTCTTCCAGACATGGAGAGAAATTTGTTGCTCCAATTAAAGAGCTTATTTCTGATTTTGGCCAAGAACCACTTCCTCATATCTGTGAGAGAAACTCCAATTCACTTGGAATCCAAGGAGGACGAGGATTGGATCTAGTCATTATAAATTAAGTTTTGTGCATATCCAGTCTAGACCCTGAAATAGAACAATAAATATCCAAGATATCAAACATATTTGCCATTTCGTCTGCCGAATTTTGAATGAAGATCATGCTATCATCAACACAATGGGAGTTAAGAGTTGTAGTATTTCCTTGTAGCGTGATTCCCCTTATAATCTTGTTAGTAAAGGCATGTTGGAAAAGATATGCAAAAGCATCAACAACGAGCACATACACGAATGGAGCTAGAGGACATCCTTGACGAATGGACTTTTGCAAGGGGAATTGAGGAGTAAGTATACCATTTACAACAACTTTAACATTTGCATCCATAAAAAGCATTTTGATTTGCTCACATATTTTTGGGCCAAAACCAATCCATTTTAGCATTTTGAGGATAAAAGGCCAACGAATGTGGTCGTAGGCTTTATCGAAGTCCAATTTAATGATGAGAGCATCTTGGGCTGATTGTTGGGCCCATTTTGCAGTCTCCCAATCCAAAACCAAGTTATCTAAAATGAATTTGCCACCAAGGAAACTAGTCTACTCTGGGCGAACTATCTATTGAGTAATATGTTTGATTCTTTGAGCCAAAGCTTTAGCAATTATTTTGTAGGATGTGTTGAGGAGAGTAATAGGTCTCCAACCATTAATAGTGTCCCCATCCTTCCCTTTGGGGACAAACCATTAACAAGCAAGAATGTTGTCTCACTCTAATCAGTCTTGGCCTTAACTTCTATATCGATCATGATTAAACTACACATATGGAAATCCACACTATTTTTAGTATTCTTCTTTGTGTATAGTCTTTAAGTTTGAAAGTTGAATGTTTTGTATTTCACATTTTTAATTTGTAATTTGAGCATATATATATTATAAATATATAATTTTTTATGACTCCAAGTATCCATCTCCTATTTTTTCAAAAAATGATGTACCAATACGATACCCCTCTCTTGGTAACCATGTGAAAAATCTTGTTTTTTAGGTTTGCCATTTTTTTCCTAAACAATTCTCTGGTAGAATATAAGAACCACAAATTTACAATATATTGTTCTACTTGATTTATCAAATGGCAGTGTTATAGAGAGGGAATTGTTGTAGCAAAATAGGAAAATAAAATGTTGGAATAACAAGAATTCAATATAATTCAAGAATTTTACCCTAGAAACCTATAGAGGGAAAAAAGTAGCATAGGGGTAAATTGTAATGTCCCCTACTTGGAGTATGCCTGAATTTGCCTTAAGAGACCATTACACAACATAAAATTGTTTAACAAATAGTATTTCATAGCAAATCATATAATAGATATTGAACTTAAGAATAAATGAACTATTAACATTTATGAAATAACAACTTGAACTTGAATCTAATCTATAGACTCCTTTCCAATAACCAATCATGGTAGGGATGGGTGAGAAACACATGGGAGGGCGCCAAAAAAAGAACATCCAACCAAGATAATTCCTTTCCATCTTAGGAACATCCACCAAGACAATCCCTAAGTCGCCTTTTGCCAATATGTCTCCTTGCCAACCTTACACGTGATTGCTTAAAGAAATAGATGTAAATTATAATAATATAAATTAGTTCACTATTTCCCTCATTTACCAAACTAGATACATCATCTCCCGTATTAGTTATTATGAAATTATATATATATATATATATTTAGATGTCAATCAGAATTATATATTAAAAGCATATACATTCAATTGCATACAAATCACTTATTACAACACTGGCTGGTGCTTTTCTGAGTCTAGATATATATTTTTGATTCCTTCAATCGACTTTTCCTAATCATATTCCCTTATTATATTTAAGGGTTATTGCCTTTCGAGTGTAGATCATTATTTATTTTCTGATCTCATTTCTGAATGCCTCCCCTTTCATTCACACTAACTTCTACAATTTATAGCATCTCAAAAGAGATGATTTGGTAGAGACATAACTCTTGGCAATGACCAAACACTCCCCTTTGTTGATCACCTCTCTTCCTTTCTAGATCACACCTCTTAGTAAATAATATTTGTCTTTTGTGTAAGGTGCATTCCTTTTCATTTAATTTACATCTCAATGAATACTAGAAGTCACACCACTTAACACAATGAAGATCACATATCTTTCAGCCTCACAAATCTATTGAAGTCACTTCACTTGTCAATCCTTTTAAAATTATATTAATTCCTCCTTGAAATCGAACTTAACAAAGCATATTAATAAGATGTTTTTACATGCAACTTTATGAAGAGTTGGCCACAAATAATATAATAAATCTAATTTAATTTTTATTTCAAAGTGGCACCAAAATAATGAGGGTCGGCTAGCGATTAGGAAATAAGATGATTTGTTTGTTGCAATTTTATTTATTGGTGGGGACATGGCATGATTGCACTACCACTTTAATAATATTACAAAGATTACATATACAGTGTATTGCCATGGATGCAATCTGCCTATTGCTCCATTAATGACATACACAATTGTCTCAATCCTTATTTGCACGAACAGGTGAATCCCTTTGATTTGCATCAACATAATATTTAGATAATCTTCTTAAATGGTGATTTGAGCAGTTGGCCCCAAATCCTTAATGTCTAATAATCTTCCAAGGGTCAAGAGTGTTAAACATGAGAAAATCATTGCAAATCTATCTTCAAGTTGGGTAGCTAAGGACCAATTATTGAGATGGATAAGACCTTCACTTTTGTCTTTGTAAGACCAAGAGGGGTTTCCGTAAGGTATTGAATTGATGATTGAAAGACTAAAGACTACCTTACAACAAACTGTACCCATTGCACAATGTATCCCAATATTGGTGTAATAATATATCTATTTGCTAGTTTGGAGATGTAAAGATCATCTTATTAACAAATAATTTGTCACATAAGTGTTTAAGAATGTGTTTATAATACACCCTTGTGTTATTGTATTCATTCATACATGGTAGTTGAACACATAGAAGAATAAAACTAAAAGGTGTTTGAGTTGATGTATTTTGAGTGTGATGAAGATGATGTGAGAAAAATCCAATCACAAATCAATGTCTTTTTCCATTGGGCAAAAGAGTTTCTAGATTTAATCAAACATGTAACAACTGAAACAAGGAAATAATCAAATCACCACAAAATACTATGCCTTTCAAAATACATAGGCAAGTTGGGCTCTACATACACATTCAAAGAAAAATGGTCGCAAAATAGTGATTCTACCTAGTTATCCTTAAGGATACCTACACTTATTTAATTATGTTGAAAAGATACTTTGCAAAAGCTTTGCAAGGATTTTGCAGACTTTTGGTTGAAAAACTAAACATACATCTAGAAATGCATACCATACATAAGGAGACACTCAACTAGGGTTGTTTTTGTCTTTAATCAATCAATCCTCAAATCTTACAAGTGTTATTATAGGTTTGGAAAAAACTAGATAATTACAATGCAAAAATAACTACACAGAAAATTGGAAATGAAAACCTTAAGGCTTCTTGTAAATATCTTTCTTCAGTTGGCTCCACAACTACTCCTCTCAATAAAATGTTATCCTCTTCCTCCCTCCAAAATGAAACGACATATTTATATATCCTTTTGCAAGTCACTCAACATGGGAAATGTGCAGACTTGCATGAGTCCCCTAAAAATCCACAAGGTAAAAACACAAACTTGTGTCACACTTTATAAAGGAATTGGCCAACAAAAAAAATTATGAACTTCAACTACATAAAAGTGGTCTTTGTGTTTTGAATTTCAAAATAATGCAAACTAATGAAAATGTAGAGATATTGATGAAGTTTACTCCTGTAATTTTTTAGATTTTTTAAAAATTGTTTTTATTACATTTTTTTATCAATTTAAGAGGAGATTTTGGAATGCTGAAATTTTTAGGAAAAAGTGACGTTCACTTGACATCAAGAAAAAAATAGAAAAAAAAATCATTTTCCTCTAATTTTTTCTCCAAATAGGTAACTTCAATATCTAGTGCATGAAAATTTTTAAAAAAATTTGATGTATATTTTTCTTGTAATAACATTTTAAAGTCAAACCTGTCAAAATTTAACAGTTTTCATTTGACATCAACTATTGTCTATTTTTTTAATAATTTAAAAAAAATATACCCTTTTGAAGAGAATTCTCTCCTCTAATGCACCATATAATTTTCAATTTTTTAAAATACATTTTACTTAAAAAAAAAAATTTCTAATCAACCTCTTTTTTAACTTTAACAATCTACTTGCATTATTTTAAAAATAAAATATATTAAAACTAATCAAAATATTAAAAAAATTACATATTTGAATTTTCCACTCCGAGATCTACAAAAGGGTATTTTTCATTTTTAAAAAAATCATTTTGACTTAAAAAATACTTAGTTGAAATTGAAAGTTTCAGAAAATTCTAAAAAAAGCTAAGTTGGTTGCTAACTAGGATGCCACATAGACAGTTTCGGTAGAAAGGGTTTCTATCAAAACCCCACACATAAAATAAGCCACATTTCGATGCAATAAAGAGAAAACACCATTGGTTTTGTTTATTCCTAAGGGGAGAAACATTGTTCGATGATTGTGGACCATCTTCTCCATCAAGTTTCGAGCATCTACCATTGGATCTCTTTGGAGGGGGGAGGGGCTACTTACTCTTCTTCTCTCTATTCTTAGGGGGTGTTCTCTTTCTATTTGTGGGGGGCTTCTTCTACTTTGGGGGGAATTGGATATGTACATGTGTACCTAACATGGCCTCATTTTTCAGGACCCATTATCTTTTACATCCTCTTAAGTTGTACTTAAGGGGGGATGTTGGTGTAGGTTTTTATTTTTCTAGTGGGTTAATTTATCTTCCCTTAGTCTTAGGATTTTCCTACACTTTTTTAAGCTTGCTTAGGATAATAAAGTGGGTTTATTACTAGGAGATAAGTGATGTGGTGTCCCCTTCCTTAAAAGGGTGGAACACTTTCCACTTTTGGTGGCCATCTCCACTTTTGGTGGTCCATATTCACTTTTGGTGGTTAATTCATATTGGTTGGATTTGTCACCTCCATTCTCTCCTAAGTTCTATATAAACTCACTACCTAGCTTGTATTTGCATCTCTTGCATGCAATCTTTGTATTGTATTTTTTCAGCTTGGAAACTCTTAGTATAATATTGTCATTGACATTGCATAATCTCTCAGAGTCCTGGCTTGCAATCTTATTTTTTCTAGTTTATGTAACTTTGATTTTCTTTTCAAAAGTTCCTTGGGTTATTCAATCTATTTCAGATTTCTAACACAAAATTTAAATTAAATATTTTAGAACATAAAAAATGAAACTAAACTACATTCAATTAAATTCAAAACTCTAAGTTATATAAAAAACACTCGAAATACACATAACATACACTCAATCAAATTGAAAAACATGTAATACATGTTACAATAAAAATATGGAATATATTTAATCAAAATAAATATCATAGACTAATTTAAACAATTTCTATTTGATTTTGAGTTCAAGGATTAATTTAAAAATAAATAAAGTTACCTTTGTGAATTGTTGAAATTTTTCTTAGAAGACACTTATCACTTTCTAGGACAAGAGAGGATGGAGGAATTTCCTTCATGTTCCCAATCTCAATAACTTTTACTATCTACATCGATAGAGTGGATTCAATGTTCTCACTTTGAATTTTCCTCATATTAATAATAAGAATTCAACTTGATGACCCATTAGGTCTTCAAATTCTAAACCTTGATATGATACCATAGTGTAACAACATAATCCACACTAGACAGTGATTTTCATGTTATACATCCTATAGTCTAAGACTTAATTTAACAATAAAATGTAATTTTTAGAATTATAAAATTATAAACTTTATTGAGAATATCATATAAACAAGAAAAAGTGGTACTAACTGTTAGTATGTGACAACTGATCATGCTATACTATACACTCTTCATGTATCCTCGTTGTGGTTCAGGGTTGGGCCGGGCCTCGGGCGAGGGTTCGAGGGCGACAGACCCCAATAATTTTTTTTCTCCTACTTTTTCACTTCATCACTAAAAAAGGAAAAAAATCGATTTTGTAGAACCCTAATTCTAGAAGTTTCTAAAAGCTTGTAATAAGTGGCTGGGATGTGAGTTGCAATACAATGATTATTCGCGAGATTGTAATATGTTTTACACTGGATAATAAAATCATTGGATGGTTGTGGTTTTGTGGATGTAGCTCGGATTGGGTGAACCACGTTAAATTCTCTGTGTTGTCTTGTTTTGCTATAATTTTTTCTGTGTGTTTGTTTCTCTATTTTATTGATCAAATCTGCATTTAACTATTAGATAATTGCCTTTTAACCCTATTAACCCTAACACTAACTACCCAATTTTTGCATCCTTATAGTTTGTCCCTTAAAATAATTATATATAGTTTCATAAATTTATTGTAATCTATACATTCCATATTTATAAATCTTAATAAAAACTATAATTTCTCACTAAAAGTGAATACAATAGTTAAAATAGGTATATTTATTAGATAAAGTTTAAGATATCAACCAAGATATTCTAGAATACACATTCATTAAGTCCCTATATTCATCTAAAGAAAATAATATATTACTTAACTCTATTGATAATAATTCAAGCAATTTAATCATACATTCACAAGTCCCATATAAACATTATTAGAAGTATATAGATTGTACTCAAGATCATATCAATATCAATCCATTGGATAAAATCTTCTCCATTCTTTCATGCTCACCTCTTTTTCATTATAAGAGGCTAAAAGTTGTCCTCCTAAAGATCAATGAGTTACATCACTTCCTTCTATGCAACTTTGATAAAGTTCGTAGAGTCTACACAATTAGAAATTTTAAACCTATGACTCTTTTCTTGGATAGCTTGGAATTATAAATCATTCAAATATTCATACATAGCTATATATATAATTATAAACATAAAAATATGATACATTCATTATGTTTATAAACTAGAATTAATTATCAATTCATGGAAAATAAGAACAAATATCACTAGTTGATCTTTGGGGTGTGAATAACTTGTTCGATAGCCAAACCAAAGCATGGGCTTAATAGTCCAACTGAACAAACCCACAATATGCATCTAATTTCGCAAGGGGTATCAATGAGGTGCATGAATACAATCAAGACCTCATAACCTAACTAAAATTGTAAAAGTTCTAGGGTATTCATAACCATTTATGCACAATCCCCTTCTCAATGCTTAATCACCCAATACTCCTTGACCCACATATTTATATAGATGGCAAAACATTTAGACTTGATTTAAATTCACACACACACACAAACTATGGGGCTACAACCACTTCAAGGTTCCCAAAAATAAATGATCATGGAAACATTTAGCTATTACTAATTCAACCTTAGTACAATAAAGTGGACATTGTCTAATTACAATTGATGTGAGTACTATCCAACTACAACTAAGATGACCATCATTTGGCTACAACTAAGATGACCACTTGAAATACAACCTAGCAAATCCATTCTCCAATTAGTGGTGGCTACAACTTGTCCCACTTCGTGGTGGTTATAATTTGTCCCATTGGGGCTATGCTAATTTTGTTGACTATAACTAAGGCCTTGCAACCCACACGGGTAGTGAATTAGGCTTGGGCTATGGGTTTGCTCCCCATTGGTTACGGGCTCAACTTTGAGGCCCGGGTTTGCCCGATGCACATGGTTTACAGGTGATTGCAAGCATCCCCAGGGGATTAGTCTCGCCTTAGCTCACCCCTTCTTGAGCCCCAACTTGGAAAGAAGTAAGACCAAGGCAAGGTGGGTTGGGTGCTAGGTTGGGTTGTGGGATACCCCTGAGTCACAAAATAAAAATGAAAAATCTAAGTCCTTACGATTCCATATCTTTCATATTTATAAGGTGATGACAATAACTAGACTCACTAGGTGGATGTCATAACCAACCCCACCAAGATCTCAAAGTTGTACAATAATTCTTGTAACTTTCCTTATACCACCTATAATCGTAAGATACAAATAATTCACAAATTATCATTATCACTTACACATACATTGACATAAAACCAAGTTTTATACACAAAAAAAGAACATATTTACAAACTCAACATAACATAACACATGTACTATACATCATCATATCCTTCATCCACTCCCCTTTTCTAACCAAGTTAACTTCAAACTCTTCCTCCTCTTTGCACTTCCTCTACTCTCCACTCTAACTTTAACTCTTTGCTATTCATAATTTCAACAAGCTTCATCTGCTATCTTCTAGTATCTTGACTCCTTTTTACAATTTCATTGGTTGAACTGAGACCCACATTGACTTTCTTATTAAAAATGAGGATTTTCTTTTACCACACAATTTATAACATATCTCAAACTCAATAAATTGTCAAGAAATTTAGCTTCTTTTGAGTGGCTTTCCTTCTGTGATGTATTTGAGTTGATATTCTTGCCCCCTTTAGCATTCCACCATTTACCACTTCCACTTGCTTCTTTTCTCAATCATTCACTAATTTTTTTCTTGCTTCTCACAATGATCTTCCAAAGCACCTCTATTTCTGTGAAAGTTCTTGGCATTCCTGTTATTCTCTAGGTTCATTCTCTTTGATTTCCTACCCATGTCAAACATATTAAGCAATTTTATAGCTCTTTCTGCCTTGACAATTAACTTGTAGTCTATCTAGTTAGCTCCCATGATCCTCTGCTATTAGGTTGTGATTGCACTATCACCAATTACGAATGCTTTAAACCTTGTGAAATGGAAGACCCCCTTCTATTTGATTTGGTCTTTTCCTTATCAGCATTCTCTACACATTCAAAATGATTCGTCAAGGTATCGACCTTTACAAGATAATCCTAATCTAAATAAAATTCATTAGAATAGTAATCACATTAAGTATCATTGGAATTTTCATTATTTTAAAGACGTGATATAATCATGTCCAAACAATTGTCCTATATCAAAATCATTGTTGAACAGTTACAGGAAAACTGTCCAAAATGTATACAATCACTGCTGAACAGTTATAGCAGAACAGTCAAAAACATAATCACCACTGAACAATTACAGGAAAACAGTAAAAAAACATACAATCACTGCTGAACAGTTATGAATAGACAGTCATAGAAAAGCTTAAAAACAAACGGAGAAAATAATGGCATGTATAGATTACCATTATTGTTTTTGTTTGCTAACGTCCTATATTTAAATATGAGGTTTGATAAGATGGGTATCATAATGAACTTTTGATCTTCGAGTCATCATATGCAGGATATAATCTTTTGGACTAGATTTTAGTACAAATTCAATTTTGTTTTTACTTGAATTTTATAGCATTTCATCAATCAATTTTGCCTCTGCTTTGATATAGACTTCGATTTAACTCTTTTCTTTATTTTCAAATATTGATGATTCGCACCAGAGGGGCCAAGATAATGATGTGAAGGAGAATCCAATTATATAAGCTAGAAAAGTATTTAAGATGTAAAATGAATATATGTGTAAATAAAATATACTGCTCAGATTTATTAAGAAATAAAAATATAATATAAGTTATTTAGGTTGATTAAATAAATATAATTAGAACTAATAAACAATTAATTTTGATAGTAGAGTTGAATTAGATTATTTAAATAAATGTACAAAAATTAAATGGACAGATGAAGTTTGCATTATGTTAATATTAATGTTAGATAAACGTTGATATTGTTCTAGAATGATTTGTCACTATCAAAAAATTTACAACCTCGATCTAATGAATGTCTCTAAGTATGATATCATGTTGTGGGAAATCTAGCCTATTTATCATGAAGATGATATAATACATGAAACAAATATATGATGTGTGTGAATAATTTGATAGAAATGTGTAAGATTTGGCTATGAAATTAGCTATCTAAGACCAAAGAAATTCAATGAAAGCACAAGCAAGAACCAAAATGAGAGAATATTTATGTTCTATCAAAGACATAAATGATACATGATTCTAGATTGTTCTTATGACAGCTACAAGTGAGTATATAGATACGATAGACCACCAAAAGATGTGAACGCACAACCAATATAAGATAATAGAAAATATAATTATATATGCACAAACTCTTCACCAAACTACAAAAATACTAGTCACATTGTTAACCTTTCCTCAATATTTCACATTTTGTATATTTCATTGAACCCAAAACTTTCATATGCTTAGATATTTTTGTTGAAATGTGCTTATTGCATAAATGATTCATATTGGTCCCCTAAATCAATTACAATGTGTCATGTGTGCTTTGGTGAGCATATTGTTGAAAATTGGGATAAAACTTTACAATGAAAATATGTAGATAATTTCATGCATCCAAATAAATTGATAGCAATAAATCATAGATGAAAATATATTACAATAGAGATGCAAACCATAACTCGAGAATTATGTGGAGAAACCCTTTTGGAAAAAAAAAACTCCACACCCAAAGAGATCCAAGACTTGTATTAATCCTTCAAATGAGTTACATCAATACAACTTCTCCCTCTAAATCACTGCAACATTTTGCTCTTCAACAACCTACAACTTATTTTCCCTTCAACTCAAACACTAAATATATAAAGATGAGAGAAAACACAAATCAAGAATGATTTCTAAAACCATTTAGGCATAAATCACAAAGAAAAGAAACTTCCTCTTCCAACTTGTGATTTTATCCATTTTGTTAGTAATGTGCACATGCAACTAAAAAATATGCATTATCTTTTTTCAAGCTCACATTTAACTTCCCCTTTTTTCATGTTCTTTCTAATTTGACAATTAAAACCACTTTACGATCTGCCATTGTTGCATTTACCAATTTTCATGACAACTAAAAGATAATTACAATTTGCCAATT
This sequence comes from Sequoiadendron giganteum, assembly GCA_007115665.2. Lineage (NCBI taxonomy): Eukaryota > Viridiplantae > Streptophyta > Pinopsida > Cupressales > Cupressaceae > Sequoiadendron > Sequoiadendron giganteum. The sequence goes on along the minus strand of CM021105.1, from coordinate 118,427,941 downwards.
AATAGTTATAAGACAAAGTAAGGTTGAGACATTTTCTCAATATTCTCCCACTTTTTGAACACCTTGCAAAAAGGCATAAAGGAAACTGAATAAATCAAGCTTTAGAAGAAGTGAGGCCCATGGCCTCTCTACACCAACTTTTTTTTTTTTGTGCTCACTAGTTTAGTAAAAAAATCTGTAATATTCTCTAAAGTGTCTACTTTTTCTAGCATGACTTTACCACTCTCAATCATTTACCAAACAAAGTGATACTGAACATGTATGTGCTTTGTGCGAGCATGATACGTTGGGTTTTCAACCAAACAAATGGCACTTTGACTATCACATCTAATTCTTACTTGTTTACACTTAAAGCCAATACCCAAACACAATCTCTCTAACCATATTGCCTCCTTACAAAAAAGTGTCATAGTCATGTGCTTTGCTTCTATAATGGACAATACAACTATAGGTTGTCTTTTTCTCATCCAACTAACTGCTCCTCCAAACAAAGTAATGACATACCACTTGCAGACCTTCCGCAATCTAGATCACCTACATAATTTGAATCAACAAAGCCATGTAAATCAATCACCCTAACCATATCATAAAATCTATGATACCAAATACAACATGGTTAGAAGTCCCACATAAATAGCTGAAACCCATTTTCACATAAGTCCAATGTTGTTTACCAAGATTCGTCATAAATCTACTAAGAACTCCCACTACTTGGGCAATATTAGGTCTTGTACAAATCATAACATACATAAAGCTTCCTATATCACTATCATATGGAACGTTATACATGTCTTCAAGTTCATAATTTGTTTTAGGACATTGTTTTAGAGATACCCTAGTGCCAACTAAAAAAGGAATAGTGTTATAATCATACATGTCAAAGCACTACAAAATAGTGTTAACATACTTCTTTTGATTTAACCATAATTTTATGTTAACCCAATCCTTTTTTATTTCCATCCCTAAAATATATTTTGTAGCCCCTAAAACTTTCATATCAAATATACCAGATAATTGACTCTTAAGTTCTTGAATCATTTGCTTATCATTTTCAATAAATAACATATCATCAACATAAAGGAAAATGATGAGTAATCAATCATCAATTAATTTAAAATAAACACAGTGATCTTGTTCACTTCTAATAAAGTCATGATTCAATGCAAAAGCATCAAATTTCAGAAACCACATTCTTGGTGACTACTTCAAACCATACAAAGATCTCTTTAACATGCAAACCAAGTGTTCTTGTCCTTTCATAATAAACTTATCAAGATGTTTCATAAATATTTCCTCATCAAGATCCTTATGTACAAAAATTGTTTTAACATCTATTTTCTCTACTTCCAAATCAAAAGCACAAGCAATAGATAAAAGGAATCTAATGGAGGTTAGTTTAGCCATAGGAGAAAAATCTCACCAAAATTCACTCACTCAACCTGAGACTAACTTTTTGCCACTAACTGGAGAATGGGTGCAGAAAGATGGGGGGCCAAAAAGTGGCCACCCATCTTTCAAAAAGTAAAAATCCATAACGTGAGTGCATTATAACATTCTCGAGTTATAATGCGAGTGCGTTATGTCATGTTAAAAGAAAAAAAAAGGCAAACTCATTTCATTTGTGATTGTGCTATTTCCTCTATCCATTGCCTACAAACCCTTCCCAAGTGCACTCGCATTATTGAGAGCTCAAACTTCATGGTTTCTTCACCAATTCTTCATTGATTCTTTGCCAAAATGATACCACGTCGACGAGGAGCTCAAAGGAGTAAGGGTTTTTTTATGAATTTGTTATTAAATAGGTAGATTTAATACGTTTTCAGGTTAATTTCTTTAATTTTCAAGAGTTGATAATCCACCTACTTCTCCTCAAAATCCTCCTTCACCTCATGCCCAAATACCTGCTGAATAAAAATCCCAACAAACACCTCCAACAATTCCTCAACATCCCCCTAGAACTCAACAAAATTTAATGGGGGAAATTGAAAATAACAAACAAAATGAGTTAATTACAAGGTTGAAAGATCTTGCAAGTTCAACCTCACAAAGAACCATGCTTTCACAATCACTTAACTCTATGGTAACACATGTAGATTCAATTAACAAGCAATTAAGTTGTTGGGCAAAGAAGAGATGGGAGTATAAAGAATATTATGCAGATAAACTATCCTACAAACAATTCAAAAATGAAAAAAATACAAAAATTGACTTGTGTTCTTTTTTCACAAACCCATGAAAAAATTAGCCTCTACACCCTACAAGTAAGAGGTTCCCTATCCATTGGTGCAACCACCAAGGGATAAAGAACCATTTCTGGCAGAGGTGGTGGATGTTTTTGACCATCCTCCATGTAATGATAATGAGGTCCCACAATATTTTTTGAGGAAACTCTACTGCACGTTTGTCCTCAATAAAGTGCCAAACTATTTTGATATGTGAGACTTCTAGGGTAGAGGTGTGGGTTAGTATAGGATAGACCTGGGGCACGTCTTGACCCAAAGCGGTCAACAAGATGAGCACTTGCCAAACTAGCCTATGAGAACGTGGTTATCCCTTCCATTGTGAATTGAGGTTGAGACACTATAGTCCATTAGTTCCTTGACCCAAAGCATCATAGAGCATGCTAGTCCTGCAACACAACATGGGTCAAGGGAGACTTCGAGGAGTAGGGTTCCACCCCATATTTTTCAGGCTTGTGGGTCACCCTATGGTTATGACCCCATGGATAGTCAAGATGCAAGTGCACATGCTACATCTGCAACTCAATAGTTGGTGATCATAGATGCCCTCTTGAATGAGGCTTTCAACCTTGATACTCTGGTAAATGTCAACAATTTCTTTGAATTTAATGTATTAAATTTCATTTTTGAAATGCAAGCTTGCTTAACTAATCTAGTTTAATGATTGTAATGAAATTTTAGGGTCATAGCATTCATTTAGTTTTCAATGGTTCTCCAACTTTGTATTACACTACGACATGTACTGTTGAGGTATGTAACTAGTAAAAAATTATAAATATTACATGTAAATAGCATTGTTATATGAATGGTATTCTAATATCTAATTTTGGATGTTGAATAAGTTAATCTTGGAGATTTCACAAAAACACCTCCCAGTGTAGGTGGAGTTCGAAGCTTCACTCAGGTAATAAAATAAAGAGTTTATCTAATGAATTTTACTTAATAGATTTTTGTAGTTTATATTCATATCATTGATTAAATTGCATTGCACATCTTTCAAACTCAAAGCATTACTTCACATTGCATAGCTAATAACTAGATGTTGATAGATGAAAAAATTTCAATTACAATACAGTTTTTAATAAAGTCAACATAAGCAGTTATGCAATTACTTCACATTGCATAAATAATAACTAGGAGTAGCTGCCAATTATATTTTCTTGTCATGCCATTCCATGAGACCACATTTTATTGAGGGATTTTTTCAAACAATTCACTACTTTGACTATGCTATGGATGCTTGGAAAAAATTTGTATAAGCATAATAGTAAGCTATCGTATAGACAAGGCAGTGAGTTGTTTGGAAAAAATCCTCAAAGAAATGTGGTCTCATGGTGATGTTCATCACCATGAGACCACATTTCTTTGAGCCATTTTTTTCAAACAGCTCAGTGCCTTGTCTATGCTACCACATTTTCCATACATGTCTACCAAAGCATTTTATCAAATAGTTCACTTCCTTGCTGCTATGGCTAAAAGCCTAAAATAGGTGCTTTTGAACAAACTATGGATGCTTGGAAAAAATATATCAAACCATAATAGTGAGCAATAACATAGACAAGAAAATGAGTTGTTTGAAGAAATGCATCAAATAAATGTGGTCTCATGACCATGAGGCCACATTTATTTGATGCATTTTTTCAAATAGCTCACTGCCTTGTCTATGCTACCACATTTTCCATACATTTCTACCAAAGAATTTTATCAAACATTTCACTTCCTTGCTGCTATGGCTAAAAGCAAAAAACAACTACTTTCAAACAAACTATGGATGCTTAGAAAAAATCTATCAAACCATAATAGTAAGGAATAGAATAGACAAGGCAATTAGTTGTTTTAAAAAACGCCTCAAAGAAATGTGGTATCATGGTGATGGACCATTGCCTTGTCTATGCTACCACATTATCCATACATGTCTAGCAAAGCATTTTATCAAACAGTTCACTTCCTTGTTGCTATGGTTAAAAGCATAAAATAGGTTCTTTCAAACAAACTATGGATGCTTGGAAAAAAATATATCAAATCATAATAGTAAGCAATAGCATAGACAAGGCAATGAGTTATTTGAAAAAAATGCCTCAAAGAAATGTGGTCTCATGGTGATGGACATGATACCACATTTCTTTGAGGCATTTTTTCAAACAACTCATTGCCTTGTCTATGCTACCACATTTTCCATACATGTCTACCAAAACATTTTATCAAACAATTCACTTCCTTGTCTAAGCTACCACATTTTCCATACATTTCTACAAAGCATTTTATCAAACATTTCTCTAAAAAAAAAATTCAAATAATTCACTGCCTTGTCTTTGCTACCACATTTATCCTACACGTCTACCAAAGTACTCATTTTTTTTTCTATCTCATACATTATGAGCCATGACCTACATCACTATTCTAGTTTTCATAATTGAATACTGTTGTTTTATTTTTAGATGATGTAGGTGAAGATACCTCGTGATGTTCATATAGCAATGGAGCATGGTGTGTCTTCCACAATTGATAGATCAATGCCTTTGATGGGGCTATGAGGCATATTAGTAAATTTAAAATTAGATTCCTTGTTATAGTTGTTTATTATTAAAAAATCAAATGCTTATTGATTTTAAGTTTAATTTCTATCTAGATGGTTTCTATAGGACATTAGAATGCCACAACCTGATCTGACTATTGTGGCAAATGAGGAGAGGGATCATTTGGAGGCAGAAAGTGATTATTTTGTTAAATATTTCATTTGTTATAATGTAATTTCTATATACTAATGTCTATAATTTTTATTGTAACAACTAAGGCTCCACGATGAACTAAATAGGAGAAGCATCCCTCAGATTTGAAGTAGACCACTGTCATATGTGTCTCCATCCCCTCGAAGATCAAAGGCCACTGATGAAATATTTTCTTCACCTAGAGGGGAATGAATTTTTATTAGGTTTCTTTGTTGTATTCCTATATGGCATTTGTGGACATATATTTTGTATTGCATATAGTTGACATTGTATGCCTATATGGAATTCTTGTAATCCAATATGGCTATTTTGTATATATGTTATAATTATACTGATAGATATTGATGTATGCCTATATGGCTATTTGGTTAATAAACATACTTTTTTTTTATGGTGTCCATATTTTCATTATAAATCTATGCTTCAATGGATATTTATAGATGGTATACTACAAATATTTAAAGTCCAATTATATTACATGCACTCTTCCTTTATATAACTCTAAATATATAAAGTTTGAAAATTATTCTCCTCTAGGATTATTGAACATTAAATCAACCATATGAATATAATAATACATGATGCAATCTAACACCTAGGTCTATCTACCACTACACATCTAAGCCCATACCATGTAGGATCATTGTAGCATGATAAGGAAATTCATGTAATTATACAATGCACTTTGAAGTATGCAACTAAAAGTGAGCAAGACATTATTACATGTGACCTCATACCTCTAGAAGTTTGTCATATAATTCTTGGAAGACATCTATCGTTCCACGTGTATGATTCATGCTACCATTCTCGTGTATGTTTCATGCTTCTTGTGTATACTTCATGTGTTCACGCGTATGATTCATGCTTCTTGTGTATACTTCATGTTTTCACATGTATGCTTCATGCGTCTTGTGTAGACTTCATGTATTATGTGTATTCACATGTATGCTTCATGCTTCCTATGTATACTTCACATAGTACATGTATTCACATGTACACATCATTCTTCGTGCATTAAACATATATCTATTTGTTTGCTTCATGACCAGATGTATCTTCAACAAGATTATTCCATGTGTATTAAAATGTTGTTTATTGAAATGCTTTATAGGTTGACAAGCACTAACATAAAATGGAGAGGAATTTATTGTTGAGAAAGACATCCATAACATCCTTGAAGAATACAATTAAGAATACAACCTTAGGAAATATTGTAAATAAATTAACTTAGGTTCTCATGAATAGTGATGATATGATTTAGGTTGTGACATTTCAAAGGCGAAAAGTTCCAGCCCTTCGAATAGGAAAGAATATGGCCGTTTTATAATGAAGGGTGGTGACCATGCCTAGCATAGATATTCTCAACTGGATGTGTTGGCACTAACGGTTTGGCCCCAAAAAAACAAAAACAAAAAGTAGCCTACCTTGCAACTTTACACTACATGCATCTCATGGTTTTTGGAGCATCATAAATATTTTCACCTTAGGAAAACACCTTAGATATATCAAAAATTGAGAGAGGCTATTGTAAAGGGTGCTACATGATCTTGTAGCCTCAGAAAAATTGTTTCTAAGTGACATGATTTACGAGTAATGGCTCCTCAAAGATTTATACTTTTTTTCACTTTGGTCTCTCAAGAGACTACATTGATACAATGTAGCTCGGGTTGTTTCAACATGTTCGGCTGAAAAATAGGACCTTTCCTAGCATAAACCCACAAATATGGACATGTTGGAACTGTCAGTTTGGTAACATGATGAGCAGAACGAAACTTACGCCCCTTTGCAACTTTACACTACATGCATCTGACCTGTTTTTCATCAATTGAAAATTGGACACCATAGGAAAACACCTTGGAGATATCAAAAACCAAGAGAGGTTATTGTAGAGGGGGCCTATGTGATCTCATAGCCTTAGATGAGTTTTTTTTAAGAGAGATGATTTTTGAGTAACAACTCATCAAAGATTGTTGTCTTTTTGCACTTTAGACTCTCAAGGGATATCACCAGTATAATGTAGCTAATACAGTTTCAAAATGTTTGGGTGAAAAATAGGACCATGCCTAGCCTAAATGTACCCATTCAAATGTGTTGGAATTATTGATTTGGTTGCACGAAGAGAAAAATAAAAGTTACACCCCTTTGCAACTTTACATTGCATGCATTTGACACTTTTTCATCAACTGAAAACTAGACACCATGGGAAAATGCCTCAAAGATATGAAAAATAAAAAGAGGTTATTGTATAGGGGCCCTACATGATCCCATAGCCTTAGATGGATTGTTTCGAAGTGACATTGTTTTCAATTAATAGCTCCTCAAATATTGCTACTTTTTGCATTTTGGTCTCTTAAGAGACTTCTTCGGTACAATGTAGCTCAGACTGTTTTAGTGTGTTTGGGTGAAAAACATGAACTTTCCTAGCATAAACCCACCAATTTGGACATGATGGAAAAAAAATTTTGTTGCACAATGAGTAGAACTAAAGTTACATTGCTTTGCAACTTTACACTACATGCATTTGACCCCTTTTCCATCAACTGAAAAATCCACACCATAGAAAAACACCTCAAAGGTATCAAAAATTGAGAGAGGTTATTGCAAATGGGCCCTACATGATCCTTTAGCCTTAGAAAAAATGTTTCTAAGTGACATAGTCAACGAGTAACAACTCATTAAAGATCGCTACCTTTTTACACTTTGGACTCTTAAGGGATATTGCTAGTACAATGTAGCTTGAATTGTTTCATCATGCTTGGGTGCAAAAAAGGACCATGCCTAGCCTAAAAATATCCATACAAATATGTTGGAACTATCAGTTTGGTTGCATGGGGAGCGGAACAAAAATTACACCCCTTTGCAACTTTACACTACATGCATTTGACACTTTTTCCATCAATTGAAAACTGGACACCATAGACAAACGCCTCAAAGATATAAAAAAATGAGAGAGGTTATTGTAGAGGGGCCCTACATGATCCCATACCATCACACAAATTGTTTCTAAGTGGCGCTTTTATGAGTAATAGCTCCTCAAAGATTGCTACTTTTTTACACTTTGGTTTCTTAAGAGACTTCGTCACTACAAAGCTCAGAGTGTTTCAACGTGTTTGGGTACAAAAAATGACCTTTCTTAGCATAAAATCACCAATCTAGATGTGTTAGAACTATCAGTTTGGTCGCATGAGGAGCAAAATGAAAGTTACACCCCTTTGAAACTTTACACTGCATGCATTTAACCCTTTTTCCATCAACTAAAAACTCGACACCACAAGAAAATGCCTCAGAGATATCAAAAATTGAGAGAGGTTATTGTAGAGGGGCCCTACATGATCTCTTAGCCTCATTTTTTTTTTTCTAAGTGACATGGTTTTCGAGTAACAGTTCTTCAAAGATTGTTACATTTTTGCACTTTAGAATCTTAACGGATATTGCCAGTACAATGTAGATTGGATTGTTTCAGCATGTTAGGGTGAGAAACAAGACAATGCCTAACCTAAACGTTCCCATCTCAATGCATTGGAACTATCAGTTTGGTTGCATGATGAACAAAGAAGAATCTACACACACACCTTCCTCAACTTCTCGAGAGCAAGAAGAATATCTTCATTGAATACATTATCTATCTCATTCATTTGTTTTTGCTTCTTTTTCAAGTGCTTTTAGAGTAGACCAACCTCCTTTTCATTTACAATAAAATATTCTTATTATCTTTTAATTGTTGAAGTCTAAGGTGTTTTCTTAGCTTAATACTCTATAAAACTTTAAGATTGCTGATCTAAATAAGCTTTTCCTTTTGTTACAAATTCTTTGTGGGTGATTATCTCGATTAATCCATTTTACTATTGTAGAATGTAGACAGAAGTTGATAGAATAACTAGACAAGATAATAGAAAGATTACACAAGATGTACCGTGGAGAAACTCTTTTGGGAAAAAACTCCACCAAGAATTATTCTCTATTATTCAAACTCTGAAATACAATAGATCCAATTCTTTCTTGAGAATGCTTCTTCTTGCCATCACCAATCTTCTTCACAACCTGCAATAACAATTGATCACAACTCTCTTCAACTTGCTTGAGATAAATAGACTTTAATCAACATTGTAAACTCCAAAATGAGTTACAATAACAATGCTCAAGCCCTATCCCTAAAAGGTGCGCCTATCTCTTGCAAGTAGATTTGTGTCATGAAGAAAAATGTCAAATAATCTCCTTCATCCATTTGGGTGTCCCAAACTGAAGTCATAACTCAACCCTTATTCTATAAATATCTTAAGGCTTCATCCTCAAAGTTGGTGCCGAGAAGAGGGTCCCACTTTACTAAGCCTTCAGAAACATCTCAACATGCAAAGGAGCTAATTCCAAGAAGCCAAGTTGGGTGCCCAAGGTGGGTCCAAGTTAATTCTTGTTAACTGAAACATTTCTCAACACCATTCATGCAAGAATGGTCATCCCCTGTTAACTGAAGGTAGTACCTATTATCTGTCATGCAACTCAAGTTATTAGCCATGCATTCCAGGTTAAGTGAAGTCAACTAGAATTCAACTAAAACTAACTGAAGATAACTGAACCGTAACTGAACTAAACTGAACTAGACTCAACTGAACTGAACTGAACTGAACTGAACTGAACTGAGCTGAACTTCACTGAACTGAACCTTGTACACATCACCCCCTATTTTATATTTTGTAGGAACCTAGGATGCATTTATGAAGTGTACTCAATTTACCAACTAGTTAACTAAACTCAAGGTGAGTTGTCACCTACCATATGTGAGCCCATGTGCTCCTATTTTATAGGAGCTAATTCCAAGGCGTCCACACATGCTTTTAACATTTAGAATTAATTACAAATGTCAATTAACATGATTATTTCATCAAATATTCATCTCTTCCCAATCCTAGTGTTGTTGAACACATTCCAAGGACTTAGGAGATACATGAAATAAATAATGTTTAAGATTGCAATTAAATGGCATTTTCTAAGTGGTTAATTTTAGTCTTCAGTTGTTTTGTTTCAATTTCAACACTTCCAACTATTGCTTTTGCATCTACAACTTGACCATCAATGCTTAGGATAAAAACATCCCTTTATTTGATAGATTTTTCAATGTCTTGAATACTTTCATGTGTCCACTACATTGATTCTCTTTTTTTCACTTACTTTTGATATTTATTCTTCCTTATAATCTATTTTTAGTTGTATTTGTTCCATGGAAGTCTTAATTTCAAGAAATTTGACTTCATTTGTTCAAATCTACCTATAGCATCATCTCTCACTTTCTTTGCTTGCACAAGTTCTTACCAAATACAAACTCTTGAGTTTTTCCACTTCTCCATTGCCATTTTCCCATTCTATATACTACATAAGCACTTTCCTTGAAACTTCTTGAGAGCAAGAATAATTTCTTCATTCAATACATTATCTATCTCATTCACTTTGGTCTACTTCTTTTCAAGAGTTTTTAGAGAAGATTCATTTTTTATTTCATACATTCTAGTATTTGCTACAGGTCTATTTTTGCATTTTCATTTTCCCATTGCACATACTATACACACACCTTCCTCAACTTCTCAAGAGAGGATTCTTTTTTTTTTTCATTTCATGCATTATACTACTTGTTGCTCCAATTATGCATTGTGATTTGCCCATTGCCCAATTATGAAGGGTGGTTATTGATATTTGGATATGGGAGGTTGTGAGGATGATATATGTTTTTATTTATAAGAGGGAGAAATGGGATTTTGATAACAAGGATTAGGATCTAGATAGAATCTTGACAAGATTGATTTTGATAAGATATGATATGGATTATGATTGGGTAATGATATAGGATAAAAAATGATAAAGATTAGATATGATATGATAGGATATAGATTGGATAGGAAGATAAGGATGATCAATGATGAAAGAAACGATGATGGTAATGATAATATGATAAGGGTAGGATAATGGAAGAAAGTACCAAGGTCTAAGGATGATGGTTGTGATGAATAGCTTATGATAATGGATGAAAATGCTAAGATGAGGGAAAGAGGATATATTTTGGATCGATATGATGGAAATGGTTGATGTTTTAGGTGAAATGATGGTTGAGGAAGGGTCTCCCAAGTCTAATCTAGGGCTACAAAGGTCAAGTTTTCAAATTGAGATCTCTTGATGGTAAAATGATGAAACCATAAATATGCATATAATTTTCCCAATATTCACTATATATTTGTAAAAATGCAGCAACAAAAAAAGATAAACCTATATAAACTTGGAACCAAAACATATGTAAACTTGAAATATAGAAACGAAAGGTCTAACTATCAACTACAATACATTAATATCAATAACATAAGCGCACTTGGACATACCATAAGAACAATAAAAGCATGCATGGTATTGGATGATTTCAACATAAAATCCTTATAATCAATTACACATGTAGTTAATGTCATCAATCCTTTCATCTGTGGCCACCAAAATTGTTAGATATTCACCATATATGGCAGCTATTTATTCATTGTTTGCAAACAAAACTTGAATATTATAGGTCTGAAAATGTGCATATCAATCAATTTAAGTTGCCTGCAAATTTCATATCAAAACTTAACCAACATTTTCGTTTGGATTATTTCTATATAAGTGATTTTTTCTATTTTGGGTGAAGTTGAAGTTCTTTCCTAGTCATAGAGGGTTTGACAACAAGTTTGCAGCGATACAAGTGGCAGTAATTTTTGGTAGGAGAGATGGCTATGAAAGATTACTTGGAGGAGTATTACAAACAATAACTAGGTTAGGACATCATGAGTAATGGGATTTTCTAGTTTCAAAGAGGGCTCTAATTTGTGTAAATAAGAGGTGAACTAACAAATGGGAAACACGTATTCAATACTTGATGCAAGGAAAGAGGTAAGTGTTGTGATATAGTGGTAGAAAAAATAATCTAATGTTTATGGAAATGGTTGACAATCTAGGAATAAGAATGTTGAGGCATCTAGATCCATTATGGCTTGGTTTATTATAGTAAGTGGATTTAATTTTGGTACAATAATGGTGCTAGATAAAGTTCAAGATCAAAGCATTCCATGATGAAGTGTTATGTGATATTGCAGTAATGGATGTGTGTCATTAAGAAGTCCATGGTAGTTTGACAAAGAAGTAGTGTATGATCGGAGGTTTAATACCCATATCATATGGAAGGGTGATTAGAAGCACAAGTTGATACCATTGTTGGGAAGTGAGGTACAATTGTACAATAGTGCAAAGTTGTGCATTAAGGAGGAGTGGTTTTTATTGATCACAAATACATGCAACATTACTAGAATGGATGGTAGCACCATAAATATAAAATAAGTAGCATCTAGAGAGTTGGTAGCATGAAAGGGGTCATCAAAAGGAAGTAGTCCAAAGGACAAGATAAATTAACAAGAGGATGCAGAGCCATATTGAGTAAACAATGCATTTGGAATGCCAAAGAAAATGATATGTTGAAGATAGGAAAGAGGTTGATAGATGCGAGAGATTCATTGATAGTACCTACTGTAATGAGTTTAGTGGAGAACATTGTAGAGGAAGAGATTAAGGTTAGAGAAGGGAGGATGTTGTAGCAATGCAAACCATGATTTGTTTGGTTTCCCAAGAGTTGCATGATACTATAAGAGTAGCCAAACCACTACAAAGATTGAAGAATTGTCTAGGTTAAATGTGCCAAGAGGGGCTAAGGTTATAATGAGATTTTTCAACTTGGAATTGCCCATGAATTCTCATAGATTTCAAAAAGTAAAAACAAACAATGATGAACATTGAATACACATTTTAACATAAAAAAAAAATCAAAGAATTGTATTAAGCATGAATTATAAGAAGTTGTAAAGAACATACATACATTTAGACTTGACATACCTTAATATTGAAGATTCAATTTTATAGAAAACCCAATTCAATGTAGTATTTTTTTCTTCTTTCATCAAACTCCAGAACAATTGGAGCTTTTCACAAACTTTCTTCCTTTTCAATTTTCAATTCTATATCTCTCCAATAATTACTAAAAATTATAGAATTAAATAATGTATAATGTTAAAACATAACAATTCAATCATGTAATGAACATTGAAACACTACAAACATCAAAATTTGAGTTCATATAATCAAATTTGATGTAAAAAATTTGTTATTTCCCTCCTAAGTTACAAACTAGAAAAAGGTGGTGGAAAGTTGATGCAAAGATGGTGGAATGTGTAAATTTTTGCATGTTCTTTCTCTAACAGTCTCAAAAAGTGTTCTTTTGTCAGATCACACACAAAAGAAGGAGAATAGCAAAGCATGTGGGCCAAGTCATGGGTGTCAGTGCCTTTTTTACAATTTTCAAAAAGAGAAAAAATGTGCTCGCATTATAACATGAGTGTTTTTTGGCTTTCTTTTCCAATGTCCATATTTCAAATTTTCCAAAGTGCACTCGCATTTTGAAAAAGTTGAACTTGTCAAGGTTTAGGGTTCAAGTTTTAGGATTTAGGGTTTAGGGTTTAGGGTTCAAGGTTTAGGCTTTAGTATTTAGGCTTTAGGCTTTAGGATTTAGGGTTTAGGGTTTAGGGTTTAGGGTTTAGGGTTTAGGGTGTAGGGTGTATGGTTTAGGCTTTAGGGTTTATGGTTTAGGATTTAGGTCCAACCCCCTCTCTAAAACTCCCTCTCTCTTTCCTTGTTTCTCTCCCTCTCTCTCAGTTCTCTCCCTTCCACCCCCTCTCCCTCTCTCAAGTCTCTCCCTCCCACCCTAACTAGAGAACTCTCTCTCTCTCTCTCAAGTCTCTCCATCCCACCCCATCTCCCTCTCTCAGGTCTCTCTCTCTCAATCCCTCTATCTCTCTCCCACTCCCTTTCTTTCAAGTCTCTCCCTCCTACCCCCTCTCCCCCTCTCAAGTCTCTCCATCCCACCTTAACTAGAGAACTCTCTCTCTCTCTCTCTCTCTCTCTCTCTCTCAGGTCTCTCCCTCCCACCCCCTCTCCCTCTCTTAGGTCTCTCCCTCCCTCCCATTATCCCTCCCACCCTACATAGATAAGTCCCTCTCACTCCAACCTCTCTCTCTCTCTCTCAGGTCTCTCCCTCCCACCCTACCTATACAAATCTCTCTTAAAATTCTCCCTCCCTCTAGATACATAAAGGCATACATGCATACTTACATACATACAAGCACACATACATACACACATACAATATTACATACATACATACACACATACAATATTACATACATACATACATGAATACATACATGCATGCATGCATACATACATACAAGCATGCATACATACATATATACATGTCATACAAGCATACATACATACATACATACATACATTTAATATAATAACATTTAACACAAAGAAAGACATATGAGTGCATTATAACACTCTCGTGTTATGTATTTCTTAGGCAACTCAAGCACAAACATAAACAATATGTCAAAAAAATGAAATAATGTGAGCACATTATAATGTACTCGCGTTATTGCTTGCTTTCAGAATCCCCAAGCCTTTGGCTTGGATTTGCTTTGGATTTCCAACCCAAAGGCTTGGCATTCCTTCCCAACATCTAAAGACGTGTTTATCCATATTTTAATAAATTTCACACAATTTTGTTTGTGTAAAAATTCAGGTTTGCACATGTTTCAAGGTCGAGTCAATCACACATGTGGGTAATCTCAAGTTCTCTCTTAGATATTTAATGATGTAATTTTTTTCATATTTTGAAAATGTTAAGAGATTCAACTTTAATGTCTTTTGTTTGTGTGTCTGTTTTTGTTAGAAAACCAATGTTCAGTATTTTTTACTTTACTTTTTAACTATTCATTGAAATTTGAAATAAATTACATTTTTATAAACTAGAATCCATTCTGGACATTTTAAAAAATATATATTTTTGATTAGTTTTCAAAAGTTAAAGGGCTAGCACAACCAAAAATTTGGTTTTTAGTTGTGTCCACTTCGAAAATTAGTAAAAATCATATATCCATTAAAAAACTATCATAAAAATCGGGCATAAACTACATGTTGTTAGCTAAATTCTCACTGAAGTGATTTTAAAAATACCAAAAAAAAAAAATTAACCTTTTGAGGGAGCCACAATAGATGCTATGTTATGTTTTCAACACCTATTTTTTTGGCTCCCTTTTTTGAACCCTTTCATCTCTATCATTTTAAAAGAAAATTAGTAGTTTAGAAAGTAGACTCAAATCAGTTCTTACATTGTTTTTGTTGCATCTTAAAATTTTGGGTGTAACTATCCTCAATTTCTCATCGAAGGTCAAAATTTCTTGATTTCAGAAAAAAAGTGACCACTTAAGACCCCTTTTGAAACCCCATCTTTTCGCACTTACCTTGGGCCTTGTACCATTCCAACTTATCATCTTCTTTCAATTTTTTTAATACACATTTGCATCCAATGGCTTTCCCCCCCTTAGGTAGGCCAACTAGATCGCATGTGTCACATTTATCCAAGCCCTTTATTTCATCTTTCATTGCCTCTAACTGATAATCATGCCCATCTGAAGATAAGGCCTTGTTCATAGATCTAGGTTCATTGTCAGTACAAGATAAAGTAAAAACACAATGAAAACCAGATGGACTATATCCATACCTATCAATAGGTTTACATTGTCTAGTGGATTTTCTTAGAGGTGTAACAAGATGCTTTGGTTGTTCCTCTACATAATTATCTTATAATCCTTCTTCACCTTCATGTTCATCATGTTTTTCAACATGTTCATCTTCTTGTGGTTGTTCTACATGTGTATTTTTCTGTTGTTCAACCTTAGTATCAAAATGCACCATTTTGTTAGGATTTACATGAGGTTGTTCATCATTTTTAAATTCCTTAAGCTCCCTAAAAATTACATCCTTAGAATATGTTATTTTCATTGCTACATGATCCCAAAGCTTATAACCCTTAATGTTCTCTCCATAACCCACAAAAACACATTTGTTAGCTCTAAAATCAAGCTTAGAATGTTTTTCTTTAGGAACATGAACATATGCCTCACTGCCAAAAACTCTAAAATGAGAAACTGATGGTCATTTTCCTGTCCATACCTCATAGGGAGTTTTATCAACAAGCACAAAATTAGGTGGCATGTTAACCAAATAAAAAGCAATGTGAACTGCTTCAACCCAAAAGCGGTGTTTAAGCTTTGCACTACTCAACATACTTCTAGCTTTATCCATTAAAGTCTTATTCATCCTCTCTGCCACTCCATTTTGTTGTGGGGTATATATGGAGTTATTTTTTGCCTAACAATTCCTGCATGCTTAAAATAATAATAAAATACCCTAGAGAAAAATTCACCACCATTATCTATTCTTAACACCTTTACTTTTATATCTATCTATTTCTTAACAAGTGTTTTAAATTATTTAAATATAGAAAAAATAGTAGATTTCTCCTTCAAAAAGTAAACCTATGAATATCTTGAATAATAATCAATAAAGGAAACATGGTAGCAAGACTTTCCAATAGATGGTACATCCATAGGACCAAATACATCACTATGAATTACCTCCAAAACTTGTTCAACCCTAATACTTCTATATTGTTTAAATGATACTCTATATTGCTTTCCACATAGACAATGTTCACAAAAAGAAAAATCAATAGAGTAACTTGATAAACCATCAACCATCTTTTTATTTATGAGGTTGTATAGGAGTGAATTTGCACCCCTTACACAAATTCCGCTTTCACACATCCTCACCTTAGAAAATTAAATCCAAAGGTGAAATACCACATCACCCAACTGCCTTCATTCCACTTGGCATCTTTCTATTGTGTCGGTGAGAGAATATTTGTTGGGGACGCGCACGCGAATCACAAACTCTCATGTGGTGTGTTGTCATCCCTAATAGATTCCTATGTCTGAAGTTGGTAGAGGTGTTACACTCCCGATTGGGGATGAATTGTAGCATCCCTCTTCAACCATCTGACCCGAAAATTCCTTATTCTTCCTCTTCTTCCTAAAACATCAGCCATTCTCACTCCACTTGACACTCTCTCTCAGGCTTTCTAGCAATTTTCATACTCTCTAGCAATTCCATCTCAAGCAACACTTCAACACTCCATCAATTCCACATAGAAACTGTAAAGCAAGCCATAGTAGTGTGGGCTTGGAGTCTTGTGAGACCTCCCTTCATCACAGTTAAGGTTGTGGTAACCTTTCCAAGTCCGCTTTCTCCTCCTTTGGCAAGTGAGATTTTGGGTGGAGGTGGTAACATTCCACTCCTCTCCTTTGTGATTTGGTTGAGTAGCATTATACTGTTTTGTAGTGTTTATTGTAACTTCTACTTTATTTACTTATTTATTGCATATTTCTACTTCATTGCTATCTGGCTGTCTATGGAGGTGGAAACACCAAAACAGGGGTTTGACTGAGGAAGACCCCTATATAGCCCCAACATTTCCCCCTTTTCTTGTGTGTAGGTGGATGTGCGTTTGGAGCTAGCTGGCGAACTGGTGCATTTTTGAGATTATTTTTTTCACCCTAGGTTTTATTTATTTGCTCTATCATCTTCGTTTATACTTTTCATATCTTATCATTTTGTTTTGTTCATTTAAGATAACCAGCTAGGCTGTTAGTTTTTTTTTAGGTAGTTTATATTGTACTTCCTATTTTCTGATCATACATACGCCAATATGCTAGAGAGATGCCAGTGCATCGTGCTGTCGTCCCAGAACTACATTGTCATCCTCGAACAAAGAATTGTCTGAGGTGAAATATTGACTCTGAAAACTAGCTTGCCTAGCCTAAACTTGGATTTCAGGTCTAAAGGGTGATAGAAGTACTATATAGTCCTCATCATTCTCAACCTCTATTCTGAAACACCCCTTTAGAGTGAGGTAAGTTAGGGTATCCCTCTGCTCTCGACTCTCCATGACCTGGAGCCTTGACATGGTTGGTCTCCCTCTCTTATATTTTTGGTGAACCCAATGTGAACCATTTTGGTTCCATTTAGCAATAGTGAAAGCTCCTTTCATCATATTCTAGGAGCATTGTATGTGTGAGTGTTGTGGGTATTTTTGCCTTGCAACCCAACCTACGACCCCTAGTAAGCATAGTTGGAAGGTCTCGTAAGTATTGCCCAACGAGAACTCAATTGGGTCGTTGTCCTATTTTACAACCTTCGTGGGGCTTTGTGAGAATATCGTTTAGTGTGTGTGATGTCCTCTTTCCTTCATTTACCTATCCCTGCTAAGAAACCTATGAGTAATGGTCCAAGTATAATCTTCATCTCATAGAACCTATCAATGGGATTTAATAGAGAACCATCTCCTCTTTATATCCCTGTGCAAATTAATGGGAACATTGTAGCAAATTTTCTTGTTGATCTAATATCTCAAGTAAATATCATAACCAAGGAGATTATGTTAATTAAATTTTTGCACAAAGATGGGTACAATGCACCTGTGAGCACCATCCATAAACATAACGATCTTTCTATATCTCCCCTTGGTAGTATCTTTTTATTAGTCCTTGTCAAACCTAAGTTCGTAAACCTACTATTTGACATAATCCCAAGGTTTGAACTCTTCAGAGTGAAGCTAGGTATCCCCTAGCTAGTAGCTATGAATGCAACTCCCTCGGTTGTGCACAAGTGTCTGAAGTTTATTCATGGGGGGTCAGTGCATGCGATTCATGACACTAGTTATAAACCATTGGTCACACGTGATAGCTATTCCTTAGATCACTTTTGGTCTGCACCTGTTTGTCCTCTCCTGCCTAGGAAGGACCTCTTGTACCAAAAATATCAAAAGTACAAGAAAGGGTTCTTAGTACCTAGAGTAAGGTACCCTCGGTGCTGCCACAATAGTGGTTTACACTTTCTCAGAGATACTGATTTTTGCTGAAATCACATATTTTTAGAAAATATAATGATTTAAGCCTTGAAACGTTCCATTTAAAGGATTCCAATTGAAGAGGGTTTGATCAAACCACCTTATGCAAGCCCCCTTGGATAGAACCCCACTAGTTTTTAAACTATACCTATAATGGAGTCTCCTTTACACCTATCAAAATGCTGATAAAAAACCACTTTTGATTTACCTTTTGGGGAATCAAATGAATTCATTTAAAATTTATTTTTGTATGTATGTAGTCCTTATTATAATCTTCCAAAAAAGTATAATTTTAATTAAATTAAATTTTATTATTATATTTATTTTTTATTTCTTGTGAATGTAGGTTTTTCACCGAAAAATCAAACTCTCTATTCTGCACATATGGAAAAATAGAAGATCATAATATATATATATATATATATATATATATATATATATATATATATATATATGTATATATATATATATATATATGTATATATATATATATATATATATGTATATATATATATATATATATATATATGTATATGTATATATATATGTTTAGGCTGGGTATTTATTTCCTTGATCCATTGAAAAAATAAAATTGAATTTTGATACATATAGAAAAATTTATGGTGTATACAGTCCGCCTATGTTTGAATTGTAATTGGTTTGACTTTGAAACTTGATTAAGAAAAAAATATTTAATAAAACATTATGAAACCAAATGAACTAGTTAGATATCATAGTTACAAATCTAAATTCTAAAAAAATAGAATTTTATCCTTCTTAAAAAAAAATTTATGTTGTATACGTTGAGCATCACTCCTTAAAAATGTTGTTTACTGATAAAAACTAGTTTTCGAAGGAGACGAAAAAAAAATGCAATTTGATTCCAAAAAAATTGAAAAAAATATATTTAGAATCTATAGACAAAACTTCACAAATCACTAGTTTGCATCATCTTCAAATTCCTCATGGTTTAGTCATTATAGGAACCCGAAACTGAAGATTTAGTTTATATATATATATATATATATATATATATATATATATGTATATATATATGTATATGTATATATATATGTATATGTATATGTATATGTATATATATATATATGTATATATATATGTATATGTATATGTATATATATGTATATATATATATATATATGTATATGTATATATATATGTTTAGGCTGGGTATTTATTTCCTTGATCCATTGAAAAAATAAAATTGAATTTTGATACATATAGAAAAATTTATGGTGTATACAGTCCGCCTATGTTTGAATTGTAATTGGTTTGACTTTGAAACTTGATTAAGAAAAAAATATTTAATAAAACATTATGAAACCAAATGAACTAGTTAGATATCATAGTTACAAATCTAAATTCTAAAAAAATAGAATTTTATCCTTCTTAAAAAAAAATTTATGTTGTATACGTTGAGCATCACTCCTTAAAAATGTTGTTTACTGATAAAAACTAGTTTTCGAAGGAGACGGAAAAAAAATGCAATTTGATTCCAAAAAAATTGAAAAAAATATATTTAGAATCTATAGACAAAACTTCACAAATCACTAGTTTGCATCATCTTCAAATTCCTCATGGTTTAGTCATTATAGGAACCCGAAAGTGAAGATTTAGTTTAAAAAAATCAGTTTAGTGTCCAGTTTGCCCAAAAATTGTAAACCAGTATTGTGGGATCACCCCCCTCCATCACCCTATGATGTTTCGTATAGGGCATGCCTAAAAGATAACAATGGTGCCACCAAGGCCCATAGAAGAGAAGAATAAAATCCCTCCCAAAGTCCCTCTTCTTCCTCTTGCGCTATCTAGCCAGACACTTCCTCATACCTTGTTGTGGTGCCATCAAATTCTATTATGCAGTTGTGAGAGAACCCTATTGTGCCCACTTGGCAAAAGCCTAACCATCCCACATTTGAGATTATTGTTTTGCTACAGAGCCTAGGCCCATTCGATATGGCAAAAGAAAATGTCCCCATGGGGAATCCTCTATGTCTCGGCCTCCGCGGCCTCCCACCGCTTCTGCTCCCAAAGCAGTAAATAAGAAGAGGCTCATTGCTGAGGCACTACATCTGACTCCCTCTATTGTTTCTCAACCTTCTCCTCCTGATCCCATTTAGGATCGTGTCCCTCCACTGGAAACGACTGTAATGGACACTCCTATGCTGAGCAGGAGCCTTTTGTCCCTTTGCAGCTCCCGACCTCTAGCTCAAAGAGTTGCAGAAACCGCCTTGCGCATGAGTGAAAGGGCTGGCAAAAGGTTTTGGTGGTTGAGAAAGCCACTTTGAAGAGAAAGGATGAGGATTCAACCGTCCCTATATCAGGGCCTCCTTTTTGGCAAGAGACACTACACATGTCATCTGGTGTTGTCATTGATGGCAACCCTAGTCAGTGATTTGATCTGCACTTCAGTAGTTGCTTATACCGGAAGTCAAATTGAAGTTTTGTGATTAACTATCAAGTTAGAACAGCGCATCTGATAGAGTTGTGTTTTTTGATTCATATGTGATTCTCTATTATCATTTTGAGTTGTGGATCTTAGGGAAAGGTTTTTTATGTATGATTTATGTTATCCTTGAATCATAGAGCCTCGTATTGATTCATGTGCAAGTTAGAAGATCTGGTTGATTGATTTTCTGATTAACAGTGCAAGAAGGCTGAGTAAGTGAATATATCATGTTGTGGATCTTCTTGGGGAAATTTTTAAAGTGTTTTGTGCTCGAGCATGTTGTTTTTGGTCCTCACTATGTTGTGGCCAACTTTGGTTGGTGCGTATTGAAAATTATCTATAGATTGAGCTGACGGTTTGCAAATATTTTATGTTTTATTGAAGCTGACATGTGGTTGCTTAAATATTTAGTTGCAGATATATATAAGCGATCATTTATATCATTTGGATGTATGTTCGAAGTGTTTTGATGTGTGTTGTGAAAGTCAAAAGGATTGTAGAACAATTATGCACAGTTTCACTTGTGCATAAAAGGATTTGTTATGCGAATTAAAGCAAATAGTGGAGAAAAGAAGAATCAAACAAAAGGTCAAGAATGCGATTGATGTGTTTAATCAAAACTGTAATTAGGAATTAATATATGCTATTCTTTCAGTTCATATCTTCTAGATGTAATCCAAATGTTTTGTAAGACATTGAGTCTTCATTTTGTATCTGAGCAGTGAGCTCTAGGCAGTGTGCCTAAATGCATTTGCATTCCCATTTGTAAACACGTATATTTGAGTATACTCAAATTGTGGATTGGCCTTCCACCGTGGTTTTTCCCCTAACAGGGTTTCCACATAAAAATCCTTATTTTATGGTGTTGTGGTTGATTGCTTTGTGTTCTTTCATCTTTCTTTTGGTTCAATGTTGTAAGTGGTTTAAAGATCAGATTAATAAAGTTAAATTTTGCAGAACACTGATTCACCCCCCTCTCAATGTTCCTTGATTCAAACAATTGGTATCAGAGCCTAGTTTCTCGGAAGAAGTTTAAAATCTTGGGGAAGGTTCGGGAAAGTGGTTCAATGGATTCAAGTAGTCTTCAACAACAAATTTTGGTGGCACTAGATGATCTTGATCAGTCCAAATCTAAAGTTTGAGAATTGTAGGCAAGCCTAATGAATGCTGAGAAATTCATTCAATCATTGAAAGATAAAATCAATGAGTCAAGAGAAAAGAGAAAGGAACTTTGTGATCAAATCAATCATAAATAAAATAAAAGCATGGAAGATGATCACCTAAGTCAAGCCTTGAAAGAAAAGACAGAAGAATGTGAAAAGCTCGCCAGAGAAAATGTTGTCCTAAAGCATGAGATGGAATCTATTATGATGAGGATGACCAAGGAGATTGAAGATATAAAGAAGAATGAAGATAATCTTGATCAATCCTTGAAAGATAAATTTGAAAAATGCAGTTGAATCAATGATGGATTCATTCAGTTGGTGCTTGAATTGCTGCAATCCAAAAACAATGAAGAAGAGCTTGAAAGACATATTGTTACCCTCATAGATTAACTTGCTACTGCAAATGAATACAAGGAGAAGTTCAAGATTATCTCAGTCAAGCTTGATGAACTAATCAAAAGTCATAGGACTGCAAGTGACAAGCGAGGTCTTGGATATGAGGAAGGAGAAACCTCCAGATCTGGACAAAGGAGATCTAGGCAAGGAAATCAAATGAACAAAGCTGGAAGGTATCTAGTAAGACAACCTAATGCTCAAAGGTTCAATGGTTACTATTTTTTTTGCAATAAATTTGGTCATATGGATACTCAATCTAGACCTAGAATGAATCCAAGTGGTTCATCATTCTCCGATCAATGTTTCAATTGCAATAAGTATGGTCATAATTCAGTTGAATGTAGAAATATGTCAAACAACTTTTTCAATAGAGATATCAAATGTTATATGTGCAATAGATTTGGCCATATTGATAACCAGTGTAGAACAAGAGAAAATCAATGGAACAACTAGTCTGAACAAAGAAATGTGATATGCTACAATTGTAAAAAATCTAGTCACATTGCTAGATTTTGTAGAAGCAGAAAGGGTAGTTTAAATCAAATAAAAAACATGTAGAAGCATGAAAAGGGAAAAGGAAAATTTACTACAGATGAAATCAGGAAGCAAATGAAGAAGACATGGGTGAAGAAGAGTTCTTATGTTGTAGGAAATGAGCCAACACCAGAATCCGGTACTGAAAATTCCTTCAAGAATTAGTTTAAGGCCTCTAGCCTAGGGGGAGTTCTCAAGAAAATATTTTAACCCCCTTGTCGGTAGTTGATACTAGAATGTGGAAAATAGCATTGATTGCATTAGTGATGTGAAGATGTTTTGGGATCTCTTGTGAAAGATATTTGTGCAAAATTGAAGGTCCACAGAAGAATTTTCTTTCACAGTCTGTGAAAACAGGGTATCTGGAT
Organism: Sequoiadendron giganteum; assembly: GCA_007115665.2. NCBI lineage: Eukaryota > Viridiplantae > Streptophyta > Pinopsida > Cupressales > Cupressaceae > Sequoiadendron > Sequoiadendron giganteum. Next base: position 118,404,174 of record CM021105.1, on the reverse strand, counting down.
GACCTAGTGCAAAAGCATTTATTGTGAATAAAAGGTTAGGTGCACAAATGATAAAAATTCATTTCTATCTCTCATTTGTCACATTTCATTTTGAGAAGAAGAAGTTTGGAGAACTCTAAAGCGAACTTTGGTGAGGATTCAAGTCTGAAGGTGATTCGGCATTCAAACCCTAATCCAATGAAAGGTATTTATTTGTGAACTCGTGAACTTGAAAATTCTAGAAATGGTTGCTCCATTACTTGTCAATATTAAGGATAGGCCCCATCCGAAATTCAAATGGCACCCATTCAAATCCATTGAGACATAACCATTAGGTGCATTTTCTTCCATTTTGTATGGTGTTTTGCATATTAAAGATATTAAGGCATACATTCATGCAAATGTTGAAGATGTAGGAAGCTCCCAGTTGTTGAATTTCTAGACCAATAAAATTGTGGGAGAAGATTTATGTGTAAAACCTGAATTCAAGACTTTGGAGGAGAATAAATTCACACCAATTGTGAAGTTTCCCATGTTCGACAAAACTGAATGGGTTCAGTACATACTAAGTCGAGTGCACACCGAGTTCATGTGGTTAAATCAACCTTTCAAGATCACAAGATAAGTTATAAGCATTGTTAATGGTCTCAATTCAACCGATGGGTTACCAACATTGAAATCTATGAAGAACCAAATAGTCATTGAGGCAACCAGTTGAAATTTTGACAGAAGAGCCTTGAAAATCAATGATATCATCGAAGTGGATGTCAGATTTGCCTCTATGACCTTATTGGTTACAAAATCTATCACTCCATCCGAGATAATTTTGTACCTGGTACTACTATTTATGCAGCATATCAGATGGTCAAAGAAAATGCAAAGTATGACCTATGTGAGCTACTTTGAGGCTAGCTAATTGAGAACCTTGGGAAAATCAAGAAGAACAAGAAGAACATTTTCAAGTATGGAAATTTTCTTGTGTCTATTCTTCTACTTCATGAATGAAGTTTCGAGAGTTGGTAAAGTGCAATGGGAAAGTGATAGACCTATAGTTGTTCAAATCAGAGATATGTTATATAGAATTGGAGATATCAAAGCAAGGAAAACTACTATCTGGGGCTACTTCAAAAAATTTCAGAGTGTAATGCAAGCTAGGGAAAGGATTCCCACATCTATTGTGTAAAATTACAAGGACACTATTTGCTTCATGGTTGACATTGATCAGTACTTAATGGAAGCTATAGAACCTAGAATAGTGTGGATAATGCCTATAGATTATGAGGTTGAAGAACAAATTTTGTAGTTGTATGTTGAAAACTTGTTGAGTAAGCCTTGGGATCCAACAGAAGAAAGGTTTGGTACCTTTGCAGAAAAGGATGCATAAGTGCATGACCAAATAAGGAAGCCTATGATAATCAGGAGAGTGAGAAGGGAAGTTGAAGCTTTTGTAGAAACCCTCGGAAATCAGTTGAAGTTGTGAAGGAAGCTAGGAAGAAAAGAGAAGAAGCTGAAAAAGGGGAGCCTATTAGAACTGAGTCTGCTAGTCCAACAACATCCTCTGCCAAATCTATATCTACAAGGAGCTCTGCTCTCCCATCCGATCCTATAAAGAAGTCAAGCCCTGTAAAATCTCAAGCCAAGACATCCAAGAGAGAAGGAAAGAGGAAGAAGGATAAAATCACAAGAGTCTATGTTGTTGTTTCAGAGGATGAAGAAACTGAATCTGATGAAGAGGTAAGAGAAATTAAGCAAAAGGGTTTTAAAGCATCAAAAGTCTCTAAGGACAAGCCCTCTAATGAACATAAAGCAAAGAAAAAGATGAAAAGTGACAAATCAGGTATGTCTGTAGATGAAGTGGAGAAAGCCTTGATTAAGGATGGTAATCTTAGGGCACTTTGTGAATGGTTTGATACCTTTGATAGTGTCCGTCAAAGAATTCTTGAGGGAGCCACAATAAAGTATTTGAATAATTTCAATTGACTCTCATTGAAATAATTTATGAGTTACCTAAAGGTTTGTATGAAGTCTTAGAAATGAGGAGAGTGAATGCAAGAACTGAAGAAGAGAAAATGAGAGAATGAATACTTGTTGATCTGTGTTCGGTGATGTCAACGGATGAAATTAAGAAGATCCTAAGTGATGCAAAAATGGATTTTAAGAGCAAAAAAAAGGAGAATAAGCTTATGATTGGACAGACTGAAGAAGTTACAAAAGACATTGAGAAAATCCTTAAGGCGGTGTTGTTGAAAAATAGATATAATGTTATTTCTGAAGAAGCTCATAGTGAAGATGCTCCATCTGGTCCAATAAATGAAGAAGGGAAAGAAAATACATTTGAGGATAGTCTGAATCCTCTTGACATGAAAGATGCTAAAATTCCTATGGAGACTTAAGCTCCTAAATTTTTTTTAGTTGATGAAATTGAGATTCTTGAAGCTAAGGAAGAATCATTGATTGAAGAAAAGAAGGTTGAAGTGAAGGAGATTCTTGTGGAAGCAAGAGACACTACTAAGGCAGTAAAGGAGTTTTTGGAAGAACAATAGGATGAGTTTGATTTTGAACTAGTTAAAGGTCCTATCAACTTGGACACTCTTATCTCCTATTGAGAAATTGAAGGTAGCATCGTTTTCTCAAGCCAAGGCAAGGGAGGAGATTCTGAAATCTCACATTGAAGACAATGAGTTGTTAAATCTTGCATCTGGTATTCTAGGGAAGATCATTCCTACATATATCATAGATTCATTTGATTCTCCATCCAGTCAGTTGAAGAAACTTCTCAATTTTGTAAGTACTCACTTTGAGTCTCTTGAAAAGTCAGCTATGGATAAGGTTCATAAGGAATTTGATGCAAATAGGTTCAGTAGATTGAAGGGAGTGATTGCTAATGATAAATCTTTGTTAGCTACCTGTGTAAAGAATATTCAAGGTGCTTTGTCTGAAGGTGGAAACATTTATAGAAGTCATGCTTATCATTGTCTAAGTTCACTGAGGACATTGAAAAGAAAATGAAGGAATATGAGAAACAATTAGCAGATATTTGTCAAGCATTTGATCCTCTAACCATTTCTATGAGCAAGGAAGAAGGTCAAGTTATATCCCTGCTTGACAAAATCAAACGTTTGAAGCATGAAGAAGGTAGAATTTTTGAAAGAGTATGTGAGCTTAGAGGACTAAGTGGTCCTAAGATGGAGACAATTCTTAGTGCATTGAAGGAAGCACATGATGCTATGGTTGCCAATGATCTAACAAACCTTGAGTCAGCAGAGATGCAATCTTACTTATCCTGTGGTCACATGAGTATTTTGGAGAGTCTCAAAAAGAGTTGGGACACAAGTTTGAGCTTGTTGAAGAGTAATTTTGTAGTCATATTCAAGTTTATGAAGTTGTAGAAGCGTGTTTACACATATGCAGATTGTTTATAGAAATTTTGTTTGATTCTTGATATGCGGATTCCCATATTTTCCATTGATGTCAAAGGGGGAGAGTGAAACATTGAAAAATGTCATATTCATCTCAGGGGGAGTTGTATTTTGAAGTTTTGAAAGTTTGCAATGTATTCATGTTGGTACTGATCCGACACTTAGTCATTTTTCACTAAGTGCTTCCATCAATACAAAAGGGGGATATTGTTGGCAAGAGACACTACACATGTTATCTAGTGTTTTCATTGATGGAAACCCTAGTTAGTGATTCAATCCGCACTTCAGTAGTTACTTATACCAAAAGTCAAATTGATTTTTTGTTATTAACTATCAAGTTAGAACAAAACATCTGATAGAGTTGTGTTTTAAAATTCATATACAATTCTCTGTTATCATTTTGAGTTGTGTATCTCAGGGAAGGTTTTTCGATGTATAATCTATGTTATCCTTGAATCATAGAGCCTCGTATAGAAGATCCGGTTGATTGATTTTCTATTTAACAGTGCAAGAAGGCTGACTAAGGGAATATAGTGTGTTGTGGATCTTTGTGGGGTAATTGTTAAAGTGTTTTGTGCTTGAGCATGTTTTTTTGGGTCCTCACTATGTTGTGGCCAACTTTGGTTGGTGTGCATTGAAAATTATCTATAGATTAAGCCGACGATTTGTAAATATTTTATTCTTTATTAAAGACGACATGTAGTTGATTAAATCTTTAGTTGTGGATATATATAAGCGATCATTTAAATCATTTGGATGTATGTACAAAGTGTGTTGATGTGTGTTGCAAAATTCAAAATGATTGTAGAGTGATTATGCATAGTTTCACTTGTGCATAAAAGGATTTTTGATGTGATTTAAAGTAGACAAAGCAGACGAGAAGAATCAAACAGAAGGTCAAGAATGTGATTGATGTGTTTAATCAGAACTGTAATCAGGCATTAGTAGATGCTATTCTTTCACTTCAAATCTTCTGGATGTAATCTAAATGTTTTGAAAGATAGTGAGTCTTCATTTTGTATCTGAGCAGTGAGCTCTAGGTAGTGTACCTGAATGCATGTGCATTCCCATTTGTAAACACTTATATTTGAGTATACTCAAATTGTGGATTGGCCTTCCACCATGGTTTTTCCCCTAATAGGGTTTCCACATAAAAATCCTTGTTTTATGGTGTTGTGGTTGATTGGTTTGTTTTCTTGCATCTTTCTTTTGGTTCAATGTTGTAAGTGGTTTAAAGATCAGATTAATAAAGTTAAATTTTGCATAACATTGTTTCACCCCCCCTCTCAGTGTTCCTTGATTCCAACACTCCTATTGTGTCCTCTGCTCTCCTCCCCTTTGCTTCCATTCAATCTAGCTCAGTCACCCTTCTGGCTTCCATTATGATCAGTATGAATGCACCTGACTTCAAAAAGGTGCAAGTGTTCATTGCTCCTTTAGTTGAGCCACCCTTGTTGATTCTGTTTTGGACATCCCACCTTTCCTAAAACCCATGGACATGCTGAATACTTCGATGGTATCTACTACAATTTTCTCCTCCTCTTCGTCTGTACCAACACCTCATCTGTGGGGAGTTCCCATCCCTTGACAAATACGAAGGTAGAAGTGGGTCCTTCTAGCAATGGAGGGCATAAGAGGAGCCCAGTTTCTCCAAAAGGTGGTCCTACTCTAGCTTGTTTCATCCTAGTGACAAAGCTAGCTCCGACTTCTCTTGAGTTTGTCACCACTCCCAAGTCACTCGGAAAGCCTAGTAGTGAATCTTGGGCATAGTCCTCTTTATCCATTTAGGTATGACATGGAGCTCCTATAAAGTGCATGTTTAACTCTCTAGATGAAGTTTTGGCCTTGTCAACAATCTTTGTGAAATCAGTGATCATAGCTCCACAAGAGCCTAGTGGTGAAGACCTTGCGGGGGCTTCTTCCTTGGCCCTTGTTGTAGGAGGGTCAGAAGGTCCTCCCCCTAATATTCCACTACTATAGGCTCGTCCTCCTTCCCCTTATGATGATATAGAGTGGGAAGCAAACGAACTCTTGGTCGATGAGTGTTAGGGGGAGGCCCCTTCTTTATCTTTAGACAAGGTATGTATATGTTGTGATGTGTTCCCTCATACTTGTGCTACATGTTCCTCAATGACCCTTGTCACCCTTGTTGGTGTCAGGATACAAGATTGATTTTGTGTCATAAACCCTCTTCTATCTGTATCATCACTCTTCCATGTTTGTATTTGATTTTTGGAAAATTGAAGATGATGCAAAGTGTTGGGGGCATTTAGGCTCACCTTCCATGTTGACCCAATTTTTTACTTTATTTTGAATGTATTCTTCCTAATCTAGTGGGGATTGATGATATTTCACCTTGCACTATAGTTAACTATTATTTATATAAGCATGAGAAGATCTGACCACACGAAACCAAATCACCCTATGTCCTTTTTTTGATTTTTTCTCTTTCGCTCTTTGCTTATCTTTCTTTTCTTGAGTTGTCCCTTTCATGTGTGATAAAACCATTTCTATGAAACTTTGATTTTTAGAGAACGCATTCATTTCCAATGAATCTTTTCTTGAAGATCCTCACAAAAAAATATTTTTCATAAACCGCATTCACAACGAGGACCCTAACGGAATGTGTTGCCCTCATCATGGTTTTGCAAAGAGAGAACTTGAGAACTTTCCTTTGAGGTGGAAGCAACTTTGGCCTTCCTCTCGTGAGCAGGCATTTTCTTCCTTTCAAATTCCTTGATGAAGTGAACATCTTTTGAAAGGATTCCTGGATGATGAATCAATTTGAGATAAAACATCTCTTTTGCACTTTCAAACGGCGTGTCCCTTGATTGGAACCCTCTTCATGTTGGGTTCCCGAGGGACCCCTTTGAGATCTTTCTAGTTTATTGATGGTTTGTGTGATTGTCTGCTTGACTTCCTGCATGGTTTCTTTTTTTGTAGATGTGCTTTATCTATGAGTAAACATGTCACTTTACAGGTGTTCCTATAAAGCCAATTTCCAGTTCAACTCTACGAAGTCCCCTTCTTTGGGTTTCCTCCATGTAAGAGATCTTGGGGGACAC
>CM021105.1:118382113-118397611 GCA_007115665.2 Sequoiadendron giganteum | reverse complement strand
TGTGTTGATATCTCATCTGCCATATCACCTGTTGCTACATCTGAATCTAGTGTTGACTCATTCATGAGTTCTAGTGATTCTTTACATCAGGTTATTGCTATTTTCATTCTAGATTCACCATATTGGGATGCATATCTACTAGACATAGTATCTTTGTTTGTAGAATCCCACCTTGTAGATTTGGATGACACCATTTAGGATATTCATCTTCTATTTGATGTTAGGTATCATGAAGTTGCATCATCATTTCCATATTTGGATATTCCTCTTTCCTCTCCTACATCAATTTATATCATGAAAATTTGTGTAGATATTCATGAGTTATCATCATCTACAAAAATATTAGATTCACATCAATCCATACATAAGCATACATCCATGATTGATGTTCTAGAATCTTCTATGCTACTCGATCCATCTTATTAGCATTTCATCACACATCAACATTGGCTTAGACATCTTTGAGCATCTTTTGAAGGCATCATTAGAATCTTTTCAATCTTTGGATCATGTGCATCATTCAAAGACATTCATCTTACTTCTTACATATTCTTATCTGGAATGGGAAGTCATCTTGCACATATTTTTGGTGTTGTTTCTTCCCAAGAGGAGAAATTTTGTTCATTGTTTGTAGATCATCTTCAACATCTAGTGTCGAGCATCTACTAGCATTACATGCATCATTCTAGGGGGGGGATATAGTTTTATCTTCTCATCTTAGTTTTGGGAGGAAGAATTTCCTCCCATGGAGTTCATCACTTAATGGTTTCTAGGGGGGGTCACATGACCTTGTTGGGAATCAAGGTGTCTCAACCTTGATAATTCCTAAGTTATTTATTTATTTTTATTTTGTAGTTTTTCATGGATAAATATCATTTATGTTATTAAATATGTGCTCCATCAAAAGAGGCATGATATTTTGAGTTGGCACTTTTGTCACATGTCAATGTCTTGAAAAATAAGTTAGTTATCAAAAGATGTTCATTTATTGTTCTAACATGGAAAGCCTATTTTAAAGGATGTTCTAACAAGTTCTATGACAATTGTAAGGTCTAAAAGTAGGGGGTATCATTTTGGACATGAGAATCATATATAACACGTGTAAAAGAATCTTTGCATAAGCTATTAATGGTCTATAATGCATGTAAGAGAAATTTCCATTTTCTTTGGGATTCTTATGACAACTTGTAAGAGGGTGTAATGCCATGTAAGAGACCATGTTTAGCATGTAAGGGTCGTATATATTTTTACTATAGTATTTTGGAACCATGTTTTGACCCATGGTAATGTTTTATGATGGTATTTTGAGCCCTGTGAATCTATATAGTGAGGGGTTGAAATGGAGACATTATGAGATGTTTTATAGGTACACAGATGCTACTGGATTGGAGTCAAGATTAAGGAATTTTTATGTATTTTAATCTCTTTAAAGAATAATATAGACATGCCCTCTTTTCTTGGTGGAATTTTTTACCCAAAAGGGTTTTCTCCACGTAAATCTTTGTGTTATCTGTATGGCTCTTGATTTGTGTAATTTATTTGCAGTCTAAAAAATTTCTCCATTAATTATTATAATTTTATAATTCAGATTTGCAATTTAAATCAGATTCCATATTGTAGTGCAATTGCCTTCATTTCTAACAGAAGTTCTCTCTTTTCTCTCCTATGAGGAGAAAATGCATTGTACTTTGTGATAGAAGTGGTCCTTGGGGGGTCGTCATGAGTTATGCATCTATCACTTCTTCTTCACTTGTACATTTCATTTCATTGCATCATTTCTCTTTCAGAGGGGTTTTTTATTTCCCACTGGGTTTTTCTCCTTCACTCCACTTTACGAGATATTTTTACATGAGTACCTAACATGGCCTCATAACTAGGACTCATCATTAATGCATACATTACTCCCTAATTTTCACTTAAGAGGGGGTGTTAGTGTAAATAGTGTCATTATCTACCTAGTTAGCTAATCATCTTTCTAGGATTGACCTTTTCACACTTAGCTTAAGTTTATTTGTTTTTTAACTTTTATCTCACTTCATATGGTTGTGACATGTGTCCTCATGACTTGAGACACCTATTACATGTACACTTGCCACTTTATCACCCACTTGTCAAGTGAGCTCACAATTATCCCACCTATGGAGGGGTAGTCAAGGTTTCACTCCTATCTTCTCACCTCTTCATCCTTACCAATATATGCAAGGATTGATTATTGTGTTGTACACTCTTCATTTCATATTTGATAAATATACTATTGTACATATTTTATTCTTGTGGAAATTTTTTCATGCTCTCTTTGATCTTGACATTCTCCAATAGTCTTCTTGTTTCCATTGCGTTCCACATGACACTTGTGTGTATCCTACTGTGTAGGTACAACATGTTTTTGTTGCATTGACGAACTTGTTGTCATTGTTTCAAAAAAAAGTTGTTCTTTTAGGTTTTTCTCTAAGCATGTTGGCTTGGAGCATTATAATGTGGGAGACACATGGAGAAATGTATTTGATTATTATGTATTATAAAAAATATTTAATGCATATGAGACAAGTCATCTTGGGTTCTTGGATTGAAGAGAGTAATTTGCTTGCCTTGGATGTTGTAATCTCTTTTAGTTCTAGAGTCAAAATTTGGTGTGAAACTTGGAGATTTCCTTGATCGCATTAATTAAGGGTGACAAGAAAACTTAGTAAGTCTTTACTCTCTTATTGATATCTTACATAGAAGTAAAAGGGTTTGGATGGATGTTAAACATCATCTTTTGGTTTATCACTATCTTGTGTGTGCTCATTATGAGTGGAGCTTGATGTACATGACTAAAGGCTTGAGTTTCTTGTTGAGAGATATTAAGAAGAATGTGGTAGGAAATGTGGATCTCATTTGTTCCTAGATTAGTCTTGTGATTAATGCAATAATTGTTCACTCCTATTGAAGAAGTCTATATCTTGCATTTCCTCTTTGATTAAGAGTGTTTATCCCTTGTTAAGGCTTAGATTTGATAGTATATAGAAACTATTTTGCTAGGAATACATTAGTTTTAGTGTTTTGGAGGATGATTATTTTTCTAAAGGGTTTTTCCAAGGTATTGGTCTGTATCTCTCTTGCGTAGTTGCTTCAATCTTTTATTCATTTTTGTTTGTGTTGTTTTTTTTTTTTTTAAAAATTAAGTTTTTTTTGTTTGTGTTGTTATGTCAAATTCTTACTAGAATTTAAATGGTGACTCCTTATGAATTATTTTCTCATAAGGTTAATGGTAGGAATTGTTTAATATTCATTTGTATCAAAGCTTAATTTTGAAATTTTGGTACTAGTAATGTATATATTTTCTTAAGCTTCCTTGAGGAAATATGTGAGGGGTGTTATTGGTCATTGGTTGGGGGAATATTCAAGCCATAAGTAAGCCCCTAGAGTGTAGGAAGCTTTATAAAGGGGCTTGTGCAAGAATTGGAAGGAAAATGACACATATCTTTTTTCCACTTGTCATGGAGGATCCTTCTATATAGGTAGAAATTATCATGTAATGTATACATTTGTCAAGTTTGGAAGAGAAAGAGCTAGAGGAGAGAGGAGAAAAGGCCTAAATAATCAACTGTAGTTTTTCCCAAGTAGTGGAGTTAAGGTGGGCCCTCTTAGCTATAGAAATTACAATATTTTCTTCTTCATGTTTCTTGTGTTTGTTAAAGATTTGATTCTTTCTTTTCTATTTTCTTGTTTTTAAAAAAAAATTAATGTTAGGTTTAGTTGTGACCTCCTAAACAAGATTTCTTGAGTTTATTGAGAGTTCCTTTATAGTCTTTTATGATGGCTTCTTTCTTTCTTATTTCATCCCCTTTAATATAAGTGTCATTAATTTTGAGTAGTTGTGCTAGCGTTTAGGTACAAGATGCAAGGATTCAAGATGTTGCTTTATTGATCCTTGGTGCTAATTAGGGGAGAGGAGTTGATATGTACACACCCAAAATCTCACGGTTCTATTGGAAATCCATGTGGACCAATAGCATTTTTTTTAAAACACCCATTATGCAAAACCAAATATTAAATAATAAAAAATTATATTTTTTATTTTTTTAATATTATGCCACGTGGAAGGTCGAAATTTTTCCACGACTGTTAAAAAATGAAAAAATGACCCTTCGACCGATACATAGGCACCTCGAGTGCCACTACCTGTGTGGCTCGGTGTCCAAAGTTGACAACATTTCCACATAAACTTCTCCCAGTCCGCCACCCTAAGAATCCACTACATCGTATTTATCACTCGCCGCCACTTCCTATTCCTATCGACTGTCGGGTATAATTGTTGTCACCTCTCCTAAGCTCCATGCCACCCCACATTTATTTCTAGCTTAACTGCATTGAATGCTCCCAGTTCCTCGCTCTTCTCGCCATGTTTTTATCCTTTCATTCTAGCAAGTAAAAATTCCTTCCTCATTTTCACGCCAATACCTACTCGTTTCGTCATTCGCAACCTTCGTCGTCTCACCACAACTTGCAATGCTTGGAGATCATATCATTTTTGGGTAGAAGCCAATACGGAGATGGGTAGATGCTAGTTACCGAACATTACCAATGGCTCCACCTCCGCCATGCAAGCAATAGACGGGTTCCTCGCTGCCATGAATGGGTTCCTCGCCACCATGAAGGTCACCGCAAGCAATGAATGGGTTTGTCGTGTGTTCGACCCAGGTGAGCTTGCTCACTAAGGCTCGCCATTATTCCATTGTTTGAGTTTGGTTTGCAATTTTGGTTTGTTTTATTGGTTTTTTATTGTTGCAGATATCATTTATTTTGTTGAATTTTAGTGTTTATGAACACTATCCTGTTTGTGTTCATAAACACACTAAATCTTTGGAAATTAATCTTTTGTTCAAGCATCGCTCTATTTATATAATAGATAATACTGCATTTGGTTGTTTCCCCACCATTGAAATTTCTGGGGTTGTTTTCTTCTTTCAATAATAATAATGTTCATTTTTTCCATGCCATAGATGAAGTTGTATTTATCTTTATATGGTTTTTTCTCTGTAGGGTTTATATTGCAAATATTACACTCATATTTTGGCATTTCTCTTTCAATAGGGTTTATTTTGAAAATATAGCATGCATAGTTTAGCATTTATGTTTCCCTAGGGTTTATTTTGCAAATTTTACAGTCATAGTTTTACCATTTTTGTTTCATAGGTTTTGCATTATCATATACTCTGCTTATCCTATTCTTTCTAATAGGTTCTCCATTATCATTAACTCTAGTTACCCTATTCTCATAGTTTTTGCATTGCCATTGACTTTGCATATCGTATTCTCATAGGTTATGCATTATCATTGACTCTGCTTATCATAATCTCACATGTTCTGCATTATCATTCACTCTGCTTATCATTTTCTCATAGGTTTTGCATTATCATTCACTCTGCTTATCGTATTCTCATACGTTCTGCATTATCATTAACTCTGCTTATCATAATCTCATAGGTTTTGCATTATCATTCACTCTGCTTATCATTGTCTCATAGGTTCTACATTATCATTTACTTTGCTTATCGTATTCTCATACGTTCTGCATTATCATTGACTCTTCTTATCATAATCTCATAGGTTTTGCATTATCATTCACTCTGCTTATCGTATTCTCATACGTTCTTCATTATCATTAAGTTAGGTTGTGTTCTTTGTTTCATTAACCAAAAAAAATCATGTGGGTTAATCTTTTTTTAGGTTTTGCTTCATCTTTTCAGTCACTTAAAATATTTATGTTGTTTCTATGCCATAGATAAATATGTTGGTGTTATTTATATTGCAAATATTAAACTCATAGTTTAGCATTTATTTTTCATATGTTTTGCATTATCATTCACTTTGCTTATCGTTATCTCATAGGTTATGCATTATCATTCACTCTCCTTATTGTTTTCTCATAGGTTTTGCATTATCATTGATTCTGATTTCTGTATTCTCATAGGTTCTGCATTATCATTGACTCTGCTTATCGTATTATCATAGGTCATTATCATTGAGTTAGGTTGTGTTCTCTATTTCATTAACCAAAAATAAAATGTGGGTTAATCTTTTTTTAGGTTTTGCTTCATCTTTTCAGTCACTTAATAAATTGATGTTGTTTATGTGCCATAGATAAATATCTTGGTGTTATTTATTTTGGGTTATGCTCTATCAATTCAGTCATATACATATGTGATAATTTTTATACTCTTAATTTTTCCCATTCATAAGCTTTATATTGTTCTTCACTACAGCCATTATAGTCATGGGTTAATGTTCACATTTCGATTAATGTTGTTGAGTACCATTTGTATATGTCATTGATAAAACTGGGGGTTTAGGTTTTTCATACGTGCTGCTTCATTCATTCATTATTGCTATTTTCTTTAGGTGACATTCATTAAATTGAGGGTGTTATGTTTCCCAATTATTAGGATTCATCAATTCAGACATGCAATTATTGAAGCTTTTTTTGTTTGCATTACAAAAATTTGGGGGTCTTGTTTTTTTCATAGGATCTGCTTGATTACGTAGGGGAGAGGAACCGATACGTACGCACCCAAAATCACATAGTCCACATGGCAGGCCACGTGGACCAATAACATTAAAAAAAAATCCATATACGTAAAATGAATACCCAACTTCATCATGGTTAGTCTTCACTGATAAATATAGGGGTGTTATGATTATCATATGTGCTACTTCAATAAATCTTTAATGCAAATGTTTCTACCTTTTCTTAGGTTCCATTGGTTATTTTGGGGGTGTTATCTTTTGCATAGGTTATTTACCATCATACCAGTCATCCAATTCTTGTACCTTATTTTTGTGTCTTGGAAATAAATGGGGTTGTTCTATTTTTTTTTAAGGTTTTGCTTCATCAAATCAGTCATGCATATATTGTAACTTTACATAGACATATAAATAGACATATATATATATTAAATGCACGTTTACTCATTTATATATATATGTATATGCATATGTATAGACTATGCATAGACATATACATAGACATATGTATATGTATATCAAATATTAAATGCACACATAATTGTAATTATTTTGAAACAAAACAATTACATGCTGGTAGCCAAACATGATGAAGTGTATCCAACTTGTATATGCTTAAGGTCTTTGCATCTTATTTATATATATATGCATATGTATAGAAATATTCATATACATATACATATATTTATGTTTATGTATATGTATATGAATATGTCTATATATTTATGTATATGTATATGTGTATATACATATACATATACATATACTACTTTCACGACATCCTGCATATTTTTCGAGCCAACCTGCATCCAATGCTCGTAATGCCTTGCATACTTGTCAACTTTACAGCCTTTCATTCTAGCAACTTCTAATTTTTTCTTCACAATGATGGCAATGTTTGTCTGTGTATGTGTATGTGTATGTGTATGTGTATGTGTATGTAAATCTGTATGTCTATGTCTATGTGCATGTGTATGTGTATGTCTTTGTGTATGTCTATGTCCATGTCTATGTTTGTGTGTATGTATTTGTATATGTAAATGTGTATGTGTGAATGTGTATGTCTATATGTAAATGTGTGTGTGTATAGATGTGTGAAGAGGTCTTACATGGACAACCTTGCCACATCTACTTCTCTCAGTCAGCCACCCTAACACTCCACTGTGTCACATTTATCACTCGTTGCCCCTTCCTATACTTCTCTACAATCTTGTTTAATTCACTTATGTCTATGTGTATGTGTATGTGTATGTATATGTGTATGTCTATGTGTATGCTTCATAAATTTAAACCTGCAACAATTGTATCTTTTGTATGTGCCATTGATTAATTTGGGGGTTTCCTCAACTTTATATGATGTGCACCTATACACCAGTCCTCCACAACTTAAAAAATAATTCATCCATAAATAGGCACAATGACATCAAACATAAATCAAATTTAAAATGTACACTTAATAACATTCATTTCAAAACAAAACAAGTACACAGAGGCAGCCAAACATGATGAAGTGTATCCAACTTGTATCTGACATATAGCAAGTACCATTTTGACATGGAATTTAAACACCCCAAACATTAACACATGCACCCTTCCCCGTAAACTGGTAAACCCAACTGTTGCACCAATGCAAGCATCACTTTCACATTAATCACAACTACACAATGTAAAAAAGGTGCCAAGTCAACACAATTCAAACCCATCTCACCCATCTTTGAGCGACTGCCAGACCCATTACAACCATGTTTCCCATCGTAGCATAACCAAACCAACAAGAAAATGCATCCGCCTGTCTAATCAATCATGAAAACCTACAACACACATCAACACCAATATGTCCCATCTCACCAAGTACAGTGTGAATGTAGTAGTGGTGAACTCTGAAATCCCATCTGCTTCCATTTTTACAAGTTGTAAGGCACCCATTATTAAATAAAAAATTATGGAAACAATTGCAAACAATAAACAAAACTAATGAACTAAATAATTAATGGCCGAAATTAATCCGATTCACCAAACAACCATCAATCAGATTCAAATAGCCATGAAAACCTTCAAGTATTCACATGTATTACCATAGATCAATATTGAGCACTAAAGCTTTCTTACAACCTGTATTTAGGGGACCTGGTTTTCCCAAGGCCTTTCATGCTTGCCTATGTAGCACTTCACATAGATTACCATAGCTTTGTATTTGAATGACTTAGGGGACTTGGTTTTGTGAAGGCTTGTCATGGTTACCTATGCAACACTTCACAATTCGAATGGAGTTGTGGACCCGTGCAACATAGGTTGCCATCAAACGAGCGTTCACAAAATCAAGTCTCCCTAAACCATTACATCTTGTAACAATTGCACATACTTTGACAGCTGCAAATTGTGTTTAATATTTGTATGGTTGGAATTTACAGTCATTTTCATGGTTCAAACATGAAGCTCTACTATTCAATTATTTTTGGGGGGTTCTCTTTTGCATAGGTTATCCTTCATCAAATCAAGCCTGCAACAATTATATCAATTTTAGGTGCCTTTGATTAAGTGCAAGTGTGTTCTATTTTGTAGGTGCTTTGATTCATTTGGGGGTGTTATCTTTTTAATAGGTTAGGGTGCATCAATTGAATCATGCAACTATTGTAGCTTTGTATTTGAATGGCTTAGGGGACTTGGTTTTGTGAAGGCTTGTCATGGTTACCTATGCAGCACTTCACAATTTGAATGGAGTTGTGGACCCATGCAGCATAGGTTGCCATCAAACGAGCGTTCATGAAATCAAGTCTCCCTAAAACACGTCTCTATTGCTTAGTTGACTGAATTGATGAAGCAAAACCTATATGTATATATGTATGTCTATGTTTTATGTATATACATGTGTGGATGTGGATGTGGATGTGTATGTGTATGTATATAGATTTTCTTACATGCACAACCTATGAAAAAGAGAACCCCAAATTTATCTATGACATTGAAACAACCAACAATATTATTTGTTACTGCAATGACAAATTGCAGCATTGCTTATAGGCATTCATTTGAAAAATTGAACAGCCCCAAATTTATCTATGGCACGGAAACAACATACAATGTTATGTATATGTATATGTGTATGTGTATGTGTATATGTATATATATTTATATGTATACATTTATGTATATTTGTGTATACATGTATATATTTACATATACATATACATATATATATGTGTGTGTGTGTGTGTGTGTGTGTATAGAATTGCTTACATGCAGAACCTATGAAAAAAGAGAACAAACCCAGGTTTATGAATGGCATCAAAACAACCAACTATATATATTGTTACTTGAAATGAATAATTGCAGCATTTCTTACATGCATTCATTTCCATGAATGAATTGAATCACAACAGAATAATATATATGCATTCATTTACATTGAATTGAAGATGAAGCATCACCTATGAAAAATTAAACACCCCCAAATTCATCAATGGCACCTGAAAAAGATAGAATAGTTGCACGACTTAATTGTATACGAATATGTTTATGTGTATGTGTATGTATATTGGTATGTATATGTATATGTGGATACATATGCATACATATACATATGTATATGTATATAGATATATATGTATATGTATATGTATATGTATATGTATGTGTATGTATATACATATGTATATCTATGTGTATGTATGCATATATATATATATGTATGTGTATATATGCATACATACACATACATATACATATACATATACATATATATATGCATATTATATATATGGAACTTGTTCATGGCGGCGAGGAACCCATTTGTTGCTTGCATGCCGGAAGTGGAGCTATTGGTAATGTTCAGTAACTGGCATGTACCTATCTCCTAATCAGCTACTACCCAAATACGAACCGGTCTCTAAACATCGCAAGTTGTGGTAAAGGTTTTAAGGTTGCAGACGATGAACCGAGCAGGTAGTAGCCTGCAAGTGAAGAAAGAATGACAACTTACTAGAATGAAAGGCTGAAAAGTTGGTGACAAGAGCGAGGCATTGGGGAGCATTCAATGCAGGTTGGCTCATAAAATATGTATGTATATGTGTATACATATACATACATATACATATGTATATGTATATAGATATGTATACACATACGTATATGTTTATGTATAGGTATAAACATATGTATATGTATATGTATAGGTATATGTATGCATATGCATATGTATATGTATGTACATATGTATATGTATATGCATATGTATATACATATGTATATGGATATGTATATACATATGTATATGTATATTCATATGTATATGTATATTCATACATATATGTATATGTATATGTATATGTATAGGTTGGTTGGAATAAAATTGTGGGGTGGCGAGGAGCTTAGGAGAGGTGACAACAATTGAACATGACAGTTGATAGGAATAGGAAGTGGCGGCGAGTGATAAATGAGATGTAGTGGATTCTTAGTGTGGCGGACTGAGAGAAATTGATGTGGCAAGGCTATCAACTTCAGATGCTGAGCCACACAGGAAGTGGCACCCGAGGTGCCTACGCATCAGTCGATGGGTCATTTTTGTGTTTTTTTAAAGTCCTCGACAAATTTTGACCTCCCATGTAGCAAATAATTGGAAAAGGAATAGAAAATGACAAAATATCAATGAAAAAGCAAACATTTGAAATGAAAATAGTGACACATTGCAAATTACATAGAACACACATTGCAATATGATCATAATACATTGCAAATCAAAACAGTAATGATGCATTTGTAATTTTCATATATTTAAAACTGTCAACGAAGAAGCATACATTGCAAATCAAAACAATAACACACATTGCAAATTACATACAACACCTTTTCGAATCTGATCAGATTACTTCACAAACCAAAACAATAACGATCAATCTGTACTTATCAAAATATTACAACTGTCCACAATTTCGGTGCATTTGTAAATATCAATACTTTTAAAGTCTATGAAACTAGCATTTGTAATCTAGTTGTTGCTGTTGTGAAAAGGATCTTGGCTGGTTGGGGTGCCAATTGCCATGTTCTCGTCCCCTTCAAGTCGATCGACGAGGATTGCTGCATGCATGAGTGGGACTTGGAGTGGTAAATTGGGTGCAAGTGACATGTGTTGGGGGCAATGGTGAACACATTTATACATCTCGAGTGCCGAATTGATATGGATATTGACTACCCCTGAAGTCAAATTGGGAGAGGCTTGAATTATTCATTGTTGTGGAGAACTGAGGGATATTAATGTTGAGAATATCACGTAAGACTCCATTACTTTGAGACAATAGATTAGAAGTGTTCCTTAACCGCCTCTCTATCTGTAAAGCCCTCTGTGCCTCCTCAATCTCTTTTTCCTTTCGGTCCTATTCCTTGCAAAGCCTCTCTTGCTCCTTTTTCACATCTCCATCCTTTTTCTATTGCAATTTCTACTGCTCTTTTTCTTTTTGCAATATGTCCTCAATTCTTAAATTCTCCTTCAACTTCGCTGCCACAATTCTTGCTGCCCTTTTCTCCACATTTTGTTGTCTCTTTCTTGCTTCTATCTCCTCCACCTCTTTCTTCCTTTGCTCTTGCTCCATTAACAACCTCATGTAGTCATCTGTTGTCAACAATTGAGACTATCTACTGATTTGAATTGCACTTGCTTTAGATTTCATTTGATAGATAGTGTGCACAGGAAACTTGAGGAGCTTGCTGATGTATAGAATATTTTGTGTTTCTTGTGTCCCATCTGATTGTGTGCCAATGACCTCCTCGACTACTTGTGAGCCCTCTGGTACATCTTCATTGCCTTGTAAATCTGAATTTCAAGAAGGAGCATAGTAAGGCACAACTTGAGAAAGGTCAATTTATGGTGGTGGTGATGGGAAAGTATAGGTATCTTGTTGTTTTGGGACTTCCAAATCAATGCCCAAGTTCATTGCTCCCTCAACCAACCAATATGGTTGGCTTCGTTGTGATGGAAGATCTAAACTTTCACTGAATTGATCAACGACCCTGTCCACCATGGGAGGGGTGTGTTCATTAACCACCACTTGTGCAATTGATTCAACAAGACAGGTATGAGGTGAGTGTTGTGTTTCTGTTGCAGGCTACATGTGTCCATCTAGAAAAGTGGACTGCAATACTGTGACATCATCACTTGACACACTAAGTCCAGAAAGGATGAGAATGTTTTCAACTGTGTCAGCATCCTCGCTGACCACAAATTTCTCACTAGGACACATGTCATTGACAAATGCATCAGGATTCAACGGCCATATACCAGTCCTTTTAAACCCAACTTTGTTGTTGTCAACTGTCAAAGCTCTTTTCATTGCTTTGTTGCCTAACATTGCAAGTTCTCTCCTCCTCACTTCAATGTTTGGAAATCTTGACAAAAAAATTGCACGTTATGATTTGAAGTAAGCTTTGAAAGGTGCAAACACACTCACATCCAACGGCTATAGCTTATGTGATGTGTGTGATGGCAATGTTAACAAATCTATATCGATATCTCTTGCTTCCTGGATGGTTTCAAGCGCTACGTGGATTCCATGGCCATCAAAGATCAGCAAGACCCTATTCGTGGGCGAGACACCACCTGGAATCGAGGTTTTGAAGTGGGTCAACCAATCTATGAACAAGTCTTTGGTCATCCATGCATGTGGCTGGGCTGCCATGCAAGCACTTGGTTCATAATCTATGATGTAATTATCTATGTTCGCACTCCCCTTGAACAAGTAGAATCCTGGAATGCTCTGCCCAGCAACATTGACACAACATAGAATGGTTATCCATTCACTGCTCTTTGGGATAATGTAAGAGACATTCCTGCTACCTTTTCTTGCGAGCACCTTCATGGACCCATTTTTGCCTGCTTGGATGCCAGTTTCATCGCAATTCCATATGCGATCAGGACCATATGGCATGGCTTTGTATGTTGCAGACAGTGTTTTGTAGAATGCATCTACAACATCAGGTCTAAGATTGAATGCCCTATCTTTGTCTAGGCCTTCAGCAGTTCATAATGCGAGTTGAGGATGTCTGTGCTTGAAGCCTGTCCACCAGGACTTCCCTAGGAAGCCATTGGTGAAAGGGTTTGGCCTATTTTGACATATTTGAGCAACCTCAGACTTAAGATTGACTATCTCAAGACCATGACCAATATCAGCCATTTGCTCGCACCATTCCACAATAAGATTTTCTTCCTCTTCGGTGAGGACTGTTTGCAGACCTTTCTTGGAAGTTGTTGTTAGAACCCCTAGCCATTTGGACAGTGTGGCTATTGGGATTGACCACTTTTTGGAAGCCCCACTTATCGACATGTCATTCTCTTCAACATCATAGAGTGCCCTTTTCATGTCATCCCGAGACCACAACTTTTGTATTTGTTTCACCTTCTACGGTATTTGAGGTGTAGTAACCTCAATCTACGGTATTTGAGGAGTAGATACCTCATCTACTTGTGCAACATGATCTATTTTAGGGGGGAATCTGCATCCTCATTTCTTGGCGAGCAACCTTGTCGTGGCTCTTTTCTTTTTTTTGTTCCTAGTATGGGTCACCATTGCATTGCCCTTGGCCATCTACACAAAATAATTAGAATCAAAACAGTGATGCTTGAACAAAACACAATTACTTTGTAATGCAAAACATATGAGAATATGATAAGCACAGTCAATGATAATGCATAACCTATGAAACATAAATGGTAAACTATGAAATACAAATGATTGAACAATTATCTATATATGTATGAAGAGAGTGTTGTGATGCTTGAACAAAAGAATAATTAGTTTGTGATGCGAAACATATGAAAATATGATAACCAAAGTCAATGATAATGCATAACCTAGTAAAGATAAATGGTAAACTATGAAACATAAATGCTTTAATAGTTATCTTTATATGTATGAAGAGAGTGATACTTGAATAGAAGATTATTTAGTTTGTGTATGTGTTATCTTTTTAGTTTGTTGCATTTCAATTGAGATTCTTTTGTAATAGTTTAGAGAGTTAACATATATTCTGGAGTGACCGACACAAGAAAGTAGAGGAGTAAGAAGCACAAAATTACAAACTATGCAAGGGAGTTAGAGTTTAAGAACACCTCATATCTCTTAAGCGTTTACAACATTAACATTATCATGCACAAAAAAGTGAAAACCACACTCATGTTTGAACTATGACACAATAGAAAGCTTACGAATGAAAAATAGTAAGAGTTTAACAAAGCTCACATATATTGTCTATGACGAACTCATTGACATGCATAAATATTTGTCGATTGATGAAGCAAAAACATATGAAAATGATGAAAAAAACCTTCTAAAAATAGAAACTTTAGTGATTGATAATGCAAAACCTATGAGAATAAGATATCCAGAGTGAATGACAATGTAGAAACTATGAGAATAAGATAACTAGAGTGAATGATAATACAAAACCTATGAGAATAATATAACTAGAGTCAATGATAATGCAAAACCTATGAGAATAAGATAAGCAAAGTGAATGATAATGCAAGACCTATGAAACAAAAATGGTAAACCATGACCAATATTTATCATATAAATGATAATGCATAACCTATGAGACTACGATAAGCAGAGTGAATGATAATGCAAAACCTATCAAACAGAAATGTTAAACTATGAGTGTAATATTTGCAATATAAACCCTACTGAAACAGAAAGGCTAAACTATGATTGTAACATTTTCAATATAAACCTTAGGGAAACAAAGATGGTAAACCATGACTGTAATATTTGCAATGTAAACCCTAGGGAAACCGAAATGGTAAACTATGACTGTAACATTTGTAATATAAACCTTTGGGAAACATTAATGGTAAATTGTGACTGCAATATTTGCAATATAAACCCTAGGGAATGTATATGCTAACGAATGACTATATTATTTGGAAAATAAACCCTAGGGAAAACTTTAAATGGTAAACCATGACTGTAATATTTGCATTATAAACCCTTTGAAACACATATG